>OZ020611.1:170094675-170694675 GCA_963971575.1 Liopterus haemorrhoidalis | reverse complement strand
AATCCATTCTTGAAAGATATAAAGTCATATGCACTTGATGCTCGTGAAAAAGAAAAGCTTATCGAGTTGTCTTCTGATGTCAGTCTGGTTTCCAGACATAAAACGTAACCATTGTATCAATTTTGGAAATCGCAAGAAAAAGAATATCCATCTTTGAGTTATAAAGCTATCAAATTATTGGTCATTTTTTCGACTTCCTATTTGCGCGAAAAGACTTTTTCAGCCATGTCAATAATAAAAACCAAACAGAGAAATCGAATGTGTAACACGCTAGATCTTAAATTTTATATATTTACCGTCTCCTAGCAACGAATGTTTGAGTAATAATAATAGTTGTGATTCTGACAGTTAATTATTGTGTGTTTTGTATAGTTATATACTGAATTCTTATTGTAAAACTGTTAAAACTTTGTAACTGTTTATAATATATATAAATATATCATTATATATTCCAATTTATTAATTAACGGGCAATATAAATATAGTGCAATTCTATAACTGGCGAACCAACGTTGTGGCCCGAATAATTGTTGAAGTTTTACAGTTTTTAAGTTTTACAGTGTTGTGATTTTGACTATATTACAAGTGTAACAGTAACTGTTGAGACTATTTTATGGAAAGACGTTCGTGAAGTGCTGGACATTCCAATTCATTGCTCATTGCGTATTCAAATTAAATATTATTTGTCGCGAGTGTGTACTGTCCTATCGTGCGAACATTGTCGTGCCGTCTCGACCAATTTTGTACTGTTAGTTTTACGCACATAAGTTTCTTGAACTTTACATGAGTTTTACTGATTCTTCGAAACGTAACACACGCGGTAGACCTGCAAAGATGACGAACGTTGTGCTTTCAGAAGAAATGTTTCAGACGCTGCTTCAGCAGATAAATAATCGACCGGTCCTTGAACGAACTCCTTCGCCGACATTACCACAACAAAATGGGAATTTTGTGAAATGTACATCTCGGTTTGATGGAGCAAGGGAGAGCGATGTCGATGCATTTATATGTGCTATTGAAGTTTTTAAAGAATGCGCTGATGTTTCTGATGCGAACGCTTTAAGAGGCTTGCCAATGCTATTGACAGGTGATGCTGCTACATGGTGGCTAGGAATCCGTGCGACAACTGAGACATGGAATGAAGCCATAAATGCGCTCAAAATCGCATTCGGAAGGAAAAGAGCTCCATTTCAAGTTTATCGGGACCTATTTAAACTTGAACAAACAGCTGATATGCCAACTGATCGCTTCATCAGCAAATGTCGAGCATTGCTAGCAGAAATTCCCGATGACTTGACGGAAAAGGTTCAAATGGACATGGTGTATGGACTTATCCATCGGCGCATCAGAAAACATGTGCCTAGGGATAGAGTAAGTACATTTACTGAATTTTTAAGACTAGCACGTACTGTTGAGCAATCTTTTGAAGACAAGCCGTCCGTACAAATAAAAAATGATTATCTGCTCGTCAAAGAGAAGGAGAATGAGGAGGGAAATCTCAAAAAGAAGATTAAATGCAATTATTGCAGGAACGTAGGTCACACAGTAGACGATTGCAGGACCCTACAAAATAAAAGAGCTAGACAAAGCGATGCCAGCTTAGTTAATAAAACAAGCGTTGTAGAAACATCTAAGTCTAGTATCAGCTGCTACGGATGCAATTATCCAGGTGTGATACGTGCTAATTGTCCTAAATGCAAATCTGACAAAGCAAGTGTCCATGCTACTAGCTTTTACACGGTTACCGATGAAACCGTTATGTTAGAGCGACCTTTTGTCCCAGTCAGAATTTTTGAATTTGTGGGTACAGCTATTGCCGATTCAGGAGCAACTCGGAGCATCATGGGTAGGAATTTGTTTAAATTGTTGCAAAATAGGTGCAAATTTGAAGCTTCCAACCTAGTCATGACTTTGGCTGATGGAGTTTCAAAAGAAGTAATGGTGCAAACAGCAAATGTACCAATTACCATTAAAGGAAGATCCGTCATCAGTAAAATGATAGTGTTGCCAGGTGACAATGACAATTTTACCTTGCTAGGTACTGACGTATTATGTGCGTTAGGAATAATACTAGACTTAGCAGATGAGTCATGGTATTTTCGAGATTCACCGGGTGAAATTTATTCATTTATTTTGAAAGATAGTCAAGTCATCAATCCAGATATGGCAATGTCAGAGCAAGTAGCTCTCACAGCTATAAATAATACGGAGTTACGTGACAACGAAGGTAACAACTTAACACACGAGCAGAGAATCATTGTAAACAGACTTTTAAAAGAAAGTCAAGCTGTCTTTGAAGTAGGGGGAGAGCCAACTAAGATCATCGAGCACTGCATTATTACTGATCCAGATCAAGTACCCATCTCAGTACCGCCTTATCGCATGTCTGGCGAAAAGAAGCAGTTACTTCAAAGAGAAATTGAAAAGATGCTGGAAAGCAACATTATAGAAGAGTGCGACTCACCATGGGCTGCTCCAGTAGTGTTAGTGAACAAAAGTGATGGTACGGTTCGTGTATGTATAGATTACCGCCGGTTAAACAGCGTAACGCGTAGTGATCAGTACCCAATGCCACGTATAGACGACCTACTCCACGAGGCAAAACGTACTTCCTACATGTCCACTATTGACTTAAGAACTGGTTATTGGCAAATACCTGTGCGCGAGTGTGATCGTGATAAAACTGCATTTATTACGCCATTTGGAACGTACCGGTTTCGTTGTATGCCGTTCGGATTAAAAAATGCCCCTGCGACGTTTCAAAGATTTATGGACAGATTTCGTGCAGGACTATCAGATACGAAATTATTCGCTTACTTGGACGATATAATTGTGATATCTGACAGTTTCGATAATCATATAAAAGACTTATCAGACGTGTTTATGAGACTTAAGCTGTTTGGTTTACGCGCTAAACGTTCAAAGTGTAATTTTTTCAAAGATAGTGTTAAATACCTAGGACATATTATAACGCCTAATGGTATAGAAACTGATCCCGATAAAATTAAAGCACTAATCGAGAGACCAGTGCCGCGTAATGTGAAAGAACTTATATCCGTGCTTCAAACATGTTCTTGGTACAGACGATTCATCGAGAACTATGCTGCTGTTGTGGAACCATTATCGAGGCTAACTAAGAAAACTGCTCCATGGAAATGGGAAAAGGAACAACAAATAGCCTACGAGAAACTTATGCAGTTGCTAACCACAGCTCCAATATTAAGACAAGCTGAGCAAGGTCAACCGTATACTCTCAGAACTGATGCCAGTGATTACGCGCTAGGTGCAGTGCTAACTCAAGGCAACGCCGAAGACGAACGCCCTGTTGAATACGCCAGTCGACTTATGACCTCGGCTGAACGAAATTATACTACTACCGAGAGGGAAGCACTTGCGATTGTGTGGTCATTGCAGAAATTTCGAGGGTATGTTGAATGTGCCAAAGTGACTCTCGCTACCGACCACCAACCTCTCCGTTGGCTAATGACTATAAAAACACCCACTGGACGACTTGCCAGGTGGGCGTTACAAATCCAGGCATATGATCTAGATATCCAATATACTCCTGGAAAAATAAATGTTGTTGCGGACACCTTATCTCGTCCGCCAAAGTTATCTGATGAAAACCCAGAAGGGCACATTAATCTCGTAACCGCTGATCTTCCAAGAAGCTCCGCAGACGAGGTAAGAGATGAGCAATTAAATGATCCTAAGAAGATCATTGATGCTTTTGAATCAGATATGCCTAATAACGATGCCGATCGTTGGTGTGAACGAGGATATCTGATGTCAAATGGTGTTCTCTATCACTACGACCATGACCAGGATCTCGAGGAAGTACAGCTCGTTATCCCTGTCAGTCGAAGAATTCTTATCTTAAAAGAGTTCCACGATGCACCAACCTCAGGCCACAACGGTGTTGAGAGAACAATCCAACGCATTGTTCGCCGTTACTACTGGCCTGGACTTCGTAGATATGTCACCAACTATGTAAGAAATTGTATTGAATGTCAAAGATACAAGTCATCTAACCAAAAACCAGCTGGATTGCTCCAGACACCGCCGTACGCTAATCGTTTTGAGATACTTTGTGTAGATTTCTTTGGACCGCTCCCAGAAACTGAAAATCACAATCGTTGGATATTAGTAGTTGAAGATTATTGCACGAGATGGGTTGAATTATTTGCCATGCAACAGGCTACATCTTTTGCAACTGCCAAGTTGCTAGTCGAACAAATTTTCATGCGTTATGGTTTGCCACGCAGAATAATAAGCGACAATGGACCACAGTTCGTTAGCGAGGTAATGCAGCAAATGACATATATTTTAGGAATTCAACAATCGTTAATCGCTACATATCACCCAGAAGCAAATAGAATAGAGCGGAAGAATAGAGATCTCAAGCCCCAGCTTGCCATCGCTGTGGGTAACGATCATACTACATGGGATACAAAGCTCCCTGCGATAAGATTCGCAATGAATTCCGGTACCTGTCACAGTACGAAGCATTCCGCTGCATATTTAATGTTCGGAAGAGAAATGCGGACTACATTCGATGTACACGAAGATCTCACCCCTATTGTTGAAATAGACAATTTCGTACCAATGATGACGCCCTACCTAAAAAGGTTAAGTCAAAACCTTATTGAGGCTAAAGAATCGTTTGAACACGAACAAGATCGACAAAAGAAGTACGCCGATCAGAACCGTCGTCCAGCCCCAAGTTACGAACCTGGTACTCGGGTATTGTTAAAAACGCATCAACTAAGTTCTGCAAGTAGAGGGATTACTTCCAAGTTGATGCCAAAACGCGACGGCCCCTATAAAATCCTGCGGGCTGTGACACCTACAACTTTCGAAATTGAAGACCCAGATAAACCTGGTCATGTATTAACAAAGGTGCACACTTCGGAAATTGTACCATACGTCGGTAGAATGGACCCAATTTTCCCAGTCATTAAGAAGAAGAAAAGACGGAGACCAAGGAAGACTTCCGCAAATTTACTGGTTCAGTCGCGGGACGCTTCCACGAACCAGAGGGGGAGAATGTAACACGCTAGATCTTAAATTTTATATATTTACCGTCTCCTAGCAACGAATGTTTGAGTAATAATAATAGTTGTGATTCTGACAGTTAATTATTGTGTGTTTTGTATAGTTATATACTGAATTCTTATTGTAAAACTGTTAAAACTTTGTAACTGTTTATAATATATATAAATATATCATTATATATTCCAATTTATTAATTAACGGGCAATATAAATATAGTGCAATTCTATAAATGGATGTTAATACAGCGCTTCGTCTCACAGACACAACTCTGCAGCCACGTATATCAAATTTTCTAATAAAGAAGCAGCAGCAGATGTCGCACTAAGAAATATTAATTATATAACTGTATAGCATATACCTATATAATAATAAAATACTATATATTGGTTTTTATTTGTGTCTTAGCTTCAGCTGCCAATTGTGGCAGTCTTCAGCAGATCCGATGCAGATCCAGGTGCAAAAAGGTTGAATAACACTGGGCTAGAACATATAATTGTGTTGTATTCTTACTAAAAATATTTTAAAACTTTTCTCTTAAGCTTTACTAAACCATTTATTAATCATATAACAATAAATATTTCAACAAATTATGAATCTCTAGTAAGATGAATTCTTCACACTACCTCCAATAGCGGGTAATGAATGTGATTCCGACTAGTAAAATTATGGAACGCAATGTTATTTCTTTTCCAAAAATCTTACTTTGTTGTACGACTATTTAATCTTGTTATGTAGTTTAACCTTTTTTGTCGTGAGAACTATTTGTCGTGCGACATTTTTACCGTGAATATTTTGTTGCGCATCTTCTAGTCCTTTTCAAGAAATTTTATTGATAAAAATCGCGCCAAAATTAAAAATTGACGCTTCATAATCTTCCATTTGATGTACCTCATTATATTTTTAAAAAAATCATTTGTTCACATCAATTTACAATACTATGCAACATTTTTGACAAAAATTGAATCAGGACATCAGGAAAAAAAATATTTAAAAAAATTAATTTGTACTTCTTAGTCTAAATACCAAGCCCTTTTTTTCGATACCAAAATTCAAAATTAAGAAAATATGCAGGTGTTTTTGGGAACTGTTTAAGCATTGCTAACTTCTTAATTTAATATCAAATAAACGAGTTCCATACATTTTCCTAAATGGAACACCATGTATTTTTTTTTTTTTTTTCGCATTGAAAATGTATTTTTCTTTAATAAATCATAAGGACACTATAGGTGTACACCCGATATTAAAAATGTTATTAAGACTTACTTAAACAACTATATCCAAAGTAAAACTCCTCATAATCTCCATGTTTTAGAGTCATCAATTTTATTCAAATGAAATAAATGTTCAAAATCAAGTCTTAATTTCAATCTTAATTATTTTCTATTTAAAACAAGTTATTAAGTCTTGATTTCTAATATTTAATTCATCTTCGTAAAATATGTGGCTATACAGATTATACTTTTGTTTTACTTGGGATATACTTGTTTAACAAAGTCTTAATAACTTTTATAATATTGGGTTTAGATCCATAGTGCTTTTATGATTTATTAAGGAAAAATACATTTTCTATGCCACAGACTAAAAATGTACAGGCTGTTCAATTAAAAAAATAAATAAATAATTTTTAAACTAATCTTTTATTTGACATACCTACAATTGTTTTTGAAATATAAAATTCTTTTTTGCAAAGTAAAATACTTGATCTTTCCAAATTTAACCTCCTCCTAGTATAATAAAGCACTGCAATGCTTAAACAGTTTCCAAAAACGCCCTGTATATATAGTACACAAAATCCTTCGATATCCGCGTATTTATTTCCCCCACGATTTTGTTCCTACGCAGTTATGAAATTATATTTAAAAAATAATAAATAAAGTAGTAATGAACAGTAGCAGCCGGTTGCAGCTGGAATGTGCTCCTAGCACTATAAGCGTCATGTTTCGCACCTGATAGGCCACTGTCACCCCTCCCCCCATATAGCCCTATATGCCTAGTCTAATCAACTGCGGCAAGTGCCATTTGAGTACAATTTCTATCGTTCAGGTTGTCTATATACAGATTACATCACAGAATCACATCACATGAGTGACGGTATAAAAGTTTCTTGGCCAAACAACGTAAAATGGGCTAGGTTAAATCACTAATTTCAACGAAACTAACAATACGCATTTGACTGACTAGGAGTTCTTCCTCTATGGTTTACCGCAAACAACAAACATCCAGTTAGACTCAGGCTATTATATTACTTAGGGAGACGTTAAACCATGGGGTTCTTCCTGCAGGATTAACCGCAGGGAGGAAACCGCCATCACACGCCTCCTTATAGGTCACTGTTGCTGGACCCATGGACACCTCCTTCGAGGTGAAGCGTCCCCTATCTGTGAGACGTGTAACACAGATTTGTCTGTGTTACACCTTTTAACTGAGTTAACCTTTATACAGTTCGAGGATATCAGGGAGAGGTTAGGCCTGTGCTATGACCTGTCAGTTGCTTTAGGTGACGACTTATTTTAATGTGTTTCTAGTTATTGACTATGATATTCGATGGTAATTGGCCCCTTTACAGCCTCTTAACATCACCCTGAGTATGTTCATATTTTTGAACAGACTTTTTATATTATTTATTTGTGTTTGTCAGTGCAAGATTTCTTTTATTGAGTACGCGTATTTTCAATGATTTTATTTATTTATTTATTGTCTAATTTATTGTTTTTAATATATAGTCTAGTCATTTAGATGGACTGCGTTAGGCGCAAATAGCCTTTGTTGCTGTGCGCCAATAATTTTAACTAACTAACTAACTATTATATTACTTACCTCGTCAGCAAAGTCCAATTTTTCTAAGCATGCTCTGTTTTTTGGATCACATATCTTAGCGGTATGCCTCACTCTTTCTAACGTTATAACTTCGTTGTCCTCCAAGGATTCTACATTTAATAAAATAGCTAACATTTCTGGAAAACTAGCAAAATTTATACATTCCTGCAAATAAATATTAACTGTTATAAATACGAGATGAGTTTCGATTTGAACTGAACTTTTTATTCAACACCAACAATAGCTACACAAAATTAATGAAGTAAATTTTAGTTTACAAAATAATGCTCCTACCCATGCATTAAATACACATTTATCCCAGTGAATGCCAACTTGCGAATGCAGGCAATGAATAATTTATTGAGTAGCTTGCCAAATTTGCACCGCTTCCATCACACTTGAGTTTCTTACCTCCAAAGTACTCTTTAAGGGGTCAAAAAAGATAATAGTCGCAGGACAATGAGTTTGGACCGTAAGGTGGGTGAGGCAATACTTCCCATTGTAATTTATTGGGCGTTCCTGGGTTAAGCGGACAACCAATCCGGTACAAAAGGACTCATTTGCATGCTGTGGACCCACCCCTAACGAGAGTACATTTACCTAATTGAAAGTACCTAACTGTGAGTACATTTTGTTCGTTTCAACCCCTAAAAATGTTGTGAAATTTCTAAAATCGCGATATAATAATAATAATAATAATCTTTATTACCACTAATATCTATATCATAGATAATTATAAACTACTCCTTATGCGCCCGGGGACATTGAGGAAAAAAGTGATCAGCCACTTTCGTTCGACCCGTCCCTTACTCCTGAGGTTAAAAATTGCTCATTTTATGCCTTCCTGCTACTAGGGCAAAACGAATAAAAAAGAAAATCGTAAAAAAACACTTTCCCGACAAAAAAAAAAAAAAAAAACACTACATAGACACGGTTCGCTACATATGTGGTTTAGTTTGTAAAAATCCATTGGGATGAAAAAAACAAAATCGTGAAATACAGGAAAAATTCGGAAAAAATGAGGTCAGCCACCTAGAGCGGTTCCTCCTACTCCATTCCTGAGGATATATTTTATAAGTTGCTTCCCATAAAAAATGGAGATATGGTAAAAATCGCATCTCCCAGAAAATTTAAAACTACCCCAAAGCGGTAGGGAAAATTGTGAAGAAAAGTATTATGCGATCTTCGGTGGCCTTTTTTGTATCCTTGATCATAGATTTTGTTCATGACACCCCCTCGCGAACAAGTCACGAATTTTCAGAAAACTTAAATCGCCCATAAGTGGTAGGGAAAATCCGAAAAAAAAAGTGGTTAACCACCTTTGGATGAGGCGTCCTGTATCCCGGAAGGTAAAAATTTTCGATTTATTCCTTAATGCGACCGGGAAAAAATTATGAAAAAAGAAAATCGTGCAAAATTAACTTTCCGAAGTCAGGCGAAAATAAAAATTATCTTAAGCACTAAATAAAGCGGATTCGCTGCTTATGCTATTCTAATTTTAAAAAGAATCTCGGTAATGCACATTAATGTGAACTGGAATAGTTTAATAGGAATTTTAGATCAGATTATTATTTCGAAAAATTTTCTCCTTCAATCTGAAACCGTTAAAAAAGCTTTTGTGTAATTTGGTGCAAATTTGACTTCACAGTCAACCAAAAAACTTTTTTTTTTCTCGTTATTCGCAAGTTGCACTTATTCCGAGCATTGGATGTATATTGATGCTAGGGCATTATTTTCAAATATAAAATTTGTTCCATTAATTTTGTGTTGTTATTGTTGTTGATGACTAAAAAATCCAGGGCAAATCTGTACTCCCCTCGTAGTATTAGTAATGATTTGAAAATTAATACAAGGAATTATGGAAACAAAAATTAACAGATCAGGAACACTTCAATGTTCAATTTATGATTCATATTAGTTCCTTATTTTAGAAAATGAAAATAATAATAATTGCTTACCTGAGAAATTCCGTTACCAAGTACATCACCTCCTAATCTAGAAGTTGCAAAACAGATATGTAATGAATCTGAGTCAGATCTCTCTATTCTTCCTTCGTGTTTTATTTCTAATTTACAAAGAGGTAAACTGCATTCTAACCAGTCTTCTATCGTCAACCATTCTTTACTAGTCATCACCTGTATTCATAACAATACTGTTCAAAAATAGTCCAATAGAACCGTTCACGACAATTATGAGTAATATAAATTTAATTTAGTTTATAAGAAATCTGTATCTAACATGTATAAGATGTAAGACATGTGGCCAATATATTAAAAAATTGATGTGAAGTGTGAATATTCACACATTTCAGGGTTTCGCAGGTATATAATAAGTGAAGGCGGTATGCTGAGTGTGTAGGACAAATTTTACTTTGTAGTAATCACGGCAAAATGAACGATATTTTTAAAATAATTTATCGTCTGTTAATCATATAATAAGACTGGTTATTAAATATACGCTCTTAAAATTTAAATACAACATTTGTCAAAACATAACTATAATTTTGACAAAATAATTTCAACATAATAAAAATGCAAAAAAAAACAGAAAAAATAAAATTCACGAAACTCGAACTCGAAACCCTTCGTTTCCAGCGCATTTTAGCTTACGACACCAGTGCTCTAACCCATTACGCTATCGCACGCCTTGCATGTGATTGTCTTACATTGGTATAACTTTTGTACTTTGTGAACCAAAAACCACAAAAAATGCGTTATTTTCCGAAAACATAATCTGATCAAAAATTCCTGTTGTACTATTTCGGTTCACACCAATATACATTACTTAGAATTTTTTTAGATTTTTAGTTTAAACCATCTGGGCTACAGGGTGTGGGACAAAATTTTTTTTGCACAATTTTGGCAGAAATCGCATCAAAATAATTTATTTTGCAAAAATAAGATTTTGATCGTTAATCCACGTACTAAGGGCTTTCATTTGATACCCTACTCAAAATTTTAAAAAAATATTTTTGTTTTCGATGAGCACATATTTGTTTATATTTTTAGGGGGGTATGTTTTTTAGATGTTTTAGTATTTTTCCTATGTGCGGGTCAAAGAGTTGTATAAGCATGCCAAATTTCAACTCTCTAGGTTTAGCCGTTTGGCTACAATTTTTACCGAACAGACAGACAGACAGACAGACGACAAAATGACGGTATAAGGGTTTTTTGGTCATACCTACAAATACCTAAAATCAATTATGTAAAATCGGGGTAGGTTGTGTCAGGGCCGCCCTTAGGCAGGCTCTTCCATGCCCCGCGCTTCTTTTGTCAAGTAATAAAATAATAAAATCCAATAAAAATATTACCCCAAGTTTTAAAAATATTTAGATAAAAACCCTGAATATAACTGTGTACGTAGTAATTAAAAAAACTTTTTTTGTCAATGTTTACTTTATTTGTCTTATTTACCATTAAGGCGGCTTTACCGCTCGTCAAAATGATTTTGCCAATATAACTCCTGTAAAAGGATGCGCGTTTCTCGTTCCGCAAGCCCTTATTCTTCCACCAATACAAGTTACGGGACAATATGTTTATTTAAACAACTGATATGCTTGCCATCAAAGTATGTCTGGAATACATAGCACGTCACCATCACAATGCATTTATTATATTTTGCGATACCAAAAGTGCAATACAAAAATTATCATACCCAAACTTTAATAAAGATAACCCACCTCTAGTTTACCAGACATTAGATCTTATCAAAAACATTAAAGATCAAGGAAAATTAATAAAAGTCTGTTGGATTAAGGTTCACTCCAACTTTGCTAAAGCGGCTGCAATTCAGGATTCAACAATAGACTTCCCTCTCTCCAACATTGAAATTAATTGTATTGTAAAAAGAAGAATTATCCATAGATGGAAAGAAGAATATTTAGAATCTATTCTTCAGAAGTGCTCGCATTATGGAAAAATTTATCCTTCTCTACCTCTAAATCAATGGTTCAACCCTAACCAAAGCAGATATTTAATTTCTACTATTTGCCGCCTTAAATTGAATCATAACCTCTCCCCATATCATCTAAATGAAATTAATATGCGAAGTAGCCCCTTTTGCATCTGTGAGAACAATGTAATTGGCGATCCCAATCATTTAATTTTTTCCTGTCCATTTTACTAGAACCTACCTATCAATCTAGAAACATTTTTCTACAAAAACTTGTCAACATGAGCATTCAATTCCCTCTTAACGTTTCGTTATTGGCTACTCACAATTAAGAAATTCTGGAATTTCTTTGGTCTTTTATAAAAACTGCTAATATAAGAATATAAATGTAATTTATAATGATATGCATATTTATATATGGCATATATATAGACAACTTAGGCCAAATAATAAATTTAAAAAAACCTCTTGTAAATGATATCCAATGAATTTCAAATTTTACTGATATCTCATGATTATTTATTTTGACTAGGAAACAATTTTTTATTTTTTTGCGAAATAAAAGAATAAAAAATTAAAAAATATTAATTTCGAAATTTTTGTCCACCGCAAAAAAAACCCTTCTTCGGAAGCTTCTAAACGAAATTCGCAAAATATAATAAATATAATAAAATGTGAAAATAGTAATTACAGTATTATAATTTAAGATAATACCGTTTAATGTTTCATCTTTACCAGTTCATCTTTAATAGAAAAAAGTTTAGTTTCATAATGAATCCATTATGACATCCAATTCCATTTCGTTGTGGACACCGTTATGAGCACAGAATAATAAAACAAACAAGTGATTTAACTCTTTTATATATATATATAGATGGGGGCCTCCAACTTCAATTTTATCCGGGGCCCCGCAGGCCCTCTCCTGTTGTATTATACTCCGCTCCATTTTCGACTTTGCGGCAGTTTTCATGCTTTTCTCATTTACAGATAAATATTGTAAACACAGTGCTGCAAAATATTCGATATCTTTCCAAATAATCTAAAATTACTGAGGTACTTTTCCGATCCTCATTAATCTGCATTACTCAGAATTTTATCAGATTTTTAGATAAACTCCCTGGGTTAAAGTGTGCGGTACAAGAATTCTTTAGCACATTTTTAGAAAAAAATCATGTTAAAATAAAGAAACTGTAAAAACAACTATTCGTTTGTCAATCTACGTCTTAAGAGTTTTCTTCTGATACCACATAATAGTAGTAATTTAAAAAAAAATGATAATAATTAGTTTTTGCAACGACATAAAAGTTTTGATATTTTTCAAAAAATTAATCTCATCAAAAAATCCTGTTGAACTATTCCGGTTCCACCCTCCTGGGAAATAGGGTGGGCTACACATTTTTTGGTGAAAGTCCCATAAAAAAATTATATTTTATTCAGACTTTAGGACCAACCTGCATGAAAACGAACAGTTTTTAAAAATCTTTGGCTTAATCTACGATTAAAGAGCATCCATTTGATATACCATAATAATTAAACAAAAATAATAATTGTTTTCAACGACTCAAAATTCGATTTAAAAATAATCTGATAAAAAATTCCTGTTCAACTATTTCACATTAATTTGTATTATTCAGATTTTTATACCACCCCTTCTGGTTTATAGGGTGAAGAATCACTTTTTTATTTATTTATTTATTTAAGATAGCGGCATTGTAAACGGGACAAACCCCACACAATAACGACATAAAAAGGGTCAAAATGAAAATTATTTAAAAATATAATTTCTGATTACTCATAACAATCGTGAACGGGCGTAAACTGAATGATAATCCTCTAACCTGTCTTGAGATCTTTAAAGTACCTGTGCAGTTTTCATTCGCTTCTAACCAGTCATAATAATGTAGTATACTTTTAAGTTTCGCTTTTTGTGCGTTTGTATTTAGGAACTTGAAAAACCGCGAAAAATTAAAATCTTGTAATGTTGGATGTGTTTTCTCTGTCCGTTTTGGAAACGTTGAGAAAAAACAATGTGCTATTAATGATGATATGAAATTGTAATCTAATTCAGTCACGTCAGCTGAAACAATAAAACTTATTAGACCTATGTAACTATACATACAAGGTGGCTGAAATTTTATTACCCAATGCACAATTTGTTTATTATTGAAGATAGGGTATAACATTTGAAATGTTATTGATACTAATAATATAATAATAATAGCCATTGGTTCTAGTCTTATGGCCTCCCCTACCTCGCTACATATTAACCCATTAGCGCCCAGTGTCCTATACATAGGACAGCATGAAAAAAAAACCTTACAAGAAAACAATATTATTTATGGTTAAGTTTTCCTATCAGTATGAATGTTCAAACACTTATTAACATACTAACATGGTTTTAGTCAATGTAATTAAAATATCAGATAATATATATATATATATATATAAAGCGAATATTTACTGTCCCTGTTATTGTTTGACAAATATTTATAATTCAAAATAAACAAATGTTTAAAAAATATTATGTAGCTCAATTCTTGTTATCAAGGTATGTACTAGTGCAGTATTTTGGAAGATAAATATTATATTTTTAGTGAGTGTGTTGGTTTTTTATTCAAGGAAAATAATACAAGGTATGTAAAATTTTTAACTTTCGCAGTTTTTTCTGTATATTTTTAGTTTAATTTATTTTAGAAAATAGTGTCAAAAGAAGCGCTCACTCTTCAAGAAATGGAAGAAATTATAAATGATGATGATTTTTGGCTTGATCTTGACGATAATCGTAAGACTGTAGATGTGATAGTGGTACCACCAGAACCAAATTATCTGACCGACGAAGATGAAGGCGATGATGATGAACTTGGTTTTGTGGAAGTTGAATTTGACATTGCTCAACCCAGCACTTCACAACCACAAAGTGCAAAAAGGAAGAGATTTTCTCAATCAATACAATCCAAACTAATACAATCTTATAATAAAAATATGGGGGGTGTCGATCACCATGATTGGCTAATAAGTAAATACGGAGTTAAAATACGAGGGAAAAAGTGGTACTGGCCGATGTTTACTCGCATTCTAGACATGGCGTTGACAAATGCATGGATTTTGTATCGAAACATACATGGTCGTGAGGCTTTGAATTGTTTAGAATTTAGAAGAGCTGTTACAGTATCTCAAACTATTAGGTTCAGGTACGAAACGCAAATCTTCAGCACAAACACCACAAGAGACTGTTTGGTACGATGGCAGAGATCATCTCATTTAGCATCGCAACAAGCAAAGAACAAGGTGTAAAGACAAGGGTGTAAAAGCAAACCTACTAGTTTTTGTGTGAAATGTAACGTAACTTTGTGTTCAGCTTATTTCTTGCCATATCACATGAAATAATTTCCATATTTTTAAAAGGTTAAAATAAAATTTTGACGTTTTCTTTCTATTATTTTCTGTTTATTATGAATTTTGTATTACTTTTTTTGTAATATTCTGAATAAATGATATAATAAAGGGGGGGTGGAGTGAACATATCCACCCCAATCTTTAGAAATGACAATGGTTTTACTTTTAAACTAAGAGTAAATATGCATTATATACGTTCAAGTAAAATTATTCATAAATACACCATCATACGTCACAAATATATCATATGTGTCCAGTGTCATATACATAGGACAGGCATTTCTAATTAACCTGGGCACCTGGGCACAAATTTTTTTCAATAATTTTCTCGTGTTTATATTAATAATATTACCTCAAAATTAATTTTTGAGTGCATAATTCAAAAAAAAAATATATCTCTGGGCGCTAATGGGTTAACTTTACAATTATTGATACTACCTGATTTATAATAGTCTATATTAAAATAAATAATTGGCTATCCAACACGGGAGATGTTACATAAATAAGGTACAGTCAAAGCTCCTTATTCGAGGTGAGTTTTTTGTCTTCACTTGAAATGGAGAAGTGAGGACCTTTTTTTTTAGGTCTTCACTTGAAATGGAGAAGTGAGGACCTTTTTTTAGGTCTTCACTTGAAATGGAGAAGTTAGGACCTTTTTTTTAGGTCTTCACTTGAAATGGAGAAGTGAGGACCTTTTTTTAGGTCTTCACTTGAAATGGAGAAGTGAGGACCTTTTTTTTTAGGTCTTCACTTGAATTGGAGAAGTGATGACCTTTTTTTTAGGTCTTCACTTAAATGTAACAGTGAGAACTTTTTTGGTTTTAGATCTTCACTTCAAATGTAGAAAGGAAGATCTCGAAAAAAACTAATTGCGCTCTACTTAGGGGCGCTCAATTAAATCTTGCATACGGGCGCCGCAGACCCCAGCGCCAGCTCTGGATTGGATGTCTAGGAATATTTGTTCTATGTTCAGCCGTTTGGCTACAATTTTTACCGTACAGATAGACAGACACAGGAGTGACGTTATAAGTGTTTTTTGGTGGTCATACTAAAACCCTAAAAATGTTCAAAGTGTGTATCGTAGTCCTTTAAGCATTTGTATTATATTATTCTGTTACTTACATCAGTATAAACTTTAATAATAATTTGTTATTACTTAACGCAATTATTTATTTATTATTTTACATCAAAATGATATTAGTGTAACATGGTTCTATTTGCTGTATTTACAAAAAATAAACCTTCGCATGGAAACGTACTGGAAAGTGACGTCATTATTTTAGTAACTTTTATTGATGAAAAACACAGTTAAAACCTCACAAATATTGTGGTTCACCTATACACCTAATTTACATGCCTTTCAAATTAATAAAATCATATAGGATGCTCCATTTATATTTTTCATAGATAATCAAATATCTTCCGTATTTGATAGTCAATTGTTTTTCTATATATAGTCTATAGATCCTATAATCCTAGAGCATATAGTCCTAGATCATATAATAATAAGCAACTTTCAAATTTATAACAATAAATTCAACTTATCTCAAATAATAAAAAAGTTGTGTATTGGGTAATGAAATTTCCACCATCTTGTATAAATAAATCACCCATGATTATTTACTTTCATAAATGGAGATGTATAGGAGAAGCATTGTATAGAAGTTTCTCTTGTTAAAAGTAACATACTTACGTTGTTGTTGTAAACTAAAATGTAAGCCCCCTCCAGGCTTCCACTGCTTCAAATTGAGTGCCCTATTGACCATGTTGGGTAAAGTTTTTGTTAAAAAATTACTACGTTCATCACATGTTAAATCATTGTCTAAAAAATTTAATAATCCAATAAATAGGTCTGGATCTCTTAGCTCTTCATCATCTGGGTCCAAACTAATACTGAAAAAAAACAATAATTAGTAGTTTAACAGAAAAAAAAAGCTGGTCATTAATTTATGTGATTTATGTAAAATTATATACATTTTATAGATAATTTCATATTTGTCCAAACTACTCCTCCAAAGCATCTAATTGTATAACAATGGTTGAGGCTTTATGGTGTAAGATGTAGCCGCAGCAGACCCATATGTATGCCACTGCTATTATAGCCACAGCATCATTTGTTGACGACATAGTTGGCCGAAAGAACTGTAAGGTAAAACTGTACCGTGTGGATACACTAGCGAATACAGATAAACTGTCTAGTTACACCTGTACATGTCTTACACTTGTACACTAGTTTAACTATACGTGTGTAGTGGCCTTAACCTTTAATAAGCAGAAATAAATTTGTTAATTTTCTATATTGAGCTCATCTTGCACTGGGATCTATTGTTTGTCTTTGCACCTTGCACTGAAGAGGGTCTTATATGTTGGAATTACTGAATAGTTAAAACTACGTAACCGGCAAAGCATATCTGAGATGTTGGTCATAGAGTTCTGGAAAAATATATCACCACTTCGCAAAACATCACCATTCTTTGTGGAAGAGAATTCTATTCGTCGCTTAGATTCTCGTCGACTAGGTTCCCCATTGCCTAGGAGCCCAAATAAATCAAAAGTTCATTCGGGTATTTTCACACCCGCTCTTTCGTGCCACCTCCCTAATTCTAACCAGATTTTGTTTGTCCGATTGTGCATAGTACTTGTTTCTGTATTTCATACGAATGGTTCTTCATTATTTTTTAAAATTAAAGTTCTGCCTTTACTATTTCCGAAAGGGGAAAAAAGTGAAACACAATCTCAACAAGATGTGTTATATATAAAGAGGGTGCTGTTACTGATCGAACGAGCCAGAAGTGGTTTACTAAATTTACTATTTCCGAAAAGGGAAAAAGCGCAGTGCAACTTCAACAAGATGTGTTATCTCTAAAGAGGGTGCTGTTACTGATCCAACGAGCCAGATGTGGTTTACTAAATTTAGAACAGATTTTTCTCTTGAAGATACTACTCGGTCAGGATAACTAGACTGTTGATAAAGATATCATAGTAGTTGCAATCCAAAATGGACAATCTAAATTAACCCGAAAGATACCCGTCACTCAAAAAATATGCCAAACATAGGTGGTTAAACATTTGGCTAACTTCACATTACATTTCTCGTTATGATATTTAGGTCCGGCTTTAATTAAGCGAACGAAATTTTTCGCGAATGAAGATGAGTCATTTTTAAAGTGGCTAGTAACAGGCGATGAAAAATGGATTGTGTCAAACAATATCCAGCGCCAGAGATCTTGAAGCTAGCCGGGTGTTCTTACCGTTTTGCAACATATATAGTCGGTTTGCATCCCAGTGTTGTCTATTATAAGCTTTTATTTAACAAAGATATAATTAATTCCAATAAATATTGATTCCAATTGGGTGAAATGAAGACTGAGATTCACAAAAAACAGTGCGTCCTGTTAACCGAACGAACTTTCGGTTCAACCTAATATATTATGTTTAGTAGAAAAATCTTTTAATATTCGACAACGTTTAAAAAAGTGAAAGAAAGGCATTAACAAAGAACTAGCGAGAATTTGCAAAGAATGGAAGAGTGTGGAGCTATGTGATTAAGGAACAGCAACACAGTTCAAATAATCTTGAACAAACTCACTAAGTATATCAATATAAAGCAAGGCGTAAGACAAGGTTATGAAATTTCACCTATACTCTTTATACTGACCCTTGAACTTGTTTAAACAGCTAGATTGGCACGACAAAGACATTAACGATGAATTTTGAATTCACCTAAGGTTTGCAGATGATATTGCGATAACTGCAAACATCTTTGAGGATCTACAAATCAGGCTGGAACTACTGCATGAAAAGTCCGGAGAAATTGGTCTAAAAATTAATCTAACCAAGAGCAAGTATATGATAAATGCTCCACCTTCTTGCCACTACAAAATAACCTGACTCTACCTGATATCTTGGACAGGAAGTACGTACCTCTAAAAAATTTTATGGCAGAAAAGGCATATCACTGGGTTGAGCTGTATTTACCAAAATGAAAATTTTCTATTCAAAAATGCTCAACACCTTAAAAACCCAAACCTTTGATCAGTACATCACATACTGTACTGAGACATGGGCAATAAATAAAATTATTGTGAAAAAACTACAGGTTACGCAAGTGGCGCCACCAGTAATCAGTATTGCTTTTCGTAAATCCTAATCTTCAAATGACTACTGAAAAATGTTCAACCAGCTCCGTCATTTAGTTTGTGTTTGGCAGTCACTGAAAGCGAACAACTTTTGCATTTTTACAAAAATTAATAAAATCGAATATCGAGCTGTGATTAGATACGTTTTTGAAAAACAAAACGAACGATGAAATCAACACCGAATTGAACGATGTTTATGGGGACTCTGCACCTTCGATATCAACAATTAAATATTGGACAGCTGAATTTAAACGCGGTCGTAAGAGCATTTTTGATAATGAGCGTCCAGGCCGTCCAAAAGAGGTCACCACACCAGAAATGGTTGATAAAATCCATGGAATGATAATCGATGATCGACGAGTGACTAAGCGCGAGATAGCTGAGGCTGCGGGCATCTCAATCAAATGAATATTTGGGAATGAGGAAACTCTCTGTCAGATGGGTGCCGCATTTGCTTTCAGCCGACAACAAACGCGATCGTCTGCCCATTTCGAAGGAATGTTTGGCGATATTCAACCTCATTAAGAAGGACTTTTTGCGCTGTTTCGTAATCGTGGACGAAACATGGATCCATCACAACACACTAGAGACAAATAAACAGTCGAAACAGTGGACTACTCCTGGCAAATCCAAGCCGAAGAAGGCCAACGTGGGTCTGTTGGCTAACAAAGTCATGGCCACAGTTTTTTGGGATGCGCACGGTATCATTCACATCGACTACCTGGAAAAGGGCAAAACGATCACGGACGTATACATATTGTGCATAGCTGTTGGACCGATTCAGAGCATTTGGCGAAGAAAAAAGTGCTGTTCCACCACGACAACACACCGATCCACAAGTGATCAGTCGCAATGGCAAAACTCCATCAATTGCGCTACGAATTGGTTCCACATCCACCATATTCACCAGATTGGGCCCCTTACGACTAATATTTATTTCCAAACTTGAAGAAATGGCTCGATGGTAAGAGATTTGGGTCGAATGAGGAGGTCATCGCTGAAACAGAGGCTTATTTTAAGGGCTTCGAAAAATCGTATTATTCGGAGGGCATTGAAAAATTGGAGAATCGTTGGACGAAGTGTATAGTTCTAAAAGGTGATGTGGAGAAAAAACTTGAGTTTTGCCGAAAAAGTTGTGTTTTCTTGCATTCGTATGTAAACGAGGATAGGAGAATAGCAGAATTATCCAGCCAAGATAAGAGAGCAAATGATGATTTTGTTGTCCCTGTGTTTCGTAAGCAACCGTCTCATCACGAAGCCACGATAACCCATTAATTCTATTCATCATTATTCCAAAAGAAAATTGAAAAGCGGATCATTAACACTTTGACTGCCACGGGTATTATTTGAAAAGGGTCCCTCAGGCCACACTATTTTTAAAAAATTAATTGTCTTGAAAATGATGCATTAGAACTATTATTCAGTAGAAATAATTGTATAAGAATAATAAATAAGATTGAGAAATAATTGTATAAGAATTACATTTCTTAGTTTTGAACACTGTCTTTCAATAAAAAAAAGTTGCTACGTGTGATACTTCACGCCACACCAACCATACTTCCCTAATACCCTTTTCACACTAGAACTTTAAGACGAGTGAACTTAAAGTTCACCGATGTTTAACATCGGATTGCTTTCACACTTGATGTTTAAATCTCCAGTGCTGCCATCAGCTACAGTAATTTGATCCTTCAGTTACCGTCAGGAAATTACTAGTTTTGAACTGTCTGCGCAGACGCACATTTTGAATTATTATAAACAAATATGGATATTTCATTTCATTCTGCATTAAAGACACTACAATAAAGAATATATTACACCTGTATTAACATGTAAGTCGATACATTTTATCTCAATTATTGTAGCTCTGTATTTTATTAAAAACATTATTAAAATAAATAATTTTATTATAACAATAAGTATAAACTTCTTATAACGTCAATATAATACAATATTCTTGTTTATAATAATACAGCACAAATTCAAAGAGTATTTTTTTATAATAGAAATTATGTTGGCAATGCGGACGATGTTTAAGACGCAGATCTCTGTCTTAAACATCGCTTGTTTTTAGACGAGGTCATACGTTTTCACATTAGCGTTTAAAGACACATTCACTTTAACATCCGATCTTAAAGTTTTAGTGTGAAAAGGGTATAAAAAACTATGCGAAACGTGCACTGGTAGTACACACAAGCCCAGAACGAGATTATTATTTGTGCATACAAAATGATACACGCGGCGTGATTCACGGTAAGTTCATCGAAAATCAATTCATCGAAAATTTTCCATCAATCCCCAAGAGGGGATCGGAAAGTAGGGTGACCAGATTTCAGTGAAGGGAAACCGGGACACAGGAAAAAAAAAAGAAGGTGCTCAAAAAAAAAAGGTCCTCACCTATCCAAATTCAAAGTGAAGAGCAAAGAGATTCAAAAACCGGTACAATCGGCCGTCCCGAGGACAGTCTTCGGGACACCGGGACAATTGACCGAAAACCGGGACGGATGGTCACCCTATCGGAAAGCCATAAAAGCAGTGGTCAATAAAAGTTGACAGACTACACTTATTAAATAACTATCATACTTGGTCTATTAATAATTTTTAAATTTTCCATTCAGAAAATACGCCAGGTAAAAGATACCTGTTGGATTATTTTGAAATCGAACAGGGCTTCTTACATCAGAAAAACCCGGTTATTGGAATCATAAATCTACACCCATTCTTAAAGGATTATAAAAATGGTATTTCCCTATCTGTTAAGTCTTAAGGGTTTTGTTATGTACATAGTTTTACTATTCATATTTACTATACCACACATGATTTGTTCAATGTACGGTGATTCTAAACAGGTGGCATTGTTATGTTAGTGTGAGTTTGTTTTGTCATTAACTAGATGATGGGTAGCTCGCTTCGCTCGGCTTCTTCTAACCAAACCCTTACTAACCTAACCTAAGATAGTGTTTTGACATTAAACTAGAAGATGGGTAGCTCGCTTCGCTCGACTTCTTCTAACAAAACCCTTACTAACCTAACCTAACCTAAAATAGTGCTTTATCCTTAAACTAGAAGATGGGTAACTCGCTCCGCTCGGTTTTAGACTTTTACTAACTAAACCTAACCTAATTACCTTGTTTTTAGGCGCATAGTACTTTATTTTCCCCCATATTAACCCAATTAAAATGCGTATCATTGTGAATGAATTTATAAAAATTATTTGCGTGCAATTGCCTATAACCTGTCTTATTAAACCTTAAGAATAAAACATTTATTTCTTTTATTATATAAGTTTTCTTATTATATTTCTTTATTTATATTCGAACACTATGTCACTTTTTTTAAACCATATAAAAAATTTTACGCAATTATTATTGTCTACTTTTATTGACCACTGCTCTTTTGACTTTCCGATCCCCTCGGCATTCCTCTCAAATATTTACAAAATATTTTTTTTCGATGAATTGATCATTCGATGAATTGATCATTCGATGAATTGATTTTCGATGAATATATTTTCGATGAATTGATTTTCGATGAATTGATTTTCGATGAATTGATGTTCGATGAATTGATTTTCGATGAACTCGTCGGTTGCCACGCGGCGTACCGGACCCAACAAGTGTGTATCAGTTTTGATACACATGGCATTCAACGTGTTAAGCGTAGTAAATTAAGTAATAAAAAATGACATTTACTTGCATAAGTCGTGAATAACAGTCATTCCCTCTATAAGTTCTATTGTATGTTTTATTGTCAGTAATTTTTTCAAATGTCGTTGTAAAGTCGCCCACCACGGCAAATCACAAGGTAGCATTACCAGCGCCATTTCAAATCTGGAAAAAAAAAATTAATTAGTATTTTCAGATAACAATATTATGATAAGAATGCTGATATAAACTCTTATTATTTCCAAGTTTTATTTATATTACTGGTTCAAAAACCCTAGTTAACAGTAAAGGTTGATGTATTTATCACAGTTGATAATAAAATATATATTTAGTGATAAAGTGTCATTTTACAGTTTTAGAATGTTTATGTTTCCCAGGAAAGGTGAGATAATTATTTTGGATTTTAATTTGTCAAATTTTTCTGTCAAATATGATACGTAATCTTAGATTATGTTAGATAAGTGATATAAACATATGTTGGTAAATATGTTTTTAAAATCAAAATGTTTTTGATATGAAAATAAGACTAACATATGGTGCACAGTTTATCATTTCTCTAAACATTTGACTAGTTTTACTTAACTTACAGTGGTATTGGTGGAAGCGCGAGGACGAAGTAAGGCGACCGCCTAAAGCGGCATCCTAATCCTTTCAAGACAATTATTTCTAGTATATTAAATTATTTTACTATATATCAGTTTTTTCAGTTAAAATAGCAATACTAAAAACTTAAAATGTCCAAAATAATAGTAGTAGTAGTAGTACACATTTATTTTTCACCTTGCGGTGTTAAAATTTTCCTACATTTATATTTACAATTTAGTAGCAAACAGTGTGCAATTATCATGTGTATAGTACATTTTTTAAATTTTATGTCATTTGTAGTCTTTTATTTAGAATCTTCTTCATCCAGGTTTCATCCGGGTTTTCGTCATTAAGTATTTGTATAGCTGATTTCGGGTTTCTCACTTCTTCCGTGCAGTCACGTGTTAGATGCTCTATTGTCTTTTCATTCCCCTCACATATTCTGCACTTCTTTTCTTCTTTTTCTCTCCAGTATTCGTTCCTTCTTTCTTCGTTTCCTACTCTGAATCTGGCTATTATTTTTTGGTTTTTGGACTGTTTTCTTAGATACAGAGGCATGTCTATTGTTTCTAAAACCTGTATCTGGGGTTGTACTTTGATATCTGTATCTTCTCTCTTCGTTGTTGCAGTTCCATGTCCTTTTCCCTTCTCACCATTTCTTCTTTTAAGCTATCTCCCATTCGTCTTCGGTTCTCTACTTCTGTTGTTGAATAGCCTTTTCTTTCGTAGTACTTTGAGCGTTCTTGTTCCCAGTCATTCTTCTCTAGTTTATTTTCTTCTTATCTGCTCCCAGCATGCAAAAACCAGTTCTTTCCAATTAGATATTCTTATTTTCTCCTCGTAGATTGCTCTTCTGCCCGTTTCAACGCATAGTTTATGTCTCTTCGTTTCCTCGTTTATTATGTAGAGCGGTGTTCTTTTGTCAATTGAAAGTGTCCATCGTAGATATTTGTTGTGGATTTTCTCTATCTCTTCTTGCTCTTTCCATCCCCATATCTCAGCTCCATAATACAATATGGGGGCCACGAGTTTGTCGAAAAGGAGCATTCTTAGTCTAACGTTGTTTTTGAATTTTCTTTGTCCAATTCCCCATATCTGCGAAAGTGCTATGTTAGCTTTCCTTGCCATCTCCTTCATATGCCCTTCCGATTTCTCGTTTCTTTGGATGTCCAAAATAATAATAATAATTATTAATTTATTTTTATTTATTTTTTAATAAGTATGGAACATATATATCCCAAAACTGTTGGGAATAAAATAAATCGACGATTTCATGCTGTTTGATTTAAAACCAGGAACTTGAAACTGAATTTAGTTAGGTTCAGGTTCGGATTCAGGTTTAGTATATTAATTTAGGTTCGGTTTCAGGTTAATGTTCAATAATAGAATATTTTTTAGGTTCAAGAACCTAATTTTTTTCAGGTTCGGGATTCAATGAAAAACTTCAAAAATTCAAAAAAAGTACAAAATTAGACCAATATTATTTTTTTTACAAACATCTTGATAAATGTAAAAGAACAGTCGAATTTTTTATAAAGACAATGACGTCACAATTAATTGCCTATTACTTTTACATAATATGCATAAATACTTAATATAAATAAATATAATACAGTAAAATAGAGGCATTATCGGAATTTTCTTGCTGAATGTATTAGTTCGTCAAGGATGAAATTTGTAGAAAAAAAGACAATGTTGGTTGATAACTTACAAATATAAGGAATTATTTTATTCATCAAAGTATGCACCCATATTGTCTATACACTTTTGCCATTTAAGCGGCAGGTTGTTAAGGCTGGTGGTATAAAACCCTGGCAGACGAGAGTCAATGAATTCCTGGAAGGTCAGTTTTACTGCATTGTCGGAATTAAACTGTTTTCCTATTAAAAAGTTGTCCAAATTGCGGAAGACGTGGTAGTCAGTGGGGGCTAGGTCTGATGAGTATGGAGGATGATGAAGAAGTTCCAACTCCAATTCCTGTAGTTTTGCCACAGTCATTTGTGCAGTGTGTGGTCTAGCGTTATCATGCAATAAGATAGGAGTCAATCTGTTGACCAATCTAGGCTGTTTTTGCATCATTTCGTCCAGTTGGTTGCAGTATATTTCTGCTGTTATCGATGAGCCAGTTTTTTTGTTTTGTTTGGTTTTTAAGTTACCTGTACGAAATTTGACGAACCAGTTTGATATTGTCTGCTGCGTAGTAACACCAGAGCCAAGTACACTATTAATGTTTCGGTCTGCGATGCCGTAGTTCCACGTAAGAACTCATACTTCATAATAGTGCGAATTTCCGACAGTTCCATTTTCAACGAAATTAATTTTAAAAAAAAGTTTTTGATATATTTTAGATTTCTTTAAACAGGCGAGATGTGTAACTTTCCAACAAAAAAAAAAAAAAGCAGAACAGTAAAATATTAAGCCAATGTCATATAATAAGCTGTTAAAGTTGGCAATATTATTCACTACAAATTTCATCCTTGACGACCTGATATATACTAAGGCACTTAAAAACCTCTATTTTTCCCACTTAGATAACGAAGAAACACTTATTTTAAAATATTTTTGTTCTTAGAGTACCATACTCGCTGCTCTGACCTGAAGTTCGTATTGAGCATATTCCGAGAGTTTGCCGTTTCCCCGCATACAGTTGTGTTGTGTGTGTTGCCTGTGTAACACAATCGTATGAGACCTGGACCACTAATCGTGGAATCCGAACCACTAATTATTTTGGGGAAATTTTACTAGGGTTTTTACCTCGGTGGTTGCCCGATGCCTTCCGAGGGAGAAACGGTCGGAAAAATGTAAGGTGTTTTTGCCGGTACCGGGGAACGAACCCTGGCCACCGCTCAGTAGTTCACACACTAACTATGCCACGACCGTTCTCTTAAAATATTCTACACAGCGTTTTAGAATTTATGAGGTTATGTATAGTAAAGTGCTTATCTATATTAATAAAATTGGAGCATATATGTTTTTTTTTTATGTGTTTGGCCTCATATTTGGTTTCTACGCGTTACTGACGTTAAAACGTATATACAATAATTATTTATAATAAGAAAATAAATCTTATTTGTTCTATATGCTTTTTTAATTAATCGTTATTAATAGGCAGGTGAAAATACAAGCGATGACCTAAAAAAAGGTCCTCACTTCTAAAATATAAGTGATGACCTCCTTAAATAACAGATCCTTATTGCGCACATATTTTTCTCCAACCATTTCTGAGGCAGGGCAACTGGGGCCAGAGCAATTTCTGGGGGGTGGGTCGGACCCCCTGCTAACGCTGCCACTGCTGCGAAACCATGAAATGTGTGAAAATTCATACTTCACATCAATTATGTAATACTGCAATATCTAGTTACAGATTTCTTTTGGATCTAAAAATTCACTGTTTTAGCTTCCTACAGAAATAGATCCGTCCAAATAGTGCCAAAACCATTTTTTTATATTTTGTATTTTATTATTTTGTATTGATTCATTATTTCCAGGTATTTAAAAAAAATAAATCCCCGTCATTTTTACACCAATTGTTTCTTCTACAATATTTTTGGATTTTTATATTAAATTTAGGCCGTTGACCCCATTTTCGTAAACTACAATTCAAAAGTGCAAATTGTGCAAAATACGATTTTAAGCTTATTTTTGGAATAAAGAAAAACACATTTACAAAGACGCCCCCACGACCAGTTTTTGAGTTAAGGCCACTTTGAACCAGTTTTAAGGATTCCACACACCAAAGCGGCCGCGGTGGCGACCACGGTAGCGATACGACTAGCGATCAGGTCTCCTCACACTAACGCGGTGGGAGTGGCGGTAGCGGTAGCGATCAGTTAGTGAATCACGGTATATAGTTGTATGATAATATTAATTGCGAGAACACAATAGAATAATTAATTGTATGTAGAGGAAAAATAATAATCTACTCACATTCTGTTTCAAACAGTTAGGCGGAACTAAATGGTAATTTCGTTCTTTTAGGTTGGAAAAGGGACCTTGCTTGGGTTATTTCATTTTTCACGTTGGAATGTCAAAATTTAAAATTCCAACAATGAAACCATGGAAACGAATGACATATGTCAAACTTAAATTAATTTTCTTACATATTTTAATGACAAAAAATAAATAAATGGGATATTTGTATTAAGAATGACACAAATAATCAAAATATAAAGAAAATGACATTTTAAAATGATATTAACCTTAACCAAAAAATGTTTGTTGCAAGTATGATTTACAAAGCTTAAACAAAACGGCTGAAAAGAATTATTTAAACGATGAAAGTAACTAGATTGCAAAATCTAGTTCCGCCTAACCGTTTGGAACAGACTTTACTATCAATTTCCAAAACTTTTCCTATTTCGTTCAACACTTTATTTGTTTTCCTAATATTCTTGTAATCAGGATGTGCTAAGTCATACAAAATTAAATGATCCTTTACTGATCTATGATTTTTTCTGTTAAATTATCTATTTTCGACATTATTTTCTTAAATATATTCACTCTGTGGTATATAAACAATGAATATCGCGCGGCCTAACGCAACTTGTCGAGTTCGGCCGCCAGTGTTTGGTGATCGCTAGACTGAACGCTGCATTCGGTGGCGTTCTCAGATAGCTGAACGCTTGTATGTGCGTGGTCTCATTGTATTGTATAGGTTGCGTTAGGCCGCTGCCGTATCGCTACCGTGGCCGCCACCGCGGCCGCTTTGGTGTGTGGAATCCTTTATACTCATAACTAAAAATTTGTAGTCTTGATTTTTAGGATAAATTGGGAACAAAAAATGTTTCTAAAATCTTAAAGCGGCTCAATAGTCTACGGGGAGATTCTCGCTTCCCGGGTACGCAAAAAAAAAATCTTCTATTTTGCCCTTTACGATTTTTTCGATTTTCAGCCATTTTCGATGATTTTCTTTGTAACTCTTGGCAAAAAAATTGTAGCCAGTTAGTGCCTTTTTTTCTAGACAAACAAGATAAGCAGAAGACAGAAATTCAAACCATATGTATAAACCATATCTAACCGTTTTGAAACTACTTAACAAAATTAAATAAAAAAAAAAAACAAAATACTCAAAATGTTTCAAAGTTTTAGACTAATTACAATATAAACCAGTGGCGAAGGGAAACCTCCGCTAGACTTGCCCTCCCATAAAAAAAAAAAATATTTAAAAAAAAATGTAAATTTAAAAAAAAAAAATTAAATATTTAGATAAATCTTCAAAAATACATCAAATTATGTTCTATACAAATTTTTGTCCAAGGCTTGCTTTACTAGTTACGAATTAATTATTATGACCATGGAAACGTTACATATAAGTATGAAAAAATTGAGACTTGGAAAAATTTTAAATAATTTTACAAAATTTTTTCGAAATTTTTCGTTTTATCAAAAAACGTCTCAAATAAAAGTTATTAGTTATTGCATTTATAGTAACTTTTGTTCAATAATTTTTTTCGAAATATTTTCAGTTGCTAAATATTCGCAAAAATCTTAAAATCGACCAGAGTAAACTCCCATTTCTAGTCAACCGATTTTCATAAAAAAACAATAGGGTTCTTTCCATTTAATAGGAGAATTTTTTAGTACCAGAACGAACTCTTTAAGTTAAACCGTTTTTGAGTTATCGTGTATACACACAGACACACAGACAGACAGACACACACACACACACACACACACACACACACACACACACACACACACACACACACACACATACGGACGGCACTTCGAAAATAGGTTTTTTGGATTCCCTGGACCATGAAACGTGGTCATCCGTCAAAATCTCGACATCGAAAATATTCGCGATTACAATACTTGCCCCTTATATATTAAGGTCGGGCAAGTAAAAACTCAAATTCCAACCGTTAGTCTTCTTTTAGTTTTAGAGATAACGTCATTGAAAGTTGCGAATATTTCCAAAATTGGCTTTTGGGAAAGCAGTGACGAATCAAAATATATGTAGACCATTAAGGCCTCGATTATTTATAGTATATTATAACATCTATAGTACGTTGAAACTCTACTTGGCTTTGGAATTTTTATGAAGATAAAGCCAACATGTTAAAATTTGCACTCATAATCTATAAATTATAAAATGTAAACAAATATCAAACAATTAGAATTTCGAATTGATACAGACATAAGTTAATTTTCCATGGCTTAGGGTAAAGTTGGTATAGATGCCCCAGTGGGATAAACGCCCCACTTCGCATATATCCATAATGGTGTGTGTTTGTATAATTTCAGTACTGACAGTTTGTACGAGAAACACAGTCTTCTGAAATAAATGTGTTAAATTATCATCAATGTTAATAGTTTATGAAAAATTAAATTGTAGGCGCTCATATGAGTTGTTATATTTCAATAATTACGACATTTTGTCTTAAGATTTTATGACGTAACTATAACTTCAACAAAATTAGTTTCATTACTAGGTATCAGAAGACACTTAACCTAACATTATAGAGTAGAAAATAATGCTCAATATTGTATACATTCGAAATAAACAGATGGGGCATCTATCCCATAGAAAAAGGATATAAGGCCGCAATAAATGTGGGATATATGGCTCGGGCATTGTATATATAATCTTATAATAAAATATATATAATCTTATACTAATATTTTCCCAAGGACACGCAACAATATATATGCCAAAATAGATACTTGGAAAAAATATCGCAAAAATATGAAAAGTTTTAAAAATTTATTAAGTCCTATCAAAAAATGTTTCAAATAAAAGTTGTTAATTATTACTTGTATAGTAATTTTTATAGAATAGATGTTTTAGAAAATTTTCTGTTGTGAAATATTCGCAAATATCTTAAAACCGACACGATTAAACTTACATGTATAGTTGACCGATTTGTACCAAAAGTTAAACAACTGGTGCCATTGATGTCAAAAACTAAAATATGAAGTTTCATAAAAATCCGTTTGGCCAAAATTGCTCTACACATCTCCATGGACCGACAGACACACAGACCAACAGACATCATGCTAAAAATAGTCAAAATCGGTAGGACCACTCCGTATACGTATGTTGGCAGTAGATAAAAAAAAATATATACATATATAAATTGTAATTCTGATTAAATTGTAATTTTTAATTGTTATTTTAAAAAAATATTAAAATTGTTGGTCAAAATCAAATGTATTATTTTAGTGAGGCATACATACCACCATATGGGGCAAAAATCCCATCAATATGGGATATATGGCCAATTACAGTACTATTTTAAATCATTAATTTTATATATTTAGAATAATTATAAGTGTTTTAATCTTATGTTATTGTGTAGTAAGATTATCTAAGAATTATAGGAAAGTAACAGATAAAGTTTAATAATTAAGATTAATGCAACACGATTGTTTTTCTATAACTGAGGCATCTATCCCACCTTTACTATAGTGCTAGTTATTTTCTTAATAAACAAGCGTTATAAAAAAGATGTAAGATAGGTGAATTTTGTTATAATAACATTCAAAATTATACTAAATGTGTTTATATAAATCAAAATACAAACCATATAACAACTTGGTCGTGATCTTCTATCAAGCTCTTCGTCAGTTGATTAACGAACACACGTGTAGTTTACTTCATCAGCGTATGATAATTTTTTATTGGTTCATTTATTATTATCAAATCTATTTTATCATATTAAATTAAACTTTATTAAAGAAATTATTAACTGGTTTTTCCTTTTATATCTAAAAGCATATTTATATCTAAAACATACCTATAGTAGCTATATGATAAAATAATTATATAACGAGTGATTTGAAAAAAGACCTAAATAAGCTGTGAACAGTGGCGAGATACTCCGTAAACAGGGACGGACTGGGACTTACAAAGTTATTAACCAAACCAGCCGAGTTATTAATAAAGATGGAAGCGGGTCGCCAGTGACTGTTTGGCTCGCTTTTAAATTCGTGTGGAATTAAGGGGGTTTTGAATAATGTACATCCTCAACCAGGGGCGTATTTCCCACTAGGCGCATGAGGTGCGTGCTGGATGCCTACCTCCTTGGGAGCCTACCTCCTTGGGGCCTACCAGGGCCCTCCAGTGGGGCCTCTCAGAGAAGTTGCGCCTCGGGCTTCCAAGTGGGTAAATACGCCCCTGTCCTCAACTACACAGTGAATCAATTTCACATTTGAATAATATATATAAGCTAGCAGACCCGTTGCCAACAACGTTGGCAAACTGATATCGAATAAAAATCAATATAAGCAGGAATCAATTATTAAAATTTGCGTGATTCTGCGTATATTAACAAAACAAAAACGTTTCTTGATTATACCTAGGCAATCCTAAAAAGCTGATTAATGCGTGTCGTTTTAAAATTAATATCGGGTCGAGTACGGCCCGTGGGCCATATGCTGGACCTCAATGGTATAGCTGTTTCTGATTATACCTAGGAAATCCTAAAAAGCCGCTCAATGCATGTCGTTTAAAAATAAGTATCGGGCCAGACACGGCCCGCGGGCATAACGTTAATTGACACCACATTCTTTAATTAAGCCAAGATATATATACTGACTGGAGAGCCAAGAGCTATATTCTCGCTAAGTCTAAACACATAGTGAAGCAGAGAGCAAAGCAGCGATGAAAGCGGAGAGCAAAGCGGCGAAATTAAATAAATGATTTCTTGTTAACACGCGAATAGTGGAGCGTACGGCAACGAAGTTATATCGTTGTTATAGTCGAGCAAAGCGACGCGTTCAAACAATTTTGATTTCTCTGCTATCATCGTTGCTAAAATAGTTGTTTAAAATGTATATTGAGGCATTTACAAGTAGTTCTCATTTATAAGAGGTATTTATGGTAGGTTCCGATTGAAATTTGTCCATTTTTTACCAATTTATGTTGAATTTTTTCCAAAATATAATCAAACGTTGAAATACTCATGCGAAAATATGAATGAAACTTTTCTGGATGTTCGCGGAGTTGCAAATTGAAATGATGAAATTCACCATGTATATGTCTACTTTTATTTATTCTGTGAACATTGCACCTTCTAGTGTGATTATTTTTATATTTTAGTAAATACCAAACTTTCAGGGAAGAGTTTTCTGTTAGTAAAAAATCTATTATAATTTTGTGAACTTTCTGCTCGATTTTAAACGCGTCACTATGTGTAGACACTCTTTTATAAGCGTGACATTCTTTCGGTTTTACTCTCATAGCTGCTTTGCTCTCTGCTTCACAATGTGCTTAGCCTAAGTGAGCTGTTGTCGGAGAACGTCGCTCTAACTGGTGGGGAACGACCAACCACACACCTCAAGCCCCGCTAGCACCTAGAAACTTAGCGTTACGAGGATACACAGAAATTATGGCTTTTATCTATATATATAAAAGCAAGTGTCCTGACTGACTGACTCATTCACTCATCACCGCCCAGCCCGAACCCCTGGGCCTAGAAACTTGAAATTTGGAGAGTATATTCCCTCCATGACGTAAGCACCCACTAAGAAGGGATTTTTCGAAATTCCACTCCTAAGGGATGAAAAGGGGTGAAATGTGATTTCACGAATTCCTTAATATCTCTTAGGGCCGATGGGATATCGACTTAGTTTTTGCTTACAAGTATTACCCATACAAATGCCGAAAAAGCAATTTCAGGATTTTGTCCTAATCAACCCCTAAAGGGGTGAACCTACAATCGGGGTGGATTATACATCCCGTTGTATTTCCTGTGTTCGTTTAGTTGCAAGATTACTTTTTGGCACATAGGTGTCCTTTTAAAATATCTCGAAATGGTATTGACAGTTTTTTGAAATTTCATCCCTAAAGGGTGAAAAGGGGTGAATTGTGATTTCATGGATTCCTTAATATCTCTTAGGACCAATAACATATAGACTTGCTTTTTGCTTACAAAGATTAGCCATAAAAATACCGAAACACCAATTTCAGGATTTTGTCCTAATCAACCCCTAAAGGGGTGGATCTACAATCGGGGTGAATTATACATCCCGTCGTAATTCCTGTGTTCGTTTAGTTGCAACATTACTTTTGGCACATAGGTGTCTTTTTAAAATATCTCGAAATGGTATTGACAGTTTTTTGAAATTTCACCCCTAAAGGGTGAAAAGGGGTGAATTGTGATTTCAAGGATTTTTTAATATCTCTTAGGACCCATAAGATATCGACCTGCTTTTTGCTTACCAAGATTACCCATACAAATATCGAAACACCAATTTCAGGATTTTGTCCTAATCAACCCCTGAAGGGGTAGATCTACAATCGGGGTGAGTTATACATTCCGTCGTATTTCCTGTGTTTGTTTAAAAGTAATGTTGCAATACTTTTTAGCACATAGGTGTCTTTTTAAAATATCTCGAAAAGGTTTTGACAGTTTTTTAAAATTTCACCCCTAAAGGGTGAAAAGGGGTGAATTGTGATTTCAAGGATTCCTTAAATCTCTTGGGGCCAATAAGATATTGACTCGCTTTTTGCTTACAAAGATTACCCATGCAAATACCGAAAAACTTATTTCAGAATTTTGTCCTAATCAACCACTAAAGGGGTAGATTTACAATTGGGGTGAATATTCCGTCGTATTTCCTGTGTTCGTTTAGTTGCAACATTACTTTTTGGCACATAGATGTCTTTCTAAAATATTTCGAAATGGTATTGACAGTTTTTTGAAATTTCATCCCTAATGGGTGAAAAGGGGTGAATTGTGATTTCACGATTTCCTTAATATCTCTTAGGGCCGATGGGATATCGACTTAGTTTTTGCTTACAAGTATTAGCCATACAAATGCCGAAAAAGTTATTTCGGGATTTTGCCCTAATCAACCCCTAAAGGGCTGAACCTACAATCGGGGTGAATTATGCATCCCGTCGTATTTCCTGTGTTTGTTTTGTTGCAACATTTCTTTTTGGCAAATAGGTATCCTAATTTAAAATATTTTGAAATGGTTTTGACAGTTTTTTTAAATTTCATCCCAAAAAGGTGAACAGGGGTGAATTGTGTGATTTTAAGGATTCTTTTATGTCTCTTAAGACTAATAAGATACCGACTTGGTTTTTGTTTACAAATACTACCCATGCAAATGCCGAAAAATTTCAGGATTTTGTCCTGATCAATGCCTAAAGGGATATGCTACAATCGGGGTGAATTACACATCCCGTCGGTTTTCCTGTGTTCGTTTAGTTGCAACATTACTTTTAGGCACTTAGGTGTCTTTTTAAAGTATTTCGAAATGGTTTTGTCAGTTTTTTTTTTTTAATTTCACCCCTAAAAGATGAAAAGAGGAGGTGTGATTTCAAACAATTCCTTAATATCTCAGGACCAATAAGATATCAACTTAGTTTCTGTTTACAAATATTGCCCATGCAAATATCGAAAAACTTATTTCAAGATTTTATCCAAATCAATCCGTAAAGGGGTGAATCTATATTCGGGGTGAATTATATATCCCGTCGTATTTTGTGTGTCTGTTGAGTTATAACATTCCTTTTTGACAAATAGGTGTCTTTTTAAAATGTCCCGAAATTGTTTTGACAGTTTTCTAAAATGACTTTGACATAGATATACGAAATTCGCAAAGTTGATTCCTTCCATGATGTAAGTACCCACTAAGAAGAGATTCTTCGAAAGTCGACTTCTAAGGGGTTAAAAAATTTAAACATACATACAATAACATACAATAATTAAAAAAAAAAATGATTCCGTCCCAATCCACTCCAAACGGGATGAATTATAGTACCCGTAGTTTTTCCTGTTTGTTGAGATATAACATTCATCTTTGGCATATACGTGCCTTTTTTAAAACACCTTTTTCAAAATCTTTTCAAAAACAAGTGTTTTGACAGTTTTTTTAAGTTTCATCTTTAAAGGGGTAAATTGGTATTTTTTATTCGATAGAAAATCCAATGGATATTAAGACATGAAATTTGGAGCTTACATGACGTAAGAGACCAATAAGAAAAGATTTTTTTAAATTCCATTTTTAACTGGTGAAATGAGGTGAAATTTGATTTAAGGTTCCCTCCATGACGTAAGAGACCAATAAGAAAAGATTTTTTTAAATTCCATTTTTAACTGGTGAAATGAGGTGAAATTTGATTTAAGGATGCCTCAATATCTCTTAGGCTCAATGAGATATCGACTTGGTTTTTGCTTACAAATGATACCCATACAAATGTTTAAAACAGAAATTCACGTGTTTGCCCTAATAATAATAATAAGAACCTTTGTATTTCCTGAGTTATAACACTTCATTTTGGCACATAGGTTTCTATTTATAAGGCGTTTGACAGTTTTTTTAAATTTCATCCCTTACGGAGTAAATTAGTATTTTTTATTCGATAGAGCGTCCCTTGACAAAGAGATATGAAATTCGGAAGAAACCTTTCGTATCTCCTTTGCTCCAAGAGACCATCAATATACCGTAGCGAAGCACGGGTTTTCAGCTAGTATATATATATAATTGAAATTTTGTAGAGATAATCGCATAGATATGAGTAAAATGTAGTTAATAGTTTAAATTATTTCCTACCAAAAAGACAAATTAATGTGTATAATTATTTTTGAGGGTACGAGGTGTAATCAAAAAGTTCGTGCAATTTTTTAATTTACAAAACAATATTTATTTATTCATCAATTTTTATATTGTCCCGTCAAAATAGTCCCCATGGGATGTAATAAATTCATGCTACCGTTTTTTCCAGTCTTCAAAACAATTCTGAAACGCAGATTTTGGAATAGCGTTCAGCTCCTCCAGCGATTTTACATTCATTTCTCCAATGATCGTAAAACGTTGTCTTTTCATTGTTTTTTTTTTTTTTTTCATCTTTGGGAAGAGATAAAAGTCACCTCTGGTGAATAGGGTGGTTGCGGTATCATTACGGTGCTATATTTGGACAGAAAATCTCGAACAAGCAATGAAGTATAAGCTGGTGCGGTATCATGATGCAATTTCCAAGAATTGTCCTTCCATAAATCTTGCCATTTTATGATTTGCTTCACGCAGCCAACGCAACAAGCTCAAATAGTATTATTTAGTAACTGTAACACCTTGCGGTGAAAATTCATACACCACGATAATCGAAAAAATCAGCTGTGGCCACCACAGGACCGACCTCCATCACAAGTACTTGTATAAAATACATTTCAGCAGCAGAGTAGAAATAACTTGGCCTAATATTTTCTAACAGAGATATTATTTATCATGACCATAGAAACATTACATATAAGTATGAAAAAATCAGCTGTGGCCACCACAGCACCGACCGCCATTATAAAGTACTTGCATAAAATACATTCTAGCAGCAGAGTAGAAATAACTTGGCCTAATATTTTCTAACAGAGTTATTATTTATCATGACCATGGAAACGTTACATTTTAGGTATGAAAAAATTGAGACTTAGAATAAATTTCGAAAAATATTACAAAAATGTTTCGAAATCTTTCGTTTTATCAAAAAACGTCTGAAATAAAAGTTATTACCGACCGTCAACATATATAAGGGAGGTATTGTGATCATACCGATTTTGACATTTCGAGATCCCTAGTTGAGGTCCCTACATAACGTTTTGACTATTTTTAGCATGATGTCTGTCGGTCTGTCTCTCTGTCCGTCCGTCTGTCTGTCTGTCTGTCTGTGTACGTGCAGAGCAAATTCGGCTAAAAGGATTTTTATGAAACTGCATATTTAAGCTTTTGACATCAATGGCACGAGTTGATCAACTTTTGGTAAAAATCTGTTGACTAGAAATGGGAGTTTATTCGTGTCTAATATGTTTAATATTTTTGCGAATATTTAGCAACAGAAAAATATTTTGAAAAAAATTATTTAAAAAAAGTTGCTATAAATGCAATACAGACAGACAGACCGACAGACATCATGCTAAAAATAGTCAAAACGTTATGTAGGGACCTCAATTCGTGGAGATCCATCGAAATCTCGAAATGTCAAAATCGGTATGATCACAATACCTCCCTTATATATTTATATACCCTTATAGGTTGGCGGTCGGTAAAAATAGATACGAAAAATTTTACAAAAATTTTTAGAAATTTTTCGTTTTATCTAAAAACGTCTCAAATAAAAGTTATTAGTTATTGCATTTATAGCAACTTTTGTTAAATAATTTTTTTCGAAATATTTTTCTGTTGCTAAATATTCCCAAAAATCTTAAAATCGACACGAGTAAACTCCCATTTCCAGTCAACCGATTTTTACCAAAAATTTAACAACTCATGCCATTGATGTAAAAAGCTTAAATATGCAGTTTCATAAAAATCCTTTTAGCCGAATTTGCTCTGCACGTGTACACAGAGAGACAGACGGACGGATGGACGGACGGGCAGACGGACGGACAGACTGACAGACATCATGCTAGAAATAGTCAAAACGTTATGTAGGGACCTCAATTCGAGGAGATCCATCGATATCTCGAAATGTCAAAATCGGTATGATCACAATACCTCCCTTATATATGTTGGCGGTCGGTAAAAAAACAGTGAGAAGAACTTTAACATTTGATCGAACTAGGCATGCCTTTTTTGACCTTGATTCATTTGGAGCAATCATCTCAATGGAAGATGATTGATCCTTTGTTTTGATGTCATAACCGTACACCCACGTCTCGTCACCCTTTATGTTGCGCTGGATCAATGTTGAGTCATTGAGGACATCATCTATCATTTCCTGAGCGACTTCTTTACGAAACATTTTTTTTTTTTTTTCAAAACTGAACAATTTCTGCACAAATTCTGCGGCCATTCGCCATGAACCATACGATATACCAACTTCTTCAGCAACCTCTCTGATTGGAATTCGACGGTTATCAAGAATTTTTGTCTTAACTCCTTCCACGTATTTTTTTTCCGGTGATTGAAGTAGTTTTTCAATCGCTCGTTCATTCGTACTCAACTCACCAGAAGACTTCTGCAATATTTTCACTACTTTACAGCACTTGATTTCATTTTTCACGCAAAATTAAAGGCATATTCTTTGACCTCTCATTATGAAAAATAAATTATCGCCGAATATACAGAAACACACCTTTAATTAGCTGCCAAATCTAAAATACACATCCAATATGGCTGCCAATAGACGATATCCAAAGTGACGTCAGCAACACTAGCGCCAGTGCACTTTTGTCAAACTAGTCTAAAATATTTCATTTGCACAATGCCCGAGTATATTGAATAACTTAATTTTTAACGAAGACGGATGCGCAATTTAAATATGTTAAAATAAAATATTATTCTATTCAAGAATTAAAAAGGTAATTAGATGTCGAGCACTACAAAAAACTGGAAACAGAGAAGTTTTAATAGAGAGGTTACGTTTACGTACACATCGAGTTTTTATAATAATATTAATAAATTATCTATGGATTTTACTAAAAAATATAAATTCGTTTAAGAAAATATAATTTGTCAGTATCAGGAAAATCACTGTTTGTCGAAATAGTTCGACTGATTGCCACTGTCACTACTATCTTTTTTAAATTGGATATCGTCTATTGAGAAGTGACATTGCCGTTGTCGGCGCTGTACTCCAAGGCAATATGGCTGTCGTGTCTAGTATTCAGCTGTCAATGTGCTAACAGCGAACAGGTTAATTTAAGCACAGTACATTTTTATTTTATGAAAATGCGAGTAAATATTTGCGAAATGTTTTAATTTTAAATTTAAATGTTTTATTAACGCGGTACGCATGTATTGAGGTGTATAACAGAAGGTGGGCGTCAAATTACAGTATTTAAAGTTTAATTTCAGTAGATTTAGTGAAGTGTAATTTGTAGTTGAGCAGGTGTTAAATGCCGGGCATTTAATTTTATGTGGTACATGTCGGTCGTCTGAATTTACAATATATGGATTATGTTTGTAAACAAGTGCATTATGTTCATTGCCTCATGAAATAAAATTAGTATTAGTTGGACAATTAATATTATTAGCTATTATTATTAATATATTAGTGCAGTTTAGTTTTTCTGCAACAAATGTAATTAACAAACTCGCATAGTATCAGTTACTTTTTAATTCAAAATATATTCCAATGCCTTCCTCCTGTCCATAACTAAATCTTTTCCAATTTGGACTTAATATTAACTTTCCTCCATTTTTCTTAAGAAAAGAAAAAAACTAAGATGCCTATCTTTGTTCTGTCTTGAATGACAGCCAAAAACACTACAATTTGTTCTACTTTTATAGTTTTTCACAACTTCTATCGACATTCTAACAAAAAATCAACACTAGAACATATGTAATAAGTTCAAACAGTACTACATGCGCCTAGTACAATATTTGGCCACCAGACTGCGTATCCGAGCGTGTTAGTTGTCAATTAGACTGAACAATGGCCGATGGCGGCGCTGAAATCGCTGTAAAACAGCTGATCGAAACGAGTAATGTGAAAGTTGTCCTCATTTGTTTACATGTTAAATCTCATTTTTACAATAAATAATAAACAGCAATCCTTAATAAATTATTTTAATTTTTTAAGTGCAACACCTTCTTCTAACTGTGTAGTTGAAGGAAAGGAGTTGTTTAACGCCGGTCATGTTATATTATCGGAAAAACATGATGAGCATGTCGACATATGTGGGTTATGTTTACAAACAAGCAGTCTAAAATCACCACCTCACAAAGTCACTGGAAAATTAAAACTGCAAGGTAACATGCACCTGTAAACCGCAACCTTTATTAAAATCTCGCTGCCCAAAAAAATAATTAAAAACGAAAACAGGCACTTCAGTGAAACTGTATCAGAATATCTACGTACAAACTTGGAGACTGCATGCCCTAATCCTGCGTTAAAGTTACACGGGAAGATATTTAATTATGCTCGATAATGATTTTTATAATTTAGTATTTCTTATTTATTGATTTTTTTTATAAATAATAGTTTGTTAAATATTAATAAATTAACAATATTGATGTAATCTGTAGCTTTGAAATGCTTTTAGTGCACCCTCCCTTTTTCCCCGTATTTATAGCATTTTCCCATGCTTTTTTCCTATTTATCTCTTCCACAACACCAAATATATTTATTATTTTTACAAATTGTTTTTCATTTGGAAAAAATTGATGTGAAGTGTGAATTTTCACACATTTCTGGGTTTTGCAGGTATTTAGTAACTGAACGATGATTATTTGGGATGCCAAAACAAATTTTATGTCAAAATATTTTTTTATGAATTTTAATTCGAAAGCCTAATACCATTATTTAAGTTTCTAAATATATGCAGTATTTTTTTTTATATAGCAAAGTTCATTAAGATTTTGAAAATTGCACCTATGGCTTCCATTGGTTGCTTACATCATAAGTCCCGCCCTTTGATTTCGTCAAACATAGAATTAAATTATAATTTCAACACTTTCCACTGGTTATTAAATTTACGCTTTTATAAATTAAATGCAACATTTACAAAATATAACTAGAATTTTAACAAAATAATTTAAACAAAATAAAAATGCAAAAAAAAAAACAAAAAATAAAATCAACAGGATTCGGACCCTAGTTTGCAAGTTAAGTTATATTGTTAAGCGTACGACAAATCCAACCACGCCACGAGAGCTACTGATCTGGTATGTTACACAACGTATTAAATAGTTAACATATTTTAGATAAAAACACAAAAAATGCGTTATTTTCCGAAAACATAATCTGATCAAAAATTCCTGTTGTACTATTCCGGTTCACACCAATGTACATTACTTAGAATTTTTTCAGATTTTTAGTTTAAACCATCTGGGCTACAGGGTGTGGGACAAAAATTTTTTTGCACAATTTTGGCAAAAATCGCATCAAAATAATTTATTTTGCAAAAATAAAATTTTGATCGTTAATCCACGTACTAAGGGCTTTCATGCTTGGTTTATATACGGAACAAGAATAAGGAATAGGAAATAAGAATAGTGCACAAGATGTTAAAACATGGCTGCGCCGTATATCGGTTTATGTAGGAATGAAATTTAACTTAAACATAAGAATAGTTGGTAATGCTTGGTTTATATACGGAACAAGAATAAGGAATAGGAAATAAGAATAGTGCACAAGATGTTAAAACATGGCTGCGCCGTATATCGGTTTATGTAGGAATGAAATTTAACTTAAACATAAGAATAGTTGGTAACATTCAACATTTTTATTCTTATTTCAAGAATAAGACACGATAAGCCTGCGCACAGCAATAAAAATGTCTGCCGTAATAAAGTTTGGTCAACAGATGTTTTTCAGTTGTGATCAGCGGTAACAATAAAATGTTTTTAGCGGTAATAAACGAAATTTTTTAAAAGGTTTTATGAATCAGAACCTGTCAAGTGACAAACGTTAAACACAGGCCAACGCAAGTACGCAGGCGCAGCGACGAAATGTTATGTCCTATATAAACGGTTTAATATTTTTTATTCTTGTGTACTATTCTTATTTCCTATTCCTTATTCTTGTTCCGTATATAAACCAATCATCATTTGATACCCTACTCAGAATTTAAAAAAAATATATTTTTTTTTCGATGAGCACATATTTGTTTATATTTATAGAGGGATGTTTTTTAGATGTTTTAGTATTTTTCCTATGTGCGGGTCAAAGAGTTGTATAAGCATGCCAAATTTCAACTCTCTAGGTTTAGCCGTTTGGCTACAATTTTTACCGAACAGACAGACAAACAGACAGACAGACAGACGACAAAATGACGGTATAAGGGTTTTTTGGTCATACCTACAAAACCCTAAAAATGGAAGTGAATGTTTCTATCACATCTTTTCCTAGAGTGACAACCAAATACACAGCAGTTTGTGTTATGACAACTCATTATAACATAAAATAATATAAAAAAGAATAATAGTTGCTATCAAAAGTTAATGTTTCAAACAAACTGCAACATTAAAGTTTAAATGCGATACAAACAACACGACGTAACCACATATAAACAATAAACAGTTACTCGTCTCACGAGTTCAGATTTTGTCCGCCTGGTGTCACCTCATAGCGCTCCTGAGCCCAATTGAGACAGTCTTCAAAAACAGGTTAACCAACGTGACAACAAAAAAGTTAATCAATCCAACAAAATAACGCGGGAAATACAAAAATTGCAAGAACATTTTGATTACACCTCGTATATGTTTTAGAAAATATGGTTCACTGTTTACACATTGACCCTACACTTTTTTCGATTTTTTTTTATTTGAGTACTTAAAACAAGCGACTCATTGGTGACTAATTGTCACATGAAAAATAGCAATAACTATTAGTTTATTTTTAGTATTAAAACTAAACATAAATTTTCTTTTATCATTTTTTTTTTTTAAGCTATGACACAAATAATAGTCACATAGATAATATTTAACAAACAGTGTGTAACTTTAGTCAAGTGCTGATATTCCGCACAGTTACACCTTACTTGGATATATACTGTAAGTACCTTCTTATTCCTTACGTAATCACAAAATATTAATGCAAAAATAATTATTTATGTACAAGTATATCCTGAGATTTTATTATTTTATCGTGAGAAATATGTTTCCGATAACCTGCATAAATATAATTGGAAGAATTACCTGTTTTCTTAGAATTTCGTAGATATAACCAGTGCCGAGTTTATCTTTCATGAGTCTATAAAAACCGAGATGAAAGTATAAAAATATGAGGCCTTACCTTTAACACTAACTCACCTCTAGCAGGTTATCGTCTGCTTTCGGCAATATATTTATGGCCTTTTAGAATGACAATTTTTAAGTAAATCTGCTTTTTATTTGAGGCGGTTAATTAATGTTCAACCCGAATGAACATTATTCCAAAAAACATCGTACTAGAAGATTACCTGAGAAATAACAATATGTACACTACAGGGAAAATAATTTTTGACTGTTCCTTTAAATTTACCGGTGTGTGTATATTTCACAAATTTTTTTAAGATTCACCCCTCTTTGTTATAGAGTGGGAGAAAATATTTAAATCCCTATCTATTAATTTTCCTTTTAATATAAATATCCAATTACATTTTTGACGAATTACATCTTTAAAATCAAACCAGTACGGAAAGTTGACGAGCGTTACGAAAAAATGGACATTGAGTTGGGTCTAATAACTTCTATATTATCGACGCGAACCAAACCAGCTTAGTGTCATTTGATAGCTTAGGAAGTAAAGATTTGTTAATGACCTTGAATTCGTGGGCCGTGATAAGCGGGAGAGCAGTGGGGCGGAGTTTTAGAGGCATTCCGCTGCGCTGCGCAAACTTCAATTATAAAGCCTGGAACAGAATGCACAGCGCGGCGTCATTGCGACAGCGTTGCGTAGCGCCGTTGAGAATTTTCGCCTGCACACAATGCAATAATTTTTAACGCCGTCAAGTGTCACTTGACAACCTATATCTGTGTTTATACGTGCGCTTTCTTTTATTAAAAGTATAATGGATGATGAAGACTTGTGTATGATGTTATTTATGTTGTATGCAAGTTATTTATACATACAAACACTTTACCATTCAGTAAAAACTGAGGTTAGGTGTTCTGCGTCAACGTTCAACGGCGTCAAAAGTTGGAAGTTGACGAACATTCAGTATCAACGGCGTTCGAACGCCGGAGGACGTTGTTCATTCTGTGCACTTGCGTACGACAGCTTGGTTTTAACTTTCTTCTGACAGATGGCGCCGTACGTACGCCGTTAACGCGTCGTAGAACTCGGTGCATTCTGTTTCCCACTTAACTAGGGATTGTGAAGTGCTACTGGGTCTAAAATGATCTCAAAGGAAAGCTAACATCGACATCTGTCGATTCAAGACATTAGAAGTGAAATCGAATACAGTGTTGGTTGTGAAACTTTAAACCGCAATTGAAAATGTTTTAAAATTTCACAGTGTCGACATATACTCGTCGAAAAGTTACGCGAAAATGATTCAATAAACAAAATCGAATCGATCGAATCTTGAAGAATCCAAAAATGTGTCATACACTTTTTTTTAGTATAATACATACAGGTGGCACAAGTTACTGCTCATTGCTATGAACAATCTTTAATTGCAACACTGTAACTGGCGTTGTGACTAGTGTAAATTATTTGGAAATGCTACCAACGTACGTAGTTCTGAAACTACAGTGCATAGAGAAATTGATTCCCTATACATCCAACATGACGACGTTCCATCGCACTATGTCACCACTATGCAAAACTACGTGGAGAGAATTGTCAATTGGAAAGTTATTGAAAAGAGAGGGTTAATTAAAATGCCACCAAGGTCTCCAGATTTGATTCCTATTGATCTTTTTCTTTTCGGAACTAGTCAAGAATAAAACAGACCTTAAAGCAGGCTTGTCCAACCCGCGGCCCATGACGGCTATGAATGTGGACCAATGAAAAATCGTAAACTTACAAACTTTACAAGAGTACGATTACAAGTACCATTAATCACAGTACAATCACAATTTCAAATTTCTATGCTAATTTATAAGCGATGTATTTTTTAATTTAATGCGCTCTTTAAGGAGAATCATAAAATCATTCTCAAACTATATAATATACTAGCAGACCCGTTACCAACAACGTTGGCAAACTGATATCGAATAAAAATCAATATAAGCAGGAATCAATTATTGAATTTTGCATGATTCTGCGTATATTAACAAAACAAAAACGTTTCTTGATTATACCTAGGAAATCCTTAAAAGCCGCCCAATGCGTGTCGTTTAAAAATTAGTATCGGACCGGATACGGCCCGCGTGCCATATGCTGGACATGAATGGTATAGTTGTTTCTGATTATACCTAGGAAATCCTAAAAAGCTGATTAATGCGTGTCGTTTAAAAATTCATATTGGGCCGGGTACGGCCCGTGGGCCATATGCTGGGCCCCAATGGTATAGCTCTTTCTGATTATACCTAGGAAATCCTAAAGAGCCGCTCAATGCGTGTCGCTTAAAAATAAGTATCGGGCCAGACACGGCCCGCGGGCATAACTTTAATTGACACAACTTTCTTTAATTAAGCCAATGTATATACTGACTGGAGAGCTAAGAGCTATATTCTCGCTAAGAGCTATATTCTCGCTAAGGCTAAACACATAGTGAAGCAGAGAGTAAAGCAGCGATGAAAGCGGAGAGCAAAGCAGCGAAATTAAATAAATGAATTCCTGTTAACACGCGCATAGTGGAGTGTACTGCAGCGAGGTTATATCGTTGTTATAGTCGAGCAAAGCGACGCGTTCAAACAATTTTGATTTCTCTGCTATCATCGTTGCTAAAATAGTTGTTTAAAATGGATACTGAGGCATTTACAAGTAGTTCTCATTTATAAGAGGTATTTATAGTAGGTTCCAATTGAAATTTGTCCATTTTTTACCAATTTATGTTGATTTTTTTCCAAAATATAATTAAACGTTGAAATACTCATGTGAAAATAAGAATGAAACTTTTCTGGATGATCGCGGTGTTGCATATAGAAATGATGAAATTCACCATGTATATGTCTACTTTTATTTATTCTGTCAACATTGCACCTTCTAGTGTATTTATTTTTATTTTTTAGTAAATACCACATTTTCAGGGAAGAGTTTTCTGTAAAAAATCCATTATAATTTTGTGAACATTCTGCTCGATTTTAAACACATCACTATGTGTCGACACTCTTTTATAAGCGCGACATTCTTTCGCTGTTTTACTCTCCGCTTTCATCGCTGCTTTGCTCTCTGCTTCACTATGTGCTTAGCCTAAGTAAGCTGCTGTCGGAGAACGTCGCTCTGACTGATGGGGAACATCCGACCACACACCTCAAGCCCCGCTAGCACGGAACTTAGCGTTACGAGGATACACAGAAATTAGGGCTTTTATATATATAATTAATTAGTATTAGTGTATTTTATGTGTGGCCCAAAACAACTCGTATTCTTATAATGTACCCCAGGGAAGCTAAAAGGTTGGACACCCCTGCCTTAAAGTATCCATCGAACAAGCCTTTCACGAAATTGATTCAAACCCACAACTGTGTCAAACCCTTTGTCTCAGCGTTCCTGCAAAATTTTCTATAGAAATTTTGTTTCTATTTTATTAAGTTTTTGTTTAAATTTAGTTTAAGTTGGAATGTCGCGAAGAAAACTTTTTAATGAATTATCAAATTACGGCGAGCATATTTTGATCAAAAAAGATTAATTAACACTCAAAATACCAAGGGAGTAAAAAAGGATGTTAGTTGATGTATTAATGTTCAAGACATTAGGAATCATCAGTTTTCTCAATTAAAAACCAATGTGAATGATATATCGAATTTAAGAGATATAGTGTGTCTCGATGTTGCTATACGCTGAGCGTAGTGCAACAAATGAACACTTATGTTATGTAGAATTCAGAAAAAACTTGGGATAAGTTAGATACACCGGTCTCCCGGGAAGCGGAATTTATTCCAAAAAATATTCCAAAAATTGTCCATCTTTCTATATTTCAAACTTAATGCGAAACGTATTAACGTAATCCGATCGGCCTGAAATTTTGCACATTTTAATACTTTATACTAAAGTACAAAATGAGGGTCCTGCATTAAAAATATAAATTTTTGGCCTTATGAATAAAGACCATTCTAATAAAGGTACGGTAATGAATTTTAGGAATTAAAAATAATGTTAGTATCGAGATTAAATAGATTAATATGGGTCCCAATAATATAAACGTGCGGACAATATATTTTAACATTGAAAAGAAACAATAATACATTGATATTAATTTGCCGCTTTGCTTGAATGGTGTTCCCATATGCCTTACTATGTCCTAGCCGTAGTTATCACTTATTAATATTGATTACCAGATCTGAAGGGCTATAGCTTGAGTATCACAATCTCAATAATTTAATCATTTCAGATTAAATATTTATCTTGTAGACATATATTCAACCTCATCACAAAAAAATACGGTTTTTTTCAACATAATAAAATAAATACAACAAGCAATATAAAATAAAAAGCCTTTATTCACAACAATACAACAATTATAATACAAAATTAGTACAGCTACACTACAAAATAACAAAAACAAAAAAAAACTGAAAAAATATGCAACATATATTTTAAAACGACATAAAACACTACACATTTTTTTATTAAAATTCATGGACTCGTTTTAAAATAAATTTATCGTGCTATTAGTTTGTCATCTGGGAAAAATACCAGGAAATACCTAATATTAGTTCATAAAGTTTTTCACAATAATATTAAAACATATAGTCGGTTTCTCTGGTTTAAGCGGAACTAGATTTTCAAATCTAGTAATTTTTATCAATTGAATGAAGGGAAAAAATCAAAGTTGTCCTTGATATCTTGATACCTACCAGATCAGGTGACTATATCAAGATATAGATAAAATCAGGTCACCTAAACCTGGTCAGATGACGGCAAGATCAAAGGATGCCGCACTGATAAGAAAATTACCACGGTCTACAGAAAATTCCCAGGCCAAGTCGTTCCCATACCTACTTTAAAACAATTAATATTCTGCAAAATTATCAAGGTATCCGTAAAATTTCTCACGTATATTTATTTTAATCAAAAAAAAAAAAAAAAAAATCCATATTTATTGTGTGTTTTATAAGTTTTTGTATTTTATAATTTGTAGATTGCTAATTATTATTTTGAAATACTAAATCTTAGTCATAATATTAATTAAATTATATAATAAATTAGTATTACAATATGTTAACAGAGGGGAAACTTCATAAGCGTCCTGACATCTGTTGGCGACATGCGGAAGATGCGAGAGTAACATTGTTTTATTTTGTTCAATAGAGAAATACGTGTATTTTTTTTTTTTTTTTTAATAATGGCAAAAAAAATCATTTGTTGTATGCCGCAATGTAAATCGTGGATAAAGAAGAATCCCTCTTTAACATTCCATCATTTTCTTAAATCGGAATCAATATTAATTGAAACGACGTTTGGAGATAGAGAAAGTGGATCGTTTCCTCGTTACATTTTATGGAAAGTGATTTTTGACTTCCAAGAAAAGACTGATAAAGACACTTAACCCACCCAAAATTTGCCTATATCATCAGTTGATATATTAAAGGCCGTCCACTTTTTCAGGCAGAAAATTTTATTTATTTTTTTTTCTAATATTTTTACCATATTTTGTTGATATTATATTGACAGACAGTCATAAAACAATTAAAAATACAATGAAAAACTAAAAATTTCCTTGAAATTTCTTTAGAATAGTATATTATTACATATCTTGTAAATCGTAGATTACCTTTAAATTAAAAAAAAGTACAAAAAAGCTCGGAAAATATATCTCGTGTTCATTTGCACCATGTAAACAAATACACAAGCGACAGTTTAATGTCACTCTCGAGTATTCCAGCTTTAGCCGCCTATGGCGCTGCGATCTTAAAAAGTTTCCCCTATAGCCCTCTCATATTTCCCTACAGCGCCGCCTATGGTAGCTGTTAAAAAACTAAGCGATTGATTCATATGATTTATACCTAACCTTAAAGTGACATCTTTCATTTGTTAGACTATACAAATATATAGCATATAAATTTTATATTTTGTTCCCTAGAGATTAATATATTAATCATTTTATTACTTTAATATCGCAAAAGAGGCATAAAAGTTAATTTTAATCCCGTTTGTAGAAAAATGATTTTATTGGTCTACATATGTAGCCAATTTATTTATACAATTTTTAAAACATTTTATACTTTTAATCACAAGCTACAGGGCTTATTTGTTTATAATTACATTTTGGCTTCAAAAATTGTGAAATGCGATATTTGAAATACTAGGAAAAATTTGAAATACTAGGAAAATATTTGAAATACTAAGGAATATTTGAAATACTAAGGAATATTTGAAATACTAAAAAATATATTTCAGTCAACAAATATCAAATATATATACCACGGAAAAAGTATTTGCAAATCCAAATACCAAGAGCATTTTATTGAAGTATTTGAAATATAATATTTCAAATACCAGAAATAATTGAAATACTTTATTTCAAATATTCCCAGCTCTGAACAAAAGTCCGATTCAGTCGATATAAGTGAGCTCTTGACAACTTAATAAAATAATAATTCCGTTTAGTTCCGCTTAAACATTTGGAATAGACTTTACCAGTTGTTTTTTATTTTTGTTTATTTTTATTTTGTTATTTTTATTTACACACCTAAGAATTCTGACGACGAAATATGAAAAACCCTACGAACTTATTTGGATGCTTAATATTATTAATTATTATGAGACATTTTGTAAAATGAACTTTAATAAATTAATAATAAATTATGCAATCTGAATAAAAATATAACTTAAATAATACAGCACATCAATTTTAACATGCGTTTATGCAGTCGAAGCGTAAATAGGTTAAAAAGCCTTGATTACACTCCACAAATAACATCCGGGTTTACTCAGCTAAAATTAAATATCTCATTTATTGATCCCATATCATATTCATATGAACACTTTATCACAAAACTATTTCACATATTGATTTATTCAACACCACAACATAAACTTACCAACAACAGACCTATTACAACTGGTATGTAAAAGATTATGTTATTTTTTGTACAAAAAGTAAGGTTAGGTCTATCCAAAACACTTAACCATACGAGCAGGATTCTACGGTGATTACAGTCATTGTTTTTTTGATAATATTTAGTGAAAATCTACAAAAATATCACTTATATACTTATATTTTGGTTAATATATTAAACACGTTACAAATTTTAACACTGTACTGGACTGAATGTGCATCTAAAAATATATAAGTACAGTCAGTTGTACACTCAACTATATATACACGGAAGTTAATATTTAATTTGTTACAATATTTGATTGACTTACTTTATTTTTATGTGAAATGGCAAAAGTTAAATATTTTTGTTAGTTATTTTTTTGAATTTTTTAAATTTTGATTTGTTGTGTTTACTTTAGTTTACTACTAAAACTTGAAAGATTGGTTATTATTTTAAATGTTTTATTGAGTTTTTATGATTTATAAATAGAAACCTTAACCTAACCTAATTTTTTTTTGCACGCAAGGGGAAACCCCTGACAAAGTGGGTTCAACGTACGAATAAAAAAGTGTTACGTTTTGTTAAAAATTAAGCAGTTTAAAAATAAATTTAGAGAAGAGCTATATTTTCGATGAACTTGTTTAAAAAATTAAAATAATATATTTACAAATAAAAGTTTAAAAAAATATATTTTTTCTATAATTACATACTTCAAAATCAATAGTTTTTCGACAATCATTTTTATTCGTTATTTGAGTACTAATTTATTTAAATTAAATTTAAATATTATGCGAAAATTTCGTAACAATAAAATTTTAATTAAAAAATCCCAATGATTTTTTCTGCATTTGCTTCGCATCTAAGTCTTCGTTGAATTTGTAAGAAATATAGTGATAAATGGATTCATTTTTTAGGGTTTTGTAGGTATGACCAAAAAACCCTTATACCGTCATTTTGTCGTCTGTCTGTCTGTCTGTCTGTCTGTTCGGTAAAAATTGTAGCCAAACGGCTAAACCTAGAGAGTTGAAATTTGGCATGCTTATACAACTCTTTGACCCGCACATAGGAAAAATACTAAAACATCTAAAAAACATATCTCCCAAAAATTATAAACAAATATGTGCTCATAGAATTTTTTTTTTTTTTATAATCAAATGAAAACCCTTGGTACGTGGATTAACGATCAAATTTTTATTTTTGCAAAATAAATTACTTTGAAGCGATTTTTGCCAAAATTGTACAAAAAAATTTTTATCCCACACCCTGTAGCCCAGATGGTTTAAACTAAAAATCTGAAAAAATTCTAAGTAATGTACATTGGTGTGAACCGGAATAGTACAACAGGAATTTTTGATCAGATTATGTTTTTGGAAAAAAACGCATTTTTTGTGGTTTTTTGCTAATAATGTACACAAGTTATCGCTTTGTAACACGCTACACTGGAACGTGTATGCTGGTGTAGTGGTTTTTGACGCTGGTTTTTCACCCAAGTAACTCGATCCGAAAGGGATCGAACCCTGCGAGAAGAGACAATATTATTTTGTTTTTTTTTTTAATTTTTATATTGTTTAAATTATTTTTTCAAAATTCTAGTTATATTTTGGCAAATGTTGCATTTAATTTATAAAAGCGTAAATTTAATAACCAGTGGAAATTGTTTAAATTATAATTTAATTCTGTTTCAATGTACACGAAATCAGAGGGGTGGAACTTATAACAACCAATGGAAGCCATAGGCGCAAGTTTTAAAATTCTTAATGAAACTTGCTATATATAAAAAAAAAATACTGCACATATTTAGAAACCTAAATAATGGTATTAGGCGTTCGAATTAAAATTAACAAAAAAAATATTTTAATATAAAATTTTCGCATCCCAAATAATCATCATTCACTTACTAAATACCTGCAAAACCCTGAAATGTGTGAAAATTCACACTTCACATAAATTTTTTCAATTTCAGAAACGTATTTCTCACTATTATTTGATTTATAAGTATTTCATTATTATACATGATTTATTCCTCGTTGATAGCTTAAAAACAAACAACTAAAATAATTCAAACAATAAGTAGAACCATGACTTATAATAGTAAGCGGAACTTACACGCATGAACTCAATTCTAAACCGTTCATTTTTTTTTATTATATTTATTATTATATTTATATATGATATAAGCTTTCTAGCGTATGTAATAATATCAATAAAACACACAAATCTAAGCACATATAAGCATTTATTACTACGTCTATTTAAAATCTGTCACACATATATCATCATGTTCTGGTTGCTAACGTAACATATTTACAAAGGACGTCCAAGAACTAGTCTTGTTCTTAACATGGCCGTCCTGATCTTGCCGCGTCTCTGCGGCATCTACAAATTTTAACTGCAAAATAAAACAACTTGCTATCCTAACACGGCCGTCCTGCTCCTGCCACGTCCTCGCGGCTTTCTCATTTTTTACTAATAACTAGAGTTCCACCAAACTCTCTGACTATACAGAATTCTACCAAGCTCGTTCCACCGAACTCCTGGATATCTTCACCTAATTCATAATCTGTAATAGAGCAATTTGGGCGCAAAATTGATCTTTCGCAAAATCAACTATGAACCAGTATCAGTATCAGTATTATCCAGTATTAGTAAAAATCGTGATCTGAAAGCTTCAAGACTCAAGAATTCAAGTTATTTGTTTATTTTTATCTACCGCGAACTCAGTGACTAGACCAACAAGCTCAGATACTCAATAATTATAATTATTTATCAGTTTCTTTCATTACAAGTTGCCTACAGTACCCAACAAGCTCAGTGACTGTCGTTGCTCTACACCAGTGCCTTATCATCCTGCACTCACAGTGCCTCATTATCAGCATCGCACAGTGTGTCTTGTGGTACTCAACAAGCTATCAATTCTCAACTCAACTATCTATTAGTTTATTTTGCCGTTCCGATCTCAATGATCTATCGTTTATTTTTCCCAATAAACGCTCAAATTCAAAACTTAAATCTCAAAACTCGGATCTTAGTTATCAGATCACAAATATCAAACTAGATTTACATATTTTAGGGTTCAAGTCTTAAAACACAAATATTCGATCTCAATTACTCGATGTCAAATATCAAATCTTTAACTATCCAGAGTTACGCCGGACTCCTTGAGGTCCTTGACCATCCAGAGTCAAACAATTCGTTATGATTAACACGTGCGATATCTTTTAGCCAAAGCAATAAAATTTCTCTTACAGTTTAGTCATCCTCAGTTTAATCAGTTACCTTTTACTATTTATCAGTCAATAGGCAAACGCTCGTCCATTCTTACTTTTTTTTATTTTTCTTCAGATCTTTACATTTGCCATTTCAGGTAAACTACACCTTGATCTGTTATCAATCGCATTGGTAAAACAAATAAAATTAATCAGAACCATACGGTTCCCACTGTTTTAGTCCTTATTGAAGATCTCCAAAGAACAAATAACGCATTTAATGAATTTATCTCCTGGCACTAAAATATGTTCTAAACCTGCAATAGCTGTAACAAAAGATCTGCGCAAGCAATGTTCACAGTATTATTATACATCGTTCACATTTAGTATTGCATAACATCTGCATCAATTGTAAAATCCGTCATTTATATTAGCACTTTCGCCCAGTATGTACCATTAGTACAGACTCAAGAGCAAGATATCCTTGACACCTTACAAGACAACTTTGACACCTTTCGGCTGTCAATTTTTGTCTGTGTTTCCACATCAGTTAAAAACTTAACTTAGTACTTTTTTATTATTGAACTTTTTATTTTTATTTATTTTTTTTAATTAATTTTTGGTCTTAGCTACGTTGGCCATTAACCATGATATATTTTTATTTTTATTATGGATACATCAATTTTTACAACAAATATAAACATCCATGCCATCACCGGGATTCGAACCCGAGCCCCCATGGTTAGCAGTCAAATGAGCTGACTACTACACCATAACGACCGGCATTATTGAACTTGGGAGAAATAAAATATTGCGTTCATTTTGATTTAAAATATTTGTTTTTAATTTGCAACTCTGTAAAAGCTAGTTCTCTGAAATTTCAAAATCTTTTCTTTTTAGCATACTCACAATAATAATAAAACTCTTTGGATTACCTTGTTAAGTCTTTATCCAAAATTTCTAAATTGCCAAGAACAAATTAGAAATAACATACCTCATTATTCTCATATTAGTTGGTGTCAAATTTCTCTTTATACCATCTTTACCATCTTTAGCTTATTCTTCATTTAACCTTTCCAATGTTATCGGAAAATTTATTAGCATCTTGTAGTGTTTTCCAGCCCTTGCTATTAGTTTTAACTAGTGCTGGGAACCGAAACCGGTTTTCCGGGTACCCGGTTCCGGTTTTCGGGTAAAACCGGGTTTGTAATTTTCGCGTTACCCGGATACCCGGTTCCGGATACCCGGTTCCGATTACCCGGTTCCGGATACCCGGTTCCGGATACCCGGTTCCGGATACCCGGTTTCGGATACCCGGTTTCGGATACCCGGTTTCGGATACCCGGTTTCGGATACCCGCTTTCGGATACCCGGTTTCGGATACCCGATTCCAGATACCCGGTTTCGTTAGATAAACGACGTGATAGCAACAAAAAAGAAGAAGGATCGATGTAGTGCGCAAAAAAAAGTAAGTCGAATCAAAGTAATGAGCAAAAAAATATTTGAAACTAGGTATTCGAAATCGGGTTACTCGAAAATTATGTGCACGGTTTTACTTGACCGGATATCTGTTAAACCGGTTTCGGTTCCCCGCACTGTTATTTATTATTTACTTAATATTATTTTATTTTGTTCGGAACACAAACAGGACAGGCCCAGCGAAGTGTTCACTACTACATAAATACTATGTTAATACGTAATTAAACAAACTTGTACTTGAAACACAATAATTAGTTGAATATAAAAATAGTTAAATATAATAAACTGTTACAATACATATTATTAATATTGATGACAAATTTTGTCTTTACAATATTTATTGAACATTTTAACCGACACATTGATAATGTTAACCCTTTACTGCATGAATTTTTATTTTTGGCTGAAATAATTCATGAGCATTAGGAATTGGTTCTTATTGATAGGAAATTAATTAAAACATTATTTTTAAAATATTAATTATTATTTTTATGAAAAAATAATAATTAAAATAACAATTTAGGGTATGTGCAATACATGGAACATTATGATTCTACATGATGTTACAAAAGAAAATGATTCCGTATTATTTGCTCGTCAATTGCTAGGTGTTCTTCATGAGGGATTAAGAGCACTCAACCTCGAATTTTTGAAAGAAAAGGTCGTATCTTCTAGTTGTCTTTTCTCAATAAATTCAGAGTTATCGTTGAAGTGAAAATTCCACTTGATATCCTCAAATCTATTGCAGCCCATTAATTGAGATACTGCAGGATCCATTGCTGTGTATGCGGCATATATGAACATTCATGAAGTAACGTTCTGATTCAGTTTTAAAAGTAAAATAAAAAATAAAAATCGGAATGTGCCATATATGGCACACTATGCGGTAAAGGGTTAACATCTGAGAAATTATTATTGTAAGTACTACAGAGTCTGACTATTGGAGAATTTTGGTTAGAATTCGTGTTCGCAAAAGGTATACAAAGAAGCGAAGAAGATCGCGTATTGTACACTGGAACATTAATAGTGATTAAATTTTGTAGTTCAACGCAAGATAATAGATTATTAAGAATTTTATGCAAAATTTTCATATCTGTCAAAGTGCGACGATCCTTTAGTGTGAGAAAATTAAACTCGGCGCAACATATATTATAATTGATATAGTTATAATATATCAAAAATATATATTATAAAGAAGTTGTTTAGAATTAAAATAAAGTAACGATTACATTTTTTTTTTCTATTCAAAATTGAAAATGTATAGAACAAAAAACGTACGTAGTAGATGCACGTCAGCAAGTATTACTTAACGTATCTCAATCACAATAACCGTAATTGTTATGATGCTGGAAACCGAAACATGTTTAACGGGTATCCGGTTCTGGATTTCGGGCAAAACGGGTACGTAATTTTGAAGTAACCCGGTTCCGGATACCTCATCCCGAATACCCGGTTCCGATTACACGGTTCCGGATACCCGGTTTCGGATACCCGGTTCCTATTACCCGGTTCTGATTACCCGGTTCCGGGTACCCGTTTTCGGATACTCGGTTCCGATTACCCGGTTCCGGATACCCGGTTCCGAGTACCCGGTTTCGAATACCCGGTTCCGGATACCCGGTTCCGGATACCCGGTTTCGGATACCCGGTTCCGAAACCGGGTATCCGGGTAAACCCGGACCCGGTTATTTTTTTGGAACCGGTTCCGGTTCCGTCAAGATCGATTTCTGACAGCACTAGTTTTAACGTACTTTATCCAAATTCATTCTAGAACATTTCAACTTCTACGCATCACTGTGGCTCACCATAATATGGGTACGCAACGTTTTGGGGTTAATTATTTTTTTACAGTTTAATTATAATATAGCACTTGTGTTTTCCATTTTAAAAAATCTTGTCAGCCAATTTTGATATTTTAATTTATTTTTGCAACTGTCAATCTTCCTGTCATTTTATGTATGGAACAACAAAAACTGGCCAAAATTAGTTGTAGGTGTAGGGATCCCACTTCTGATGATATACGCTTTCTAGCGTATGTAATAATATCAATAAAACACACAAATCCAAGCACATATAAGCATTTATTACTACGTCTATTTACAATCTGTCACATATATGTCATCATGTTCTGGTTGCTAACGTAACATATCACAAAGGACGTCCAAGAACTAGTCTTGTTCTTAACATATATATTAATTTCAAAATAAAACATGTACTACCTTAGTATGAATACAAAAAATCCATAACATTAGCCGTAATATAGTCATGAATGAAAAACATAATTAATTTTGTCAAAACCACAAAACTTGCAATATTTTCCAAAAACGTAATCTGATCAAAAATTCCTTTCGAATGTTTTCGGTTCCGGTCAATGTACATTACTTAGAATTTTTCATATGTTTTGTTAAAAACTTGTTTTTTTTTGTAGGTTTTTGGAAAATAAAAGTTAAAATAAAAAACTTACAAAACTGCTTTCCATACCTTAATCTAAATCTTGAGAGCTTTCTTTTGATACTACACAATAAATCGATATTTTTCGTATAAATAAACTGACAAAAAATTCCCATTGAACTTGTCTGGTTCCCTTCAATGTGCATTATTGAGATTTTTTCAGATTTTTAGATCAATCTCTCTGGAAAATAAGTTGGAGGACAAAAGTTTTTTTAACATATTTTGGGCAAAAAACACATAAAAAAATAATGATTTTTCAAAATTAAAATCTGTTTGATTTTGTATTTGATACGCCGCTCAAAATTGTTATATACGCCAGTGAAGTTCTTGTCCCGCCCCCTTTTACCCGAAGGGGTTAAACTAAAAATATGAAAAAATTATAGGTAATGTACATTAGTCTTAGCCGGAAACGCACGAGAGGAATTTTTGATCAAATTGCGTTTTTGGAAAATATTGCAGTTTTTGTTTTTGTCAAAATTAATTATTTTTTTATTATTATTTTTTTTTTGGTTGGAGTGTTCAGTTATTTTATTATACTATTACACGCTGTGATTCAATGTATTGAATGAATGACTTTAGATTTTGTTTTTAAGTTATCAAAGAGAAAATATATCTGTCTCATTTTGTAATACGAAACTATGGTCTATTTCAAATTAAAAAAAAGTAGATAGCGCTGCGAACCGAGTACGATTTACACTAGATAAATACAGTATAGCGGAAAATTTAAAATAAGTTACAATTAGGGCATAGGCGTAGTAACTGGGTTAGCAAGTGATTTTTTTTTAATTTAAAAAAGGTTAATAAGATATTGAAATAAACAAGGCAGATAATACACTTACGTTATTTATACGATATAAATTCAGTTTAATGGGAATTTGGAAAAATTTACAAAAAATTTTAATTTTAAAAATTATGTATAATCTATCTCATTTTGTAATACGTAACTAACAGGAAAAGTTCATTTTTTATGTTGTATATTGACAATACATTTATAATATTATCATAGTGTTGGTTCACACGGATACGCCAAAGTCTGTTTACACCACAACAGTCACCAAAGTAACCAGATCTAGTTTCGTATTACAAATTGAGACGGATTATACTATATGTAAAAAGAGAGATTTGGCTAAAAGAGTTTAAATAAAGCAATAAAACAAACAATATATCTTCAGAGCTTAAGTTTTTTATTTAAATAATTATTGTAAATAAAAATTAAAAATGTATGTATATATGAAGGTCTAAAAATTATATCAACAACTTCTTCTTTGGGCACAATCAGCTGGGCCGTCTTTTGGCCTCACATTAGTCCTCTCTCTTGCTCTGTTAATTGTCAAGTGTCAAAAAATACTTATATGTCAGATAACCTACAAAATATATAACTGTGTAAAAACAAATTACATGGAGAATTTTCTCCATAAAATCTACGCCAAGAATATAAATAAACGTCTAAATATGTAAATAATAACAAAATATATGAAAAAAATTAAATAATATAAATAATATATATTTCCAATGTACGACACTGAACATCTGTCAACTTGGACTAAAAACAATATTTTAACAGTGTAATAGGGATGACGATCTAAGCCAATCCGAAGCAAGGACAAACAGCTCCTATCTTCTTATACACATTTTTCTACTTTGAAATAGACCATAGATATGGTTACTTTGGTGACTGTTGTGGTGTAAATAGACTTTTATGGAAACATGTGAACTTGTAAATGGCTTTTAAATATTTGGTTAAGTTTTATTATATCGAGGTTATATTCACTCAAAAACTATATATGTCAGATAAGAAATTGACATGTCAAAATTGCGATTGACATGGTAAAATTATGATAGACATGTCAAATATTTTGAAAAGTGCCATTTCAGAATTACCACCGTAAGATGATATTTTAAATATACAACATAAAAAATGAAATTTCCCCCTTAGTTTCGTATTACAAAATGAGACAGATAATAGTAATGAAATACTTATAAATCAAATAACACACGGTTAAATGTGATAATTACGTTTCTCAAATTGAAAAAAAATAAACCATTCATCAATATATTTCTTACTTATCTAATGAAGACTTTAATGGGGAGCAAATTATTTAAATTTTGTTTAAAAAAATTAAAAATGGAAGCTCTTGGTTCTCATATAACGAATAATAGTGATTATCAAAAAACTGTTCATTTTGATGTGATTATAGTCCAATATTCCTAGACATCCAGTATTAAGTATGTATTATGTTGGCTTCTTACAATCATAAAATACCTACAAAACCCGGAAATGTGTGAAAAATCACACTTCCCATCCATTTTTTTAATTCTCTATAGTACCTGTATGTAAGTCAAATAGTTGTACAAGCGTGCCAAATTTCAATTTTCTATGTTCAGCCCTTTGGCAATAATTTCTACCGCACAGACAGACGGACAGACCATGTGTCTGTCTGTCTTGTGATGTTGGTTTTTGGTCTTACCTAAAATAACCGAAAAATTATTGTATGATTGTTTTACTGTTGATTAACATTTAACTTATTAATAAATGAAAAATATGTTTTTCCTTTTATTTAATAGATACATATTTTCTCACCTCATCCACTATTTAGTTCAAGATATGTATGTAGCTTTTGCCATATTACTAAAAGCAGCAGTTTTAAGGCCCTCTTCAGGCACTAAAATCTATCGGACCGGCCCTGGTTAAATGTAAATAATGAAAGCATAATTGACATTTAAATTTACTTGTTTTCTTGGGAAACCCCGTTACTTTTTCAATGACGTTTATTTATAATAATAAAAAAAATAACAATACTATGACGTTTTACATTTTTTTTTTATTGCCAGGAATTTGAATCATTAATCAATTCAGTATTTAATATATTCGATTTTATTGTTTAGTTTAAATAAAATACAGCAAAAAAAAAGAAACGTTTTCTGGTTGGAAAGGGAACATTATATAAAACTAAATGATATTTTTTTAGGTTTCATAAAATTTCTATATTTTATTTTTATGATATAAGAAAATTATACAATAGAATAAGGTTTCTCAACCCAAACTACAAAACGACAAAATATCTAATATTTATATGTAAACTGTTGAAAATATTATTTTCTAAATAATTTTTATCTTATTTATTTATTGTAAAAAACTGTAAATTTATCGAAGAAATATCTTCAATTTTTTAGAAGAACTGGTTTAAAAAATGAAAAAAACCAGGCTATGTAATGCACTGATGTGAATAAGAAAAGTACGCTCGGAATTATCGTTGAGATTATTTATTACAAAATTTATCGATTATTTGTGGAAAAAAAATCTTCTTATTAGTTAATGCATAGGTTCAAGTATGAGCTTGTAAAGCATAAACAAAAATGTAAAAATAAGAGAATTTGTCAAAAATCTTTTTATTTTGAAACGATTTACTCACCAGAGTGGTTGGTCTAAAAATCTAAAAGAACTTGAAGTACTGTACATTGATATGAACCGGAATAGTAGGTATGCTCGAATTTTTTGGTGCAATATTGGTTTTCAAGTAATTTGATACAATGATAGAGTAAATCCGGGAATCGAACGTAGGCCACATGGCATGCAAAATTTTCATTTTAAAGCCTAGTTTATAATAGGTCCATAGCGCATGAGCATGGCACAAGCATAAGGCGATGTCAATGGTGTATCACTGTTCTTTTTATAGTACGAACATCTCTTTGTAATAAACAGACAATGTACACCTTTAATAAATCTTTATGCTTGTGCCATGCACATGCAGTATGGATCTATTATAAATGAGGTTTAATGGTTAAAATATTTCGGGATTAAAACTATTTATATATCTCTTTTATTATTGACTTAATAGTAAAATCTTATGTAACAAAAAGAGTTTAATAAGCAAACAAATATTTTATTTCTTTGAAATTTTTCATTTAGATGAATATTTAGGGAGTTACTCCCCGTTACTCCCTAAATATTGTTTGTAAGTCCCCCCAATCGATATTTTTCGAAAAACTAATCTAATGACAAATACCTGTTGAACTATTCCAGTTCCAATCAATGTACATTAGGTAGATTTTTTTAGATTATTTATTTTTCGCGAAAATAAAAAAAAATAAAAATGGATGTTTCAAAAATAAAAATTTGCTTGTTGATCTACGCATTAAAAAGTTTCATTGGTCAAAGAGTTGTATAAGCATGCCAAATTTCAACTTTCTATGTTCAGCCGTTTGGCTACAATTTCTACCGTACATACAGACAGAGAGACAGATACGTGTGTGACGTTATAAGGGTTTTTTGGTGGTCATACCTACAAAACCCTAAATATAAGCACAAGTGCATTATGGAATACGCATACTTAATTCCTACTACTGTTAGAGAGAACAAGATAGTCACAGATAAATAAATACTCAAAATACCTCACACAATTACCCGATACCCGTTAATTACCCGTTAGTTAACGGGTAATGGGTAGATAACGGGTAGCGGGTATTCAAATTCGGACCCGGGTACAACTTTAACAGGTCGGGTAGTGGGTACCCAGGTACCCGTCGTCCTTCCTAATACCAAGACATTACTGTTTCCAATGCAGTAAAGCCTATGAGACCTGTTGCGTATAAGCGTTCGGATAATCGACGCTCTACTGCATCTCATTATTTCCTTAACATCACAAATATATATAAAAAATTGATGTGAAGTATGAATTTTCACACATTTCAGGGTTTTGCAGGTATTTAATAACTGAATGATGATTATTTGGGATGCCAAAACAAATTTTATGTCAAAATATTTTTTTATGAATTTTAATTCGAATGCCTAATACCATTATTTAAGTTTCTAAATGTGTGCAGTATTTTTTTTACATAGCAAGGTTCATTAAGATTTTGAAAATTGCGCCTATGGCTTCTATTGGTTGCTTAAATCATTAGCCCCACCCTCTGATTTCGTATACATCAAACAGAATTAAATTACAATTTCAACACTTCCCACTGGTTATTAAATTTACGCTTTTAAAAATTAAATGCAACATTTACCAAAATATAACTAGAATTTTGACAAAATAATTTAAACAAAAGAAAACTGCAAAAAAAAACAAAAAAAATTAAAATTGACAGGATTCGAACTCTAGTTTGCAAGTTACCTGTTTGAAAAATTAGAAAACCAATGACTAAACGCACATCGCTATGAGCGCTGACGTGTCAACTTGGTTACATAGCGAATTAAATATATAACATATTTTGGTTAAAAACACAAAAAATGCATTATTTTCCGAAAACATAATCTGATCAAAAATTCATGTTCTACTATTCCGGTTCACACCAATATACATTACTTAGATTTTTTTCAGATTTTTAGTTTAAACCATCTGGGCTACAGGGTGTGGGACAAAAATTTTTTTGCACAATTTTGACAAAATCGCGCCAAAATAATTAATTTTGCAAAAATAAAATTTTGATCGTTAATCCACGTACTAAGGGCTTTCATTTGATACCCTACTCAGAATTTTAAAAAAATATTTTTTTTTTCATTGAGCACATATTTGTTTATATTTTTAGGGGGATATGTTTTTTAGATGTTTTAGTATTTTTCCTATGTGCGGGTCAAAAAGTTGTACAAGCATGCCAAATTTCAACTCTCTAGGTTTAGCCGTTTGGCTACAATTTTTACCGAACAGACAGACAGACAGACAGACAGACAGACAGACAGACAGACAGACAGACAGACAGACAGACAGACAGACGACAAAATGACGGTATAAGGGTTTTTTGGTCATACCTACAAAACCCTAAAAAGTGGTTTAGAATAAAGAAATGTTTATTTTCTGATCTATTTAAAATTGAAATATCCCGTTTACATAACAGCAAAACTGTATATGACAAAATGCGTACGAGGTACGGGCACGCCAGCTAGTAATAGTTGTAATTAAGACATTAGCAACAGTGGCGTAGGCAGGTAGAGATTATTGGGAGGTAGAACTCTTCCCATGAAGCCGGATTTATTCTGTCATTAGATACTTCAATGCGTCCTCCTTTTTTTTCGGCCATCACTGCAATTCGTTCTACTGTTTTGTGGATCATTACTTTCAATTTGCCCTCTTCAATAATTTGGTTGTTTTTTGTTTTGTACATTCATTAGATTTTTAGATGCCCATTTTTATTTGCTCCCCCCCCCCCCCCACCTTGAAGTTATCTTGGCTGCGACACTGATTAGCAATGCTAGCTCAATTTGTGTTAAATATTTGATCGTCAGGAAAACTTAAAATGAACATATCTCCATATTACTGCATTTCTTTTTCCATTAATATTTGATTGCCTAATATAATTTATACACAGCAAATTTGTAGCTGTCATAAAAATTGCGCATATTTTTAATAAATGAATTCTCCGATAACATAAAACAAGTAAGGCCTTGAAATTTGATGTTAATTCTACTCTAACAATGTTCAGCTCCGTTTCGTTCTGGTCAGTAAATTCATCCTACGCCTCTGGGTTATTGTTTCCGCTTGTGAGTCGCTCATTTACTTTTTTCTGTACAATTCTCCCACTACAAAACTATATAGGCAGGTTCTTGCATAAACAATTTTAGATGTAACTCGATATATATGTGTTAAGTTAAGAAATAATATTCATATTGTCATGGTCATTTTAAATTGACAGCTATCTTAATTGTTAACTCTCTTAACGAAGTTGAATTATTGTGAATTACGCATTTGAAACAACGTATTTAACAATGAGGCTATGTAAGTAAATGTTTTTGATTATTTTAACATGTGAATTTTTGCTTTAACTATTAATTACGATGATTCAGACACGACTGAATTTTTAATTATTGTTCAAATTGTTTTAAAGGATGAATCATGGGTGGCTTTAGCTGATAATTAAAGCAATGTTGCACATTAATACAATATTCATCAGAATAATTGTTAATTTAACTTGCTATAAACTTGGAATATAGTAGTGCCCGTTTATAACGAACTCCAAGGAACTGACGAAAACGGTTCGTTATAACCGAGGTTCGTTTTAAGTGTGTTAAGCTATAGGTTATTTCAAACGTTTAAGCGGAACGAACCGAAATATTTCTTTTCCTAAATTGTCATGAGCTCTCATTCTAACAATTGTAGTTGGTTTTTGCTAAACAAAATGATTAAAAGGCTCACTAAATCGGTAAATGTTACTATAACTCAAAATCTAGTTCCACTTAAACCAAAGAAACAGGCTATGCAAAAACCATGACCGTCTGATTTAATTCTTTTATTTTACCTCTTACATCCAAAATATAAGAACACGTGAAATCAGTAGCGCAACGAAAGGCAGTGCAAGGATTCAACTGCACCCCCGTTGGCTGCAAATATCCATTTTTTAATAATTGATTTTTTTTACGTATTCGATTGGACCACTCTAGAATTGCTCTGCAAGCGAGCAAATGATGTCCTGCTCTATCCGAGTTTTAGTAGCGAGCGTGCCAGAGCAACTCCCAATCGAATACGTTTTTATTAATGTTATTATTAATTATTTCAAAATACAGTGATTTCTTTTCGTAAACAGGATAATACTTTATGTATAATTTTTATTATTTTATTTTTGTGATTGCAATAATTTATTTGTTTTCTGTTTATTTATATTCTCAAAATGTTACTTTATTTAAATTATTTTATGTCTTTTAATTTCCTAATTTGATTTATTATACAAAAAGATACATCACTACTTTATAAAGATTCAATTAATTCTAATAAACATCCTAGTTTTGAAATATCGCTACGCGCCACTTTGTTCGACGCAGCTCTGATTCTATAGCCAGAGCAAAAAAAGTGCCCGCATTGCACTCCCAGAGTAGGGTGACCATTCGTCCCGCATTTTAACATTTTGTCCCGCAAAAGTCCCACAAAATTCCCGCATTGTCCCGATTTGGGAGGTGAAGACCTTTTTTTTTTGCTGTTCACTTGGATTTTGGGAGATGAGGACTTTTTTTTTTGCTCCTCACTTGGATTTGGGAGGTGAGAACCTTTTTTTTTTGTTCTTCACTTGGATTTGAGAGATGATGACCTTTTTTTTTGCTCCGTCCCGCATTGCCTTCTTAAGAAAATGGTCACCCTATCTCAGAGCAGCTACCTTTCTCAGTCGAATACAAATTTTACCAACTATGGAGCAACTGCTCGCCCAATCGAATACGAAACTGCTCGCCGAGTGACCCGACTGCATAGTAGAGCACCCAATCGAATACGCTCTAAGTGTTAAACCAAAGTCAGTCGCCCCATGTGTAAATTTAAGCAGGAGAATCCTTAGTTTTGATTAACATAATAAAATAAGATTTTCCCCCCTTTATTTTATTGCACTACCTTTTTTCTTTCATTCGCATCCCCCTTGCTAAATTTCTGGTTGTGCCCTTACGCGAAATAATTTTTTAGAAGGCAGGGGGAGGATTTATCATGACGCTAATGACGCTATTAGTGTCAATTCATGCGGTACTTGAAAGTACAATTTGACACTACTTGAAACTGAAATATTTTTATTATGTTGTCAGAATGCGAAAGTGTTTAAATCAAAATGGATGTGCCATCCATTGAACATTTATAAATAAAAATACTTTACTTTCAAGTCAATATAGAAATAAAAAAATATATATATAAACCGTAAAATATAAGAAAATATTTAGTTAAAAGTTGTTTCTTTTCAAAAGTTCTATCCAAAGATATCCAACACGACATACTTTTCCATTTAAGAAATCAAAATTGTCCTTGCTATCCTATACTTCTGGTTTCTTCCGGAAATTTTCAATACTACCATTCGATTCTTTGGATAGACTTAACTCATCAAAATTTGTTTGATGCGGTTTCGAGAATAGGGTATACGCTGTTCTTTCGAAATATAATGATACCCTCGACTACAGCCAGGCCCACGCCTAAGAATTTTGGCGCCCTTGTGCAATATTTTATATGGCGCCCCCAATTTTCAACAAATTGTATGGCTGATATAGTATATGGAAATATGGGTGAAGGAATATGTAAAGTATTATCCACTATAAGTAGAACAATACAATCTTTAATATAAAACAATGAAAGAGATCTAAATAAATTGAGCTTTTCGAGCTTTGATTTTGGCAAATTACTTAATTAAATCTTTGTTATTTTATTCTTTTAATAGATCGGATTCTATTAAGATAATGGCAAGGTTTCTTTGGTCAATTTTGGCCCTTAGTTGAACTCAAATAATTTTTTATTATTTTGAGTTCTCTGCGGTCGCGACAGAAACCGGCATTGTTAATAAAATAGGCTTGCTAAATTATGCTTGTATTAGGAAACGAATTTATTAAGTCGTTAATGGTTATATAATTTAAAGTTTCTTCTGGAGACTTAATAATTTCTTCATCTAACTTTAGTAAAAAATTTAATTCTTCAACGAGCGAGATATTATTGCTGTAGAGATTATTCCATACTACGTACTACTACGCGGCTTCTGAACCGACTAAAGTACGAAAATAAAAATCATTCAAAACTGTAAAACATAAAAAGAGACCGACCTAAGAAACAATATGTAAATCGGGACTTCCCCGACTTGGCTTGGGTATAGAGGCGTGGCCGTCACGTTATTACGAGCCTATCATAAACATATACACATTGGGGATTTCCTGTATCCTTAGATCAGTGTTTCCCAAAGTGGGTTCCGTGGAATCCTAGGGTTCCACGAAATAATTTTGGGGTTCCGCGAGACAAGTTGTGATATAATATTAAAATAAGATTAGCTGCAATATTTTCTTAGAATTGCATTAAACTATTAATGTAAGGCGTTACGCGAAAATTTCTAATAAATCTGTCAAATACAGTCAAATTGGTAATGAAAAGCCCATTGAATGTACAGCACTGGATTATGAAAAATTAATTGATATTGTTTTTGATACCCAATTAAAATCGAAATTTGAGGAAATGTTGCAACATTCTAAAACCAGTGGCGAAAGGAAACCTCCGCTAGACTTGCCCTCCCATAAAAAAAATATTTAAAAAAAAAGAAACTAAAAAAAAAAAAAGTTTAAATATTTAGATAATTCTTCAAAAATACATCAAATTATGTTCTATACAAATTTTTGTCCAAGGCTTGCTTTACTAGTTACGAATTAATTATCATGACCATGGAAACGTTACATGTAAGTATGAAAAAATTGAGACGAAAAAATTTTAAATAATTTTACAAAAAAAATTCGAAATTTTTCGTTTTATCAAAAAACGTGTCAAATAAAAGTTATTAGTTATTGCATTTATAGTAACTTTTGTTCAATAAATTTTTTCGAAATATTTTTCTGTTGCTAAATATTCGCAAAAATATTAAAATCGACACGAGTAAACTCCCATTTCTAGTCAACCGATTTTCATAAAAAACAATAGGGTTCTTCCTATTTAATAGGAGAATTTTTTAGTACCAGAACGAACTCTTTAAGTTAAACCGTTTTTGAGTTATCGTGTATACACACAGACAGACAGACAGACACACACACACACACACACACACACATACGGACGGCACTTCGAAAATAGGTTTTTTGGATTCCCTGGACCATGAAACGTGGTCATCCGTCAAAATCTCGACATCGAAAATTTTCGCGATTACAATACTTGCCCCTTATATATTAAGGTCGGGCAAGTAAAAAGGTCGTCACTTATAAATTTCAAGTGAAGACCTAAAAAAAAGGTCCTCATTTCTAAATTTTACGTGAAGACCTAAAAAAAAGGTCCTCACTTCACTTCTAAAATTACATTTCACTAACTTAGTTTTATATTCATTTAACGCCCTTTCGAATCTCACGTCAGCGCCCCCCTCGCGGTGGCGCCCGCATGCCTTGCATACTCGACAGCGCCGGCTCTGGCTTTAGGTATGGCAAGGGTTCCATGATCCGTAAAAAAATGCCTAAGGGTTCCACAAGAAAAAAAGATTGGGAAACCCTGCCTTAGATATACCGTATCATTGGGAGGATAATAAAAGTATTTTTATTGTAAAGAACGATTTTTTTTGTTTATTATTGAGAAAGCACTCTAGTGCCTCGGTGCCGTTGTGCACCGCACAACCTTGCACTTTTGTACGGCGCGGGCCTTACTACAGCCCTGCCTGTTGGTATCCACTTATGATTAGATACGGTTAATTTAAAGCCTACCCAATCTCTCATTATCTTTGATTGAATTATTATGCATTTTATTTTTTGAAGGCATGTTTTTATTTTCAATATTTGTAAATATATAGTAATAGTGTTTATTATGATTCTAAATTTTAAATATGTAAATTTTAATAACCGTGTTAAGTTAGTTTTGTTTGTTTATATGCACATATTTTATTTTTATTTTGTTATTATCTTACTGCAAAGCATTTTACCTGATATGCTGTCAGCATATCTAAACCAGTGGCGAAAGGAAACCTCCGCTAGACTTGCCCTCCCATAAAAAAAATATTTAAAAAAAAAAGAAACTAAAAAAAAAAAAGTTTAAATATTTAGATAATTCTTCAAAAATACATCAAATTATGTTCTATACAAATTTTTGTCCAAGGCTTGCTTTACTAGTTACGAATTAATTATCATGACCATGGAAACGTTACATGTAAGTATGAAAAAATTGAGACGAAAAAATTTTAAATAATTTTACAAAAAAAATTCGAAATTTTTCGTTTTATCAAAAAACGTGCCAAATAAAAGTTATTAGTTATTGCATTTATAGTAACTTTTGTTCAATAAATTTTTTCGAAATATTTTTCTGTTGCTAAATATTCGCAAAAATATTAAAATCGACACGAGTAAACTCCCATTTCTAGTCAACCGATTTTCATAAAAAACAATAGGGTTGTTCCTATTTAATAGGAGAATTTTTTAGTACCAGAACGAACTCTTTAAGTTAAACCGTTTTTGAGTTATCGTGTATACACACAGACAGACAGACAGACACACACACACACACACACACACACATACGGACGGCACTTCGAAAATAGGTTTTTTGGATTCCCTGGACCATGAAACGTGGTCATCCGTCAAAATCTCGACATCGAAAATTTTCGCGATTACAATACTTGCCCCTTATATATTAAGGTCGGGCAAGTAAAAATATAACTAACAAAATAAATGTACGTATAAAATAAATTGTTCACATTTTTTAAATGCAATAAATTTTGTTGTTGATAGAAATTCACCAAGTAATTAACTGCAATATTGTTATATTGTTTTTTTTTTTTTTTTGCAACAATTGCTTTATTGCTATTATAATGCATCCAGATATGGTCGTACCGTTCATATTTCAAATTAAAATACATATACTATTGAACTTAGTTTATAGGGGCAGTATTTTAAGATCGCAGCGCTATTTCGGCATACTTGGAACCTTCAAAATAGACATTCGTTACATATAAACAACTTGAATTTAAATGTTTACTGGTGGTTTTTGTAATTTTGCTACAATATTAATACTTGTTTTTATGCAATTATATTTTTATGCAAACATTTTTTATAAAAAAAAAAAACGCGATAGAATGTCTATTTCTATAGTTGCTAAAATCCCACCAGATATCATATCGCTTAGCAATTTTTCCCTATAACAAGCACGTATAACAGATCAATTCTGTAAAAATGTACTGTTTAGTAACGTTACTACAAGATAAAATATTATAAAAAGTATAATGACTTTCATTCATGATAGTAACTGACCTTGCACATAGTGACAGATTTAGTTCCTACGATCATAGGTAACTGAGTTACAGAATTGGTCTGTATAACGATTTCACGATTATAAGCAGGGCTTTGAACCGTTATTTTTTCGTTTCGGTTTTTGTTCCGGTTCAATTAAAAAAATATATATCAGTTCGGTTCCGGTTTTCGTTCCGGCAAAAATAACGTTTTTTTTTTTCGTTTTTCGGTTCAGTTCCGAGTGATAAATTTTTAAATGCTTTTATTTGTATTAGAAATTTATTTTCTACTATAATTTAGGAGAACATTTTATTCCTTATTTTGTAATAATCATACCAAGACCCCTGCCAGGGGGGGTCTGGTCGTTTTTTTCGGTTCAGCTCCGGTTTCGTTCCGACAAAAATAACGTTTTTTTCGGTTTTCGGTTCAGTTCAGGTTCGAAGCCCTAATTATAAGGAACAAATACTGATACAGACTTAAATTGATCGTATCTCAGCAGATCCGTAGGAACGGGTTGGCATTGGGGCAGTTGCCAGGAGCGCGAGATTTGATTAGGGACACCATTGTGTCAATAAAAGCGGAGATGAGGAGGTTACCAAACATCCCGAATTTCGCGGGATGTCCCGCTTTTTGAACAAAAATAGATTGTCCCGCGCGGGACAGCTAAATGCACGAATTAATCAAAAAAAATTGTCTTGCTCATCACTTGGGAGTGAGGACCTTTTTTTTTGCTCATCAGTTCTATTTTGGGAGTGAAGACCTTTTTTTTGCTCATCACTTCTATTTTGGGACCTTTTTTTTTGCTCGTCACTACTATTTTGGGAGATAGTCTTTTATAAACATTTTAAAATATTTTGAACTGTACATTTTATTAGGTTGTCCCGCTTTTTGCGCCTGAATCCCGATTTTTTTTATATTTATTTGGTAAAAATCCCAATTTGGTAAAATAATAATCTGGCAACCCTGGTGAGGAACCTCTTTTTTGTTTTTTTGCTGATCACTTGGATTTGGCAAGTGAGGACCTTTTTTTGCTCATCACTTGGGAGGATGAGGACCCGTTTTATTTTTGTTTAATCAACTATTTACTTTATTTGCCAAGGGCACCAAAACATTGCTACGGCTCTGTATCTAAGTGCTGGATTTTACGAATATTAGAGAGCTTTTGCAAACGGTATAAATAATTATCGTATATGACAAACTTGACGTTAAATCAATCTCATAGTATATTTATCGGTGTGTAGAAAAACAGTTTTTTTGAGCGATAATATCAAAAACACTTCTTTTTAATCATCTAGTACCGTCCATAAAGTAAATCTTTTTCGGTCTAGGCCGATTCACTTATTTTTTTGGCCGCTGAATGCTAGAGCCATCTATGTGTCATTTCTCAAGTTACAAGATAACCATGGTTACATTGAAACAATTAAGAGTCGAACATTTATAATTGCAATAATTGTTCAGTAACCATTTTTCGGATTTAAGATCAACCCCCCTGGGAAACCAGGTGAGGAACAAAAGTTTTATGCCATATTCCGACAAAAATACCATAAAAAAAATCAGCTGTGGCCACCACAGGACCGACCGCCATCGTAAAGTACTCGTATAAAATACATTCTAGCAGCAGAGTAGAAATAACTTGGCCTAATATTTTCTAACAGAGATATTATTTATCATGACCATGGAAACGTTACATATAAGTACGTAAAAATTGAGACTAAAAAATTTTACAAAAATTTGTCAAAATTTTTCGTTTTATCAAAAAACGTCTCAAGTAAAAGTTATTAGTTATTGCATTTATAGCAACTTTTGTTCAATAATTTTTTTCGAAATATTTTTCTGTTGCTAAATATTCGCAAAAATCTTAAAATCGACACTAGTAAACTCCCATTTCTAGTCAACCGATTTTTACCAAAAGTTGATCAACTCGTGTCATTGATGTCAAAAGCTTAAATATGCAGTTTCATAAAAATCATTTTAGCCTAATTTGCTCTGCACGTGTACACAGACGGACAGACGGACAGACAGACAGACGGACAGACAGACAGACGGACAGACAGACAGACGGACAGACAGACAGACGTACGGACAGACAGACAGACCGACAGACATCATGCTAAAAATAGTCAAAACGTTATGTAGAGACCTCAATTCGTGGAGATCCATCGAAATCTCGAAATGTCAAAATCGGTATAATCATAATACCTCCATTATATATGTTGACGGTCGGTAAAAAAAGTTTCAAAAATAAAAGTGTGTTGGTTTCTCCATGCATCAAGGCGTTTCTTTGATACTCTATCCTCAATTTTTTTAAATATTTATTTTTCCGCTGAATACATATTTGCTTATATTTTTTCCGCGATGTGTTTTTCTGAATTCTCAATAGTTTTCCTATATGTGGATCAAAGAGTTGCACATGCATGCCTAATTTCAACTTTCTACGTTCAGCCGTTTGATCACAATTTATACCGTACAAACAGATAGATCTTGCAAGTAGACGACATATTATAACCTAATATATCAAAACTGTCATTTTGAAAAATAATTAGACTCTTTTGAGACCTATTTCCCACAAAATTTCACAATAGTGTAGGTGGAATTAGTTACATTTAAACAGCTTGTGAAAAAATAAATTAAAATATTCGTAGTAGAAATAAAAAAGTCAAATTAAACTATAATTGATGCAATTTAAATAACGTGAAGGAACAGTAGCGATGAGAGTTGATTACGCATAGTCTTATGTATGAAATGAATGTCTTTATGAATGAAATTGTCGTAGGAGGCCTATTGTTGAGGTTAATTAGGTCACGACATACGTGCATATCATTATTTAACTCTGGAATAATTAATGAAAGGAAATTACTATTTCTGAATGGTACAAATTTTGGCAATTATGACATTAATTGAGTCATTCTCTGGCTAGACTATTTGACTCCTTTAAATAACCTGTCATTTTAAAAAAGACGAAAACGATTAATGTGAAATGTGAATTTCGTAGGGTTTCGTAGCTATCTAGTAATTGACAATATTTTTAAAACAAATGTTATTGCGTTATAATATTTTTTGTTTTAAATTAATTCGTTAGTTAATTTAAGTTTCAAAAGACTTTATTTACTGCCTCACATGGAATAAAAAATATGTATTTTTCGAAAAATCTATAAAACTCGATACCTTACTTAATAAAAATTTGATCAAAAATTCCGATTGTAGTACAAATTACATTGCGTTGAATCTTTCAAAAATGATTTTGATGCTATAATAGTGAAAAATATGCCTAAAAATATGGACCTTTACTGTGGAAACTCTAGATACAAGTTTGACCAAATAACCCCTGTACCATCATTCATGTGTCTGTTTGGTAGAAACTGTGGCCAAACGGCTGGACGTAGAAAGTTGAAAGCTTGAAAATTTGGCAAGCTTGTAGAACTCTTCGACCCACTTAAAAAAAAACCACAGTAAAACTATTGAGAGTTCAAAAAAATACAACGCGGGGAAATAAAAACAACTATGTATTCAATGTTGTGTGGGATATCAAATGAAAATTATCTAATGCGCGGATAACTAGGCAAATTTTTATTGTTGAAAATTCATTTTTTTTTTATGAGATTTACGTTCATAAAAACATGAAAAAACCTTTCTTTCCCCCTATTCCCCAAAGGGGTTGATCTAAATATCTAAAAAATTCTAAGTAATGTACATTGATCTGAATTTTGTGTTTTTTACAAAATGTTTTTTTTTAAGCCTTGGCTAAATTATGGCTATAAATGTAATGGATTTTCTGTATCCGTGGCGAAGGTAGTATATGTCTTCTTTTGAAACTAAAAATATGATACAAAAATTTTAACTGCTAAGAATTGAATTCATGTGTATTCAACTCCACCTACTATTATACGTCCTGATTCAACATATTGTTTGTATTATTTTAGTATTATCCCAGCAAACATTCAACTAACGGCCGAATGCCGGCAAACTGCTTTTATGCTGGTAAATTACTGGCACCAAAAGTAAGTGCAACGCCAGTATTAATAATGTACTTCACATTTGTATTTCGCATTCCGCCTATACGAAGTACTTTACCAGCATTTTATAAGCTCTTCTTCACTCATACTTTTTACTTAAAACCATCAGAAATAAATCTTGCAACTAATGCGATTATTTTGCACTTTACCGTTGCTGGGCCGGCAACTGATACATCAATGCTTTACCAGTACTGGCCCGTATAAAAATGTTTGCTGGGATGTTTTCAAGGTATCAAAGAGGAATGAAATCATTTTTAGTAGTAAAATACTTATAAATCAAATAGCACATTGTTAATAATGAGAAAAACGTTTTTTAAATTGAAAAAAAAAAATGATGCAGTTTATCAGTATATTTCTTATTATTTTAATGAAGACTTGCGAAGCAAGTGCAGAAAATATAACTTAGATTTTTTTAATTTAAATTTTATTGTGACGAAATTCTTGTAAATTATTTAAAATTAGCAACTGTTATAAACTCAAATAACGAATAAAAATGTTTATCAAAATACTGTTAATTTTGATATAATTATACTACTAAACCCGTGAAACCTGTGATAATTAACATTTCACTTAATTTTTTTATATTATAAATATCTAGAGCAGTGATTTTCAACCTTTTTTTGTTGCTGTACTATATTTTTAAAGCTTTTTTGGCTATTATGGGATAATCGCATCTAATCCAAAATAAATTAATTGACTCTTCCAAATTTTTTGAAATTAAATCTCTATTATTACAAATCGAAATTAGTTATTCCTCTTCATTCAAAGATAATTCATATACAGAAGTATCCGTTATCACAAATGGATTACGAACCCAATCAAATTTTTTTATATCTAAATTTGGAAAGCAGAGCCGCAGCAAGGAAAGCTTGGGCTAGGGGTAGAGCGGTGTTTTGGCGCCCTTAGCAAATAAAAACAAGGTTTTCACCTCTCAAAATTTAAGTGATGGACAAAAAAAAAGGTCCTCACCTTCACAATGGCGCACTTTAGTCAAACCCGTCAGCGCCCTTTTCCTTAGTGCGCTCAGGGCCGGGCTCCGCTATCGCTAATGGCGGCCCTGAGGTAGTGTAATAAAAATACTGAGTAATCTGAAGGTTGCAAAATTCCAACAATAAAATGTATATTAAACTCACTAGTAATTGAAATGTTATTGATTTCTGATTAGAATATAATCTATAAACCTGTTTTTATGGGTTTTTACCATAATGTTCACTCTATTAACAGCCAGGGACATGCAAAGAAAAGCTACGCCCTGTGCAAAGCATGAATCTGGTGACTCCCCCCCCCCACTCATTTCTGGCCTTTACTCATTTTGGTCGATTATTTTTATATAAAAAATTATGTAAACAGAAGTCCGAAATGCAGAAATGTTGAGGGTTGTGGAATTGGTCAAGAGTTGGTAGAGCTTGGTAGTTATTTATTCCCCACTGTCTAACGGTAGTTAAAATTACTATACCTACCGTTTTATATATTTTAATTTATGATCGTTATGTTCCACTTTCTTGGAATTAAAGTAGTGAGATGCCGTAGCGAAGCACGGGTACAACCGCTAGTGTGGAAAGATTTTACAAAGAGTGGTTCTCGGTTATTTAAGAAGGCAAAAAAAATCTAAATGCTTGAGTATGCATTCGGCAATAAAGAATCGAAACTAATAATAACGTTATTTATTTTTTGTTTTCGTTACATAAAGTTATAAATAACGTTAAAAAAATTAATTGCTATGTTATATAACTTCACATAAATAATGTTATATAACGTTATAAAAAAAAATATATTTGGAACTCTATTTTTAGGATATATAAAAGTGTCTACGAAAATGGAAACTGACTTTAAATCGCAATACAAATGAAACATTTAAAAAATATTTTTATGACGTTACATAACGTTACTAAAATAACGTTACAAAATAACTTTTTATGAATCGTTATAGGTTATTATGACGTTATATAACGTTATAAAAATATCGTTACTTTATTGTATTAGAAATTGTAGCTGAATCGTTGTTATAACGTTACCGGGTATCATTACGTTACGTTATCCATCCCTAATATATTATGAAAATCGAAATGTCAGAACAACTAGGCAACACTGTACAGGATTGCCAAGTGTTAAACTGTAAAATATGCTTCGTTCATGCCCTTTTCACACTAGATCTTTAAGACGATTGAACTTAAACTTCATCGATGTTTAATATCGGTTTGATTTCACACTTGATGTTTAATTTGAAGAAGAAATCTCCATGTAAAGCTAGTATGTATTGCCAACATAATTTCATATCGTTTGAATTTATTCTGTCATTATTTTGTATATCGAGGTTAGGAGAAGTTTATTTTTTATATTTATTTAAATAATAACGCAAATAATCTTCTCATAACCTCGATATATAAAATGATAACAGCTGAACATAGATAAAAGAAGAGAAGCACAAATTCAAGGAGTATTTTTTTATAATGGGAATTAAGTTGGCAATGCGGGCGAAGTTTAAGACGCAGATCTCTGTCTTAAACATCGGTCGTGTTTAGACGAGGCCGTACGGTTTCACATTAGCGTTTAAAGATCCATTCACTTAAACATCCGATCTTAAAGATCTAGTGTGAAAAGGGTATCAGATTGGGTTTACCTAGATACGCCGAGGAAACTGTTCGGTTGCCTAAATTTGGTTATTTATTATTGCGTAACTATAATTTTATAGATTTTACTATTAACTAGCTGAGTACCCGTGCTTCGCTACGGTTTATTGACGGTTTGCCATCATTATACAATTATTGTAAGTCATAATTCTTTATAGATCACATTGCTGACTCTCTCCTCAGGTGTAGATTCACCCCGTTAGAGGTTCATTTGTGTAAAATTCGTAGTATGTTTCTAAACATGTGCACGGGTAACTTTTAAGTTATAAAATGAATGTTATAACTTAATAAACACAGGAAATACGACGGGTTGTATAATTCACCCCGATTATAGATTTACCCTTTTAGGGGTTGATTAGGAAAGAATCCAGAAATAAAATTTTCGACATTTGTATGGTTAATCTTTATAAGCAAAAGCCAAGTCGATGTCTTATTGGTACTAAGAGATATTAAGGAATCCTTGATATCACATTTCAGCCCTTAGGGGTTGAATTTCGAAAAATACCGTCTTGGTGGGAACTTACGTCATACAGGGAATATACTTTACGAATTTCATGTATCTTGTCCAGAGGACGTTCTATCGAGTAAAAAATACCCATTTACCCCTTCAGGGTGAAAATTTTAAAAACTGTCAAAATCATTTCGAGATATTTTAAAAAGACACCGATATGCCAAAAAAGGATTGTTATAACTCAATAAACACAGGAAATACGAAGGGTTGTATAATTCACCCCGACTGTAGACCCCTATAGGGGTTGATTCGGCCAACATCCTGAAATAAGTTTTTCGTATGGGTAATCTTTGTAAGCAAAATCCAAGACGATATCTTATTGGTCCTAAGAGGTATTGAGGAATCTTTGAAATCACATTTCACCCCTTTTCACTTCTTAGGGGTGGAATTTCGAAAAATCCCGTCTAAGTGGCTGCTTACGTCGTGGAGGGAATATATTTCACGAATTTTATTTATCTATGTCCAAGGGACGTTCAATCGAATACAAAATTCCCATTTACCCCTTAAGGGTGAAATTTTAAAAACTGTCAATACCATTTCAAGATATTTTGAAGACACCTATATGCCAAAAGGAATTTTATAACTCAAAAAAGACAGGGAATATGATGGGTTGTATAATTAACCCTGTTCGGAAATTCACCACTTTAGGGGTGGGTTAGAACAAAATCCTGAAATAAGTTTTTCAACATTTATATGGGTAATCTTTGTAAGAAAAACCAAGACGATATCTTATTGGTCTGTAGAGATATTTAAGCATCCTTGAAATTATATTTCACCCTTTAGGGGTTGAATTTCGAAAAATCCCGTCTTAGTGTATGCTTACCTCATGGAGGGAATATACGTTGCGAACATCATGTATCTATGTTCAAGGGATGTTCTATCAAATAAAAAATATCCTTTTACCTCTTTAGTGGTGAAATTTTGAAAAACTGTCAAAACCATCGAGATATTTTAAAAAGACATCTATATGCCAAATAGGAATTTAATAACTCCACAAACAAAGGAAATACGTCGGGTTCTATAATTCTCCCTGATTGTAGATTCACCCTTTTAGGGGATGAATAGGACAAAATCCTGAAATAAGTTTTCAACATTTATATGGATAATATTTAGAAGCAAATATGAAGGCGATATATTATTGGACCTGTAAAATATTGAGGAATCCGTGAAAACACATTTTACCCCATTTCACCCCTTAGGGGTTGAATTTCCAAAAATCATTTCTTAGGGGGTTGTTAAGTCATAAAAAGGATATACTCCCCGAATTTTATGTTTCTCTGTCTAGACGACATTCTATCGAATATAAAATACCAAATTACCCGTTTAGGGATGAAATTTTAAAAAAAAGTTTACACTTAAATATTTTAAAAAGACACCTATATGCCTAAAAGAAATATTATAACACAACAAACACAGAAGATGCGAAGGGTTCAATAATTCACCCTGATTGTAGATTCACCCCTTTAGGGGTTGATTAGTACAAAATCCTGAAAAATAAGTTTTTCAACATTTATGTGGGTAGTCTTTGTAAGCAAAAGCAAGGCAATATATTCTTGACCTAAAAGATACTGAGGAATCCGTGAAAACACATTTCACCCCTTTTAACCCCTGAGAGGCCGAATTTCAAAAAATTATTTCTTAGGGGGTTCTTAAGTCATAAAAGGAATATGCTCCCCGAATTTTATGTTTCTTTATCTAGACGAAATTCTATCGAATAAAAAATACCGATTTACCCCTTTAGGGGTGAAATTTAAAAAAACGGTCAAAACTCTTTCTAAATTTTCTAAAAAGATACCTATATGCCAAAAAGGAATGTTATAACACAAAAAACACAGAAGATGCGAAGGGTTCTATAATTCACCCTGATTGTAGATTCAGCCCTTTAGGGGTCAATTAGAACAAAATCCTGAAATAAGTTTTTTAATATTTACATGAGTAATCTTTGTAAGCAAAAACCAAGTCGATATCTTATTGGACCTAAGTGATATTAAGGAAACCGTGAAGCCATATTTTACCCCTTTTAACCCCCTTTTCACCCACTTAGAGGATGAGTTTCGAAAAATCCGTTCTTAGTGGGTGCTTACGTCATGGAGGGAATATACTCGCCGAATTTCATGATTGTAGGTTCAGTGGTTTGGGCTGGGCGTTGATTATGAGTAGGTAGCTTAGTTACGATTTTATATATATAGATTAGGAGTAAACCATTTTTATATTTTTCTTTTATTAAAAATTTCAATATTTTTTACATTTCCGACCAAAGAATGTCGTTTAGAAAAGTAACTTTACTGGACTTGTATGGCTTTAAGTTACTCCTAGGGGTCTGTAATTTGTCGACAGTCACTTTTACACTGTCAAGGACATTTTTATGCATACATTACTATAGGAACTTTCGACATGATACTGTAAAAGGAATTGTCGAAAACCTTACAGAATAGACCCTCGTACTTAAACAGCCTACTCGTTTGACACCAATAAAACACCACTTTTCTACACTTTACCGTAATTGCGTAATATACCATTAAAGTATACGCTTTCATATAAACAAATTTTATAAAAATTCTTCACTAAAATGTCAGTACTTTAAAGAATGGTTGGTTATCCAATATTACAAATTTGTTAGAATGACTCATGTCGTTAAAAAATAAAACGTAGGTAAGGCAATACAATCACATTTTATTGCTGTTAAACATTAAAGAAGATGGGAAATCCTATATTTAAACCACAAAAGCATTATTTTTATTTCAGATGTCAATTTTTATTATGTCTAATGGCAAATTCATTGAACGACGTCAAGTATCAGTATAAATAAAATGCGTAAAATAGAAAAGGCTTAGTGTTGAGTTAGACATTTCGATATAAATTGTTAGAAACATATTTTAAACTTCCAGCGATAACCTATTAATTTGTTATGATTATCACCAGTGGTATGTTATTTTTTGAATATGTATTTTAATATGTGGCGTATCTAGACCGGTTCGACTTATCTACACTCGGTGAGGATTTATTAGACCGACACCCGCCAGTGAATGCTATTGATTCGTATTGCGAGGAAGAACTATTGTCTTGTTTCAATAGCTTTAGTCACAGCTGCAATAGAAGCGCTTCATATACAAAAACACACACACGTTTATCTGAATATAACGAAGATAAAAACTACGTACGATGGGTATGAGAAGCTCACAGACGTCATTGAATATTACATAGAACTGTGTGAAATAGATATACCTATATGTTTGTTTAGAGAACTGGCAGCAGTTGACTGTAATCACAAATTAAACAGGATTAATCACAAATTAACAAATTAAACAGGATGGGTATGAGAAGCTCACAAATTAAACAGGATGGGTATGAGAAGCTCACAAATTAAACAGGATGGGTATGAGAAGCTCACAGACGTCATTGAATATTACATAGAACTGTGTGAAATAGATATACCTATATGTTTGTTTAGAGAACTGGCAACAGTTGACTGTAATCACAAATTAAACAGGATTAATGCTGATTCTGAGCAATTACGTTCGCTAAACGCACCCTTTGTCTGTCAACATACTCAACAGTTGCGTTCGCAAACGCGCCTATTGTAGCGCGAGAATACCGTTCGACACTGCGGTTGATTTCCTTATGAACTAATTTGTAATTTAAATAACAATATTTGGAAAATACAAACATGTGCTAACCAAATTATTGTTAGTGTGAAAACAATTAATCAAGAAACATGAATCTTTACTCATTTCAAGGTTTCGTAGGTGTTTTGAGTTGATTTTTGAGTTAACTCCCGTTAAATTTAATTTATTTCGCATTTTATTGCTGTTTTTCTTATTCTATATTCTTTCCCTCTACCTTATTTAAGATGTACAATACCTGATCGAATAGCGTAACTATGGGCACATTGCGCCCACAACCACGGAGGCGGGCACGTCATTTAGAGGCTCATTGAACATCTAAAGGATTTTTTTTTTTTTAATTACTTGGTCTCCTTAGACAAATTTGGTGGTAACTTAATTAAAATTTGGCGAAGATCTCAAAAAATTAAGTTCCGTCACTAGGCATATCTGTCTGAAGTTTTATCTTAAATTTGAAATAACAAATTTGTCTCTTGAAAAGATGAAAATATGAATTTGAAAGAAAAAATCGTAATTTTAAAAGTGTTTTTGAAAGAAACAATGGCAAAATTTCTTTCAACTGCAGTTTGATGGTTAATCATAAGCATATTGCATTTTGCACGTCTGAAAATTAATACTCCGAAAAAAAAAATAATCCGGCATTACTGGGTTAAGGTATGCTAGATTAGGATAAACTATACATTGTAATTTTATTAAATTCTTATTAAAACTTGACATGTATAATATATGCCAGCGGTTCTTAACCTTTTTATACTTGGGACCCACCAACTAGCCTAAAATATTTTCTAGACCCCCCCAAGAAATTTTTTAAAATAATTTATTGTTTAATAATTAAGTTTAGTATAATTTTTTAAAGCAAAAACCTGTAAAAATTAAATTTTTTCTTTTAATTTCGGGACCCCCGGTTAAGAACCGCTGATATATACGACACTCAAAACATCTTAAGTAGCTGAAACTGCTGCCGAAATGTGTCGAAAAATAATTAAAGTAATTTATTAACTAACATTTAATATTGCCCAGCAAACATTTTTATACGGGCCAGTACTGGTAAAGCACATACTCCCCGGCATTGAAAGTAATGGGCCAGTACCCCGGTGTCCCCGGGGCCGTTACTGGCCCATTGATGTATCAGTTGCCGGCCCAGCAACGGTAAAGTGCAAAATAATCGCATTAGTTGCAAGATTTATTTCTGATGGTTTTAAGTAAAAAGTATGAGTGAAGAAGAGTGCTTATAAAATGCTGGTAAAGTACTTCGTATAGGCGGAATGCGAAATACAAATGTGAAGTACATTATTAATACTGGCGTTGCACTTACTTTTGGTGCCAGTAATTTACCAGCATAAAAGCAGTTTGCCAGCATTCGGCCGTTAGTTGAATGTTTGCTGGGTGGTTAATGACCTTAGTAGTCAAAACCAAATAAAATTAAATAATAATAAAAAAACAAAAAAACATTTAATATCTACTCTAGGTTATGTCAACTGTGTGTCAAACAGCCCTGCTTGCTAGCATCAAAACTACTTCGAACGCGTTCGTCTAAATTCGCCGAACTCCTTTGCATTCGCGACAAAAAACGACACAGAGCGGAGCAGGTCTAGCGCTTTGTGAACCGCTCGGCTTGGGCACGCGATTCCAAGCAAACTAGACAAAAATGTTACACAGCGTGTTACATTACGCGGTACATACAGGATCAACTCACTAATCTGGACTACGTACCTGGACCTAGCTTAATGCACTACGCATGTGCGTCAGTTTAGACCAGGCATATGCAACTTCCAAAAGACCGAGGGCTGGATAGTGATCTGAAATACATTCGCGAACTAAAACTTTTTTAGGATCTCCTTTTTAGAATCATCAGTGTTTTTAAAATTACTTCACTAAAATTGTCTTTATTATAAAAAAAAAAAATCTAAATTTTCAAAAATTATCGACAGGACGAACCACCATCACAAAGTACTTGTTTAATTTATGCTGCTTTATCAAAAAATGTCTCAAATAAAAGTTGCTAGTTATTGCTTATATAGCAACTTTTGTTAAATAAATGTTTTCGAAATATTTCTCTGTTGTGAAATATTCGCAACAATTTTAAAACCAGCACGAGTATAGAATTCATAAAAATACTTTTAGCCGAATTTGCTCTGCACGTGTACACAGACCGACAGACAGACAGACAGAGAGACCGACAGACATCATGCTAAAAATAGTCAAAACGTTATATAGGGACCTCAATTCGTGGAGATCCATCGAAATCTCGAAATGTCAAAATCGGTATGATCACAATCCATCCCTTATATATGTTGGCGGTCCGTAAAAAACACAAGAAAAAAATAAAAAACCTTTTGTAATGCATAAATATTCTTACATAAGAACAAAATGTTTATTTAATTTTAATGGGTCGGTTGGGACTTCATATTGCTCACAAGTTTGTCAATGTTCGGGGAAACAACTGATGTAGTAACACGCAACTTGTTTTCTAGGTGCAAATCCGTTATTCGCGTCCTTGTTTTTGATTTAACAAATTTCAACCGAGAAAATAACTGCTCACATTTGTAAGTGTTTCCAAAGAGCGTAATACTCTTTTAAGCAAAAGCTGTGGGGAAATTTGTCAACTAAGAAATATTTATTATAAAACTCAATTCGTGAAATGTAATTCATTTTTTACTTCAAATCTGAGTTCTCCTGTAGCTCAAATAGTTCAATTTGCTGAGAAAATGGCGCTTGTTTCACATTAACATCAACTGTTTAACCGCATTTGATTTCTGAAAATACAAATATACTCGTGGGTCATATTCCATGGGATTTTACATAGTTATCGCGAGCCGGACAAAATGAGGCAACGGGCTGGATATGGCTCGCGAGTCGTAGGCTGATTTAGACTATAACAAGAATTATTACCAAATAAATAAATAAAATATGTAATGTTATTTTTAAGAAGTATTCAAGTTATAAACTAAAAAAATTATAATTTAGAAAACAGATTTTAATTAATGTTAGTAAGTAAGATAGAATAAACATTTTCATTTCCTTCTATTGGTAATGTTTTTATATAATTAAAATTCTTTGTCATTTTGATTATGCTCATACATATTGTCAACTAACAATAACTGAACCGCCTCTAGTGAGATTTTGAGAAACTGACAGGTGGAGGATAATCGAGTTTGTATACTGTTGTTTTCATAGCGAGTTTAAAAAATTTCTTTAAAATTGCAAGAAAAAATTTAGTGCTACGTGAATTGTTGTGTTTATCTTTGCAATGCAAAATTAGGTCGTGAAAGAGACCTAAGTTTTCATCGTGTTCCGAAACGTGGCAAAAAAGCCTTATTACCTTCAATTATAACCCTAGAGGTTACTTGGGCACTGAGAAAACGGAAAATTTCATTTAACGCAACCCTCATATTGAATAATAAATTAATTTCAATAAATATCACATGAAGATACCATTGAACCTGTTAAAAATATCCTATCTGCGTCATCCATGATGTACAATGCAGTGGCGCCTCTATCGGTAGTGTCAGATGCCAATAGTGCCACGAAACAAACAATAACGCCGGAAAATATGTGAACTAATTTGAAAATCTTTAGGCGGGTTTCCTTTTGACCAATTAGTGATAACCTTAAGGAATGTGTATAGTCTGACGTAGAATTGATAAGTACTGATTTTACGCTTCATTTGTAGAATTTGTGTTTGATATAATTCAAGTTGATTTGAATTTATAACTGAAAACTAATTTGTATTTATAACTATTATTGATATTTATATATAATAAGTTCACACATATATAGAATTTCGCGCGAGCGTAATATGCTGTTAAGTTTACTTGAGAAATGCATAGAGCACTTACTATACACGCCTACCCAGGGACTTTGTTTGCTTCGAACGACTATACATCGTGGCAGTTTAAACTGAGAAATCATTTATTCCATCTTACTTCGTCGCCAGACATTGTGTCAATGTAGTAAAATTGGCGTGCGCTGTATAGAAATATTAAATATTTGCATTTAGGCAACCATCTGCCATTTCATAATTAAGAGAGTGACCTTGATCTTCTGCTCTTAGGTCACTGGGTTCTTCATAATCGTAACAGTGAATATACAATTTTTTACAATATTTGCTGTTATGCTGGTAAAATATTGAGAATTTATGATCAAGCGCACGTACCATATGTTATTATTTTAAATTTGTCAATCCGATGTAATAATTCTTATCAACGTTTAAACATTTCTATATATAATGTTTATATTTTATCTCTGAACGATAATATTAATTCCCATATTTTATCTTAACCATGTTATGTAATATATCACACTTGTTCAATGTGCTATATACTTATCAATGTATTTTTTTCGAAATAACTTGTTTGCAAAGCTTCAAACTGATTAATATTCGAAATTATTACATATTTACTATATAGGTTAGGTTAGTGTTCACAATGGATAACAAACCCCAATTCTAATTTCAGAAAAAAACGATTGTTAAAAGCGCTGGTTCACTAAAACATTATATAAATTAAATATTTTAAAAACATTCTAATTGTTGTGCTACTATACCAGTGACTCTCAAAGTGGGCACAGCTCCCTGGGGGGCGCTGGAACGATCCATTGGGGCGATAGTAGCCTCGGGTGCATTGAAAATGATAAAGACTTGCTTACCTATTGTCAGCACTTGGATGCTCTCCATTCTGACTTCAACCAACGATTTGAAGATATTTTTAAAATGAACATACCCAATTGGGTTTTGGATTCTTTTTCAAGTGCAAACACTCCAAAATTACAAGAAGAACTGATGGAAGTAACAACAAATTACGAATTGAAATTTAAATTCAAAGAACAGGATCAACAGTTCTGTCTGCAAAAGCAGATTCCTACAGCTTATCCTGGGTTATGGGCTATAATACAAAAGTTGTTCATTGCATTTTCTTCGTCATATTTAGTGGAACGTGGGTTCAGTGCGGTCACAATCTCATCTATTAACAAAAAAAAAGAAAAAAAGAAACCGACTGCAAATAGCTAATCGCGGTGATTTAATAATACTGCTGACAAAAATAGAGCCGAGGATTGATACATTTATAGCAGCGTATCAGGTTCATCCTTCTCATTAGATGAGAATATGATTTTAAAAAATAATTTTTAATTTCAAGCTTCAAGGTGTCTTATTTACAACATCTTTCTTTACGTTGTGTAATTTTTTTCTGAAAAGGGGGCAGTAGGTCAAATCAGTTTGAGAACCACTGGTCTAGTGGAACATCGTTGATTCATTCTAAAGATGACTTTGTAAATCGAAATACGTATCAATACATTAAATAATTTTTTAAACAATAAATCTAGTGATTTTATTTTAACCTTTTTTAAAATGTTTCAACGAGTGCCTTCAACTAATTCAATTAATATTATTAATAATAATATTACTATTTTTTAATAATAGATTTCATAGATGAAAATATTACTTCCTTAATTTCAAATTTTTATGCGACCCATAGGTTAAGTACCCCCCGATTTAGATGAAAGCACATGGATCATTTTTCCAAGAATACACGAAATTTATGATTATGATCTACAATTTGTCATCACTTACAAAATATCTATAAAACCCTGAAATATGTGAAAATTTTAGTCGCATTATACAGACCGTTAAATCTATTATAAACGGTAATAGTAAGCTATTAACTTTTGTAAAAGAAATATTTTATAAAAGATGGTTTATTAGACTCAAATTTTTTCATCATATATATTTTATAAAAGATCTTTGACAAACAGATTTTTTAGTGTAATGCCCGCCCTAGTAAAATGTTTTATATATTTACCTTTTTGTTTATTCTGTAATAAATAAAATTTTGGATTAGTTACGCCAGTGATTATTAAGTAACAATGATTGTAAACAATTTTTTAATGCTGCGGGAAAAAAAGAGTACATTAAATAACATGTTTCATATTTATTTATTTTTCTAAAAACATATTTGTACTACATTATAAATATTACATGCTATTAAAACTACATAATTTGGTTTGTATAAAATATTACATCTAATTAAAAATAACATTCATAAACTACAATAAAAATATAAATTAAGCAACATTTTTAAAATTTCAAGCCCGTAATAGTCAGAAACAACTAAAATCTATTAATTTGTATTCTTTACCAGAATTTTTCTAATAATCAACACTTACATATGTACTTATTCGAAAATTTTCGATATTGTATTTTCATCAAATGAACAAAAATCGGAAAATATGTTTTTTTGACTTTCATCTGTTCTGTCTATTATTGCGGCCTCCTGAACAAATCTTTTTATTTTTAGTATTAAGTTTTTGTCAATAAAACATTAGTAAATCATAAGGGCTAGAGTTATGTAAAGATGATATTGGAAAATATCTTTTTGATTCAAAGAAGGGTACCATTGAAATATAAAAAATATAACTGAATATGTTCATTGCAATGTCAATAAGCTCGTTGACTGTTTTCTTGCCTTGGAACTACTGATTGTCGAGAATCAATATTATATCTCACACAAATTAAAATTCATTTATAGACCCAGATAAATTGTTTATTTTGAAGACAAAATTAATTTACGAATTACTGCATTAGACCTCAGTATTAAATTTATTTTATATAAAAAACAAAAATAAAAAAATCTCATAAAATTGGTTATCTGAGTTCTCAAATTATCCTTTAACATAGTGTTTTCCAACCTTTTTTTTTACCATACCCCACCCAAGTCTTTCTAAAACTCTGATGCCCCCCTATGTAACATATACATATTTTTTTATATTCAAAAACTGAATTATTCCCTAAATGAAGTCTAATTACAACTTGTTCAGGACACAAGATTTAAGTCGAATTGCCCCCCTAAACAATCAAAATTCCCCCTTGTGGGGCGTGGGACCCAGGTTGGGAAACACCGCTTTAACATGATAAAATTTTCATCGTCCTTTTCCCTATTCATTTTGTTATATATGCGTAGGGATGGGAACGATATATCGATATTTCGAAAATATCTATACTTTACAAAAATATATCGATATTTTTATATCGATATTTGAAATTCGATATATCGCGCAAAATATCGATATTCGCACAAAATATCGGTATTATTGTATCTTTTTTACATTTAAATATATGCTGTTCACTTTTGTAAAAACAAACATTTAGGCGGAACTAGATTTTGAAATCTAGTAATTTTTATCTATTAATTCGGATTTTTGGTCATTTTGCTTAAGCTTTGTAAATCATACTCACATTGCAAATTCTAGATTAAATTGATTGTCATTATAAAATGTCCTTTTCATTGCATTTAAATTTTTTGTCATTCTTAATAAAAATTTCCCATTTATTTATTTTTTTGTCTTCAAAATATGAAAAAAAAAATATATATTTGACATATGTCATTCGTTTCCATGGTTTTACTGTTGGAATTTAAAACTTTCACATACCAAACCTGAAACATGAAATAACCCAAGCAATGTCCCTTTTCGTGACAACCTAAAATAACGAAATTTCCATTTAGTTAGGCCTAATCGTTTGGTATAACCTGTAAGACGAAATTTTGATTTCAATAATTTGCACCTTTGAAATTGTATGTCATGTTGGTATTAGAACATTATAAATAATGTAATTATAACTAATAAATAGTGTTTCTGATTTCTCGACATTAGACTTATTTTCTCGAGAATTCTCGAGAAATCTCGAGAAAAATAATTATATAATTATTAGAATATACATCTTTTTTTAATGTTGAAAATATTCAAGAGGATAAAAACATGTTAAAATTATAATCACCTTTAAAGTACTAAAGTAAAGGCGTCGAGCAAATTTTACATTTCTCGAGAAATGAAAAATGAGAATTAAAACTTTTTCTCGAGAAATTCTCGAGAAGAATCACTACTAATAAATCTAAAGTCGGTTTTACAGTGTAAGGAATATTTTTAATTTAAAGTCCGTAATACTCTATGAAAGTAACCAAAAAATATCTGGTTTGTCCTTACAAAAGTGAACAGCATATATTTTTATTTAATTATGAGAGTTAACTAGCAAAATATTAGAAAGATGGTTGGTAGCTGGGTGAGTACCAACTGTAATGTGATTGTCTGTTAAGTGGCGATTTTTTTTCCCGCCAAGCCAAACAAAAAAAAAACTATAATTTATATATCTTACATGTTACGTGTTAGTTATTTCGATATATCGAAAATATCGATATTTTTACTTCGATATATATCGAATATCGATATCGCACTGACGATATATCGAATCGCGCATATATCAATATTCAAAAATAAATTCCCATCCCTATATATGCGTATATTATATCCCCACCCCCGGCGAATGCTTGAAACCGCGAATAATAGCAAACGATATATGATATACGTTTTTTTTATTTTACATTCATAAGTGACTAATTATGAAACTGAATTGAGTCTTATAATGAGTTCCATTATGACACTAAACATTTTAGTTCATAATATTGGTAAAATTAGTACAATAACCTGCAAATTTTACAAAACAAAAATTTACAGCTACCTTGAAAACTGTTAACACGTTGACTGCCACGGCAATTTTCAGGATTCTGCTCTAAAAAGCCAATTTAATTTAATCATATAATATTATTAAAAACTCTAATTATAGTATATAGTAATCATCAAAAAGCATACAGAATGTGTTTTTTTGAAAAAATAATATTTTTCATCTTGATTTTGAATAAATTTTTGTAATTATATTTTCTGTTCATTTATTAATAAATTTTCTGTTCATGTAAGCCAACCTTGATTTTGCGTTCTCTTCCCAGTAGCCATCTATCCATATTTACACTGATATACTACGAACTTCATCGTAGCTGCACGAATATGTCAAGTAAACAAAGTACGAGATAACTCGTAGTCGGCGTCCTAGCCAAGAACACAAACTACGAGTTATCTCGTAGTTGGCAGTCAACGTGTTAAACTAGTCCAGCCAACCGCTTTATTCACATAGCGAATTCTTTAAACGAAGATGTTGTTTGACTATATAATGCAAATTCATTATTTCAAAAGGCATTTTATTTCATATATATAACATAACAACAAAAAAAACTCCATTGTGAACCTTTCCAAGGCTTACTCCAAACCGCAGTCCTGCCGTGACGGCCTCTTGGCAAAAACCCTTATCCTGAATATTTCCAACACTATCCCATCATATCCATCAATTTAAAGTAAGAAGATATTTCAATATTTTAAGAAGCTGGCTTAATGCAGTCATCCGAAAGCTTACAATACCCACAAAAAAAATGAAGCATCAAAAAGCAAAATAGAAAAAGTTGTATGAAAAACTCCTTACGCCTCGCGATTCGTTTTTTCATCCTTAATGTGTGTGCGGCACAATCATGTCATATGAAACCTGTGTTTTAATATACTATTTTAAATATACATACATGTATAAAACATTTAAATAAGATGCCCGACAAATAAGTTAAATGAAAATTTAAGAAATTATAATTTATTTTCCATATTTCTCTATTTTTGTAAGAAGAGTCAGAAGTAAATGAAGAGTCAGGGATAATGTGCGCCTTCGTTATATATGTTCGAAGTGAGAAGTGGTCTTTCATGGATTAAAACTTGAATCTCTCTAGGCGTAGGGTTACCATCCGTATTCTTTTGAGAGTAAATGTACAATTCAGTTTTTTAAAGAAATCGCACGTGCCATGCATGAGACAGAAATATATAAATAAGTTGATTATTGATTCATTAATTTGTCATTGAACAGACTTCTTTATAAAACTGAAATATACTCTTCTTCGGGTGACAAAACAGCATTTTCTTACTTTTCACTTATCAAAGCCAAAGGTATTCTTTTTGCAACATTGAAATTATAAAATAAAAAATACAATACAAACTTACAGTTTTATAATTATTGTACGGGAAACAGAAAAATGTTAGCCGAAGTTCGAAGTACATAATACAAAATATTTCGTTTTATTTTAAACTCCTTGAATTAAATTTTTAAATTCGAATAATAGTGTAATTTTTCAAAACAATAATAAACATATTATCACATCATAATGTACTACTATTCATGCAATGTGTGAAGGTTGAATAATAAGATTCGTTCTATTAATTTGGCAATTAGATGATATCATCCTTCCACTCTAGCTCACAATTTAAATGATTCATTCTAATTAAAACTGACTTCGTCTGGATTGTAAAGAAATTCATATTCGAAAAAAGTTGTTGCTATGTAAAATTGTAAAAAAATTAATGGATAAATGGAAACCGTTTAGCAAACTCCACCATTTAATTCTTAACTTTAGTTTCGTCTACCAGTAATGCACCCCTAAAGCCTCAGGTCTTACTGTAGTGGCACTGTTTGCAGGATCTTTGCTTGGATTCTATTTTCTACTAACCTTTTTATATAAAAATTCAAAAACTCAAATTCTAAATGTTTATTGAGTATCAAAATATTCATTACAGTTTTGTCTTTTTTGCTCGATACAACATAAAACGAACAATTTGAATCTAAGCCAACATAAGAGTTGAAATTTTAATAGTGTCAACTGTAGTTATAATAACTACAGATACGAAACACATACCTGTTTCAAGTGTGACACACTTTACCAGTGATGTGGTAATCGAGTTGTAGGATAAGTTGTTCACTCGATGGGGCTGGGAACAGAACCGTAACTAGCTTTTTCTGTGCCCTGTGCAAGGCTGCTCAAAAAGGTTATCCACAGTCTGACTTGGCCTCTTTTGACGATTTTTCGGTTCCCCTTTCGACTTGGGCCCTGTGCCTGTGCACCTGTTACATCTGCCTAGGCACTGGCTGGGAAGTTCTCTACCACCTACCGTACTCTCCTGACTTAAGCCCTTATAACTTTGACTTGACGCCGTAGACCACTCTATACTAACAATCAACCAAACAGAGATAGCTAATGGTATCCTACGACTTCCACATCGCTGGTGACGGTGTTACACAACGCTGACAACTAAATTGAAAAGCTGTAAATATTTGAAACAAGTATGTGTTCAGTTATGTTACCCAACTGGTTTCCATCTGTATGGTAAAATTTAAGTTAATAAAATAAACAGGTTGATAAAATTTAAGGTGGTTTCTGGAAACCGGTTGTTCCAATTTACTGTGGTTTATCATAAACCGTAGGTATTTTGATCTGTAGTTATATTTATTTATTTACCTCCGTCATGGGCGAATCCAGAATTTTTTGAGAAGGTCGGGTGATTTAATAGATTGAATAGAAAAATATAAATATTGATAACCTCTCCTCCACCCTCTCCTTTTAAATTTTCAACAGGGGCGAATCGCCCCCTCCTCGATCCGCCCATATCTTCCCACACTATGAAAACCGGTTATTCATAAATTGGGGTGACACCATTGTATGTGTTTCGTATCTGCAATTATTATTAGAGAGCGGAAATTGTTAAGCCAAGTGGAATAGTTGCGATAAAGTCGTTTGATTAACCGCTTTTTACCGTTTTTATTCTATTTGGCCTAATAAATTCCGTTCCTTCGCTATTATACAGTTACCATTATTAAAATTTCAACACTCGTGATTAATTGTATCAACTCTTACTTGTTCACAAAGTTTATAGACAAATTTATGGTTAAGATTGTTCTTTTTTATTTTAAATATCGAAATTCGTGCCACTACATATCTGTTTGCATTATTTTTTATTTTTAAAGAACTGCTATTATGGACTTTATATTCCTAATTTTATTTTAAATTACATATTGCTCATGAACACATACAAAAAATATCTAACAATAATTTTTCGATTATTTTCTCCAGTTTTTAAACCATAAACAGAACACTAACGCCACCACAAATAACATGGAATTTCCTCGAACTATCCAACTGCTGTTACAAACTTTTCTGACGTTACCTATGGTGAGATCTCTTCTGGACAGTAAATTGTGAACACCTTGTATCTCTTGATAAGTCAGTCGTGGTTCTCTTGAGAGTAAGATGGAGAAAAGTTGGCGGTCGGGTACTTGATGGCAGAATGTTAGTACCATGTGGTTACCAACTGCTTTCATGACTTGAATGGTACCGGCAAACTGAGAATATTGCTTCTCCAACATTGAACCTGTAAAACAGTTATTTTTAATTTCTTGTGTTGATCGAGACTTAGCCGAAAATTAGAATTTAAATTACACTAATTAAAACAATTTTTAACTACGGTTCGTGCGTATGAGATTTACTGCATTTACATTCATTCAAATGGAAGCGTTCATAAGGTGATTGTGTAAATCTTTGTGGGATACAGAATCGCGATACTGATTTTGGGTACCTCAGCACATCGCTTTTTTCAAGGGTTTCGTTGATATAATAAAAAACCCTTATAGCCTGTGTCCGTCTGTTTGCCAATCAGTCGGTCTGTCTGTCTTTCTGGCTGTAAAAATTGTACCAAACGGCTAGACCAAGAAAGTTGAAACTTGGCATGCTTTTACAACTTTTTAATCCACATATAGGAAAACTATAGAGTTCAATAATGACATCGCGAGAAAATATAAACAAATTTGTATTTAACAAAATCATATATTTTTTTACGTATTTAAGTGGGGATATCAACATTAAAATTTTATTTTTGTGAAATTAAATATAAAAAACCTAACCTTAGATAATCGAAGCTGATTTTTGATAAACTTACAAAAGTCAAAAGCATATAATCTACGTTCCAACTAAGGATCAACCTTTGGTTCCAGAAAATTTTAAAATTGCGTTGGTGCTTGATAAATAGGAGTTGAAACATGGTGAAGGCAGTGGCGCAGCCAAGGGGGGGGGGGCTGCCCCCCCCCTAAAAATCGGTATTTGGTTTTATTTTGTAGATAAATGTGAACTGATATATATTGTACAGTGAAACCTCGATATAACGAACCAATGCGGGTGAGGGGGTGTCCGATATAGGCGAATGTCCGTTATATAAAAATAAATTTTATGATTAAGCTATTTATTAACTATCAAATAGAAATATATTATAAACGAAAGTTTACATTTTAATTACACTTTAAAATTTCATTTTATTCGTCTTCAGATGATATGTCACTATACGCCCGTTGAGGAGAGTCGTCAATGTTTGTTTTTGAGCTTTCTGGTTTCGGTGACACTGGTTTGAAAAATGTATCAAATCATGCTTGGATTTTTGAAGTTGTTTCTTAATTATTAACTCTCTAAAATTGCGAATTCCCGTCCGCTTCTCGGGGTGTTTCTCCGAATGTGCAGTCACGTGCAGTTTACGATCGTTTACATGCTGTCCGTTATATCCGAAGTCCGTTGTATCGAGGTCCGTTATATCGAGGTTTTACTGTACTGAACAACAGTGGCATATTCAGGGGAGGGGCTCTGGGGGCACAGACCCCCTTAAGGTCCAAGGAAATGAAAATTTTACAAATTTAACATAATCGTACAGCAAAATAACTTATGCATTTTACAATATATAACTATATTTTATTATGATTAGTGTTGAAATTAACAGAAAATGCATATTTACATGTTATATCTAGGTATTCGTAGATATAATCAAGAAATCCTTATTCCGTCACATGAATGTGTTCGTACGGAAATTGTGGTCAAGCAGCTGATTTAGAGAACTGAACTTAAGTACGAGAAATAGTGAGACTTTAAAAATATATCCCGCGAAAAATATAAACAAATATGGATTTATCGAAAAAAAAAAGGAAAATTTTGAGGGATATCAAATGAAAGTTTTTGATACATGGATTAACAATTACTTTTTTTTATCAACAAATAATGGAATTATTATTTGATATAAACATCCAACAGCAGAAGTGTCGAACCGATTTGGGTCGCGGTCTATTTTTCATACAAAATTATAAGTAGTGACGGAACTTTAAATATCCCGAAGGGTTTTTTGAAATTTTTTTATGAACGGAAAAGGGGAAGAGAGTATTTTTTACATTTTTAAATATATTTTTCCCCTAAATTAGCTCAAATGTTTAACGCTTCAGGGGCCACAAAAAAAAAATAGGTTGAGGGCTGTATGCGACCCGCGTGCCTTCTAAATTTGATTCGGCCCTCCCCAAGACAAAATCCTGGCTGCGCCACTGGGTGCAAGTAACGCATAGCCTGGAAAGCAGCTATTAAGTCCATTCTACATTATACTTTTTTCAATACTATCCAACTCTGACGTCATTTCAACTTTTGATACTACAGAATATAGTGGGGGAAAAAATAAGAGACAGTATAAATTTTATATCTTCCATCTCTTATTACTTTTCATTGCCAACTTAAAAATTTTTAGGTTCAGATAGCAGACAACAATTTGGTTATAGTAAACCAATTTATAAATATTGTTTAATTGTGCTAAGTTTATATTTAATTATACAAGGTGTCTCAAAAGAAATTTTATATTTAGTGGATCGATTAAAAAAAAAGTAAGCCGTATATAGAAAAAATGTTTATTAATTATTAAAATACACTTTTTGGGGATTTATTTCTTAAAAATAATATCGTCTAAATGTAGACCCTCGCGTTCTCGGCACTCATTTAATCGAACAGTAAAATTACTTATGACGTCTCGGCAGGTGGACTCAGAGATGGCTGCCATTTCGTGACGGATATTTTCTTTCAAATGCGCCAGTGAAGTCGGTTTATTGGCTTAAACTTTAGATTTAAGATAACCCCATAGGAAAAAGTCCATAGGGGTTAAATCTGGACTGCGTGGAGGCCAATTTATGTCACCTCTCCGGGAGATCAATTTGCCTGAGAAAATTTCACGAACACGTGGCAGAGACATATTGGACGTGTGTGAAGTTGCTCCGTCCTGTTGGAACCATGTTCTTTGGTTATAGCCAGGAAAGTTTTGCAGTTCAGGTACCAAGAAGTTGTCTAACATCTCCACATAACGCTCTGAATTCACTGTAACTGCACGCCCCCTTTCGTCTTCAAAAAAGTAAGGGCCGATAATTCCTCGCGCCGACATCGCAGCCCATACGGTCACTTTAGGCGAATGTAGGGGTTTCTGATGTTTGCGTTTCGGATTCGTTGCACTCCAGTAGCGGCAGTTCTGCTTATTTACATGGCCATTAAGATGAAAATGAGCTTCATCCGAAAACAAAATGTTGGTAAACGTTGAAAATCGCTCAATCACCTGATTTACGAAATTAAGCCTCTGACTGGCATCTTGGGGCTTTAATTCTTGCACCAATTGAATTTTGTAGGGGTGCAGCTTTAGGTTTTTGTGCATAATGCGATGTAATGATGATCTATGCACATTTAAAGCACTTGCGCGCTTCCGAATTGAAAGGTTCGGGTCGTCACGAACAGACTGATTAACATTCTCCACGTTTTCTACCGTTCTTGATGACCTAGGTCACCCGGATTTTGATTTATCCAGCGTTGTACCAGTCTCTTCAAACTTTTTAACCCAATGTCGAATGAGAGGAATGCTTGGCGCATCATTTAAGTGGCGAAAACCTCGAATACTGCAGAATTTTCTACGCGCTACAGTCGCCGAATCACCGTTTTTGTAAAACTCTCGCACGCATAACGCGCGGTCTGCTTCCGAGAAACGCTCCATAGCGACTAAATTCCCAAGAGCCAGGCTACCGATTGACATAACCCCCGCGCCCCTCGGATACGTTGCGTTCACGCAGTAAGCTAAATAAATATAAAATTTCTTTTGAGACACCTTGTATGATCTAAATAAACTTCTTATCAACTTAATAAACTACTAAAAGTTAAGTTGTAAACAAAAACTAAAAAGTTGGTGTTGGTACGACTGAAAAGTACAGAACTGTCAATAGAAAATTTGATCGGAGTTAGTTTTGGATGACAGTTCTATACTTTTCAGTCGTACCAACACCAGCTTTTTAGTTTTTGTTTACAACTTAACTTTTAGTAGTTTATTAAGTTGATAGTCTATATTTATAGATATATGATAGATAGTCGATTGGTCTATATCAGTGTTTCCCAAAGTGTGGGTCGCGACCCGGCACCGGGTTGCAGAAAAATTTTGCCGGGTCGCGAAAAAAATTGTAAAAACACAAAAAAGATTTTTTTTTGTACATATAATTTTTTTTACGTCAGTTAATCACTAGAATAGTGTGTATTTGTGATCTTTATTACTATACTATATTCTTTATTACTATACTATACTCTTTATTACTATTTATTACTCTTTATTACTATAAAGCTACTGCTTTAAAATAAAATTTGTTTTGTAAATAAATGTTTTTTTATGGATCCTAATTTTATGATCTATTAATAATTCAAATATTACCTATGAAATTTTATATTTTTACCTATAGAAAAATCAATCATTTACCTATAGATAATTAAAAAATGATCTATAGTAAATTAATAGTTGACCTATAGAAAATTATCAATTGATCTATAATAAACTACCTATAGACAGTAGTGACATCTATTGACTAGTAACCTAAGATAGTGTTTTGACATTAAACTAGAAGATGGGTAGCTCGCTTCGCTCGGTTTCTTCTAACCAAACCCTTACTAACCTAACCTAAGATAGTGTTTTGACATTAAACTAGAAGATGGGTAGCTCGCTTCGCTCGACTTCTTCTAACCAAACCCTTACAAACCTAAGATAGTGTTTTGTCATTAAACTAGAAGTTGGGTTAGGTTTAAATACCAAAGACAATGTATGCTTTTTACTTTTTTTGTTATAATTTACTTAAAAATATATTTTTATAAGCTTTATTTACAATATTTGTTTTATTATATTTTATTTACAGTTAAAAATTTCGTCGATAGAGTGCAAGAGTACTTATAGGTCAAGTATTAATTTTATAGATCAAATTTTATAGATCAATAATTATATCAATATGTATATGATTATTTCCATAGATCTATTAAATATTTACATAGGTTGATAATTATTTTCATAGGTCGATAAATATTTCTATAGCTCAATAATTAATTCCATAGGTCAAAAATTAAAACCATAGATCAATTATTTAATACATAGGTAAACTATTATTTTCATAGGTACTATTCTGTAGATCATATATTTTTTTCATAGGTCAAATATTTTTATCCTTTTTTTATCATAAGGTGGCTCGCGAAAATTTTTAAAACCTCGTACCGGGTCGTGGTCAAAAAAGTTTGGGAACCGCTGGTCTATATTATTATTTTATTTTTTTCTCAAAGTTTCACAAGGAGCAACAAGATTGTCTGTCTTAGCTTTTTGTGATTCCTCGCGACTGTTTGTTTTGTATTATTATTGGATTTTTTTTTAAATTAATTTTTTAATGTTCATATCGTGGCATTATATATTTATGTCACTGTATGTATATGTACAATTATTTTGTGAATAAACATAAACATAAACATAAGAAGTTTATTTAGATCATATAATTAAATATAAACTTAGCACAATTAAACAATATTTATAAATTGGTTTACTATAGCCAAATTGTTATCTGCCATCTGAACCTAAAAATTTTTAAGTTGGTAATAAAAAGTAATAAGAGATGGAAGATATAAAATTTATCACTGTCTCTTATTTTTTTCCCCCACTATATTCTGTAGTATGAAAAGTTGAAATGACGTCAGAGTTGGATAGTATTGAAAAAAGTATTGAAAAAAGTATAATGTAGAATGGACTTTATAGGGTGCGTTTTGTTGGTAACGACAGACAAGAAAACGACAATTTTTATCGTGAAGTAAACATGGAATAACATTTGCATGGAAGTCATACGGTCGTAGAACATCCTAGACTCTGGCTACGTGTGAAAACGAACGTATTTCATCTAAATAAATGGATAATCTAAATAATAAATGCAGATGTGGAAAACTTTATATTTGAAGCAAATATTCTAGAACGTAATGTTTTAGAACGAATAATTGAATATTACATACATTTAAAGTTTAGATTTAACAATACTATATTTAGGTATTTATTTTAGAACACAAAATGAGAATATACCTAAAACTGAAAATTATTTTGAAGCGGTAATACCAAGATTTAATTCTAATACATTTAAGAACCAAATGAAAACAACTGCATTCAAATATTACTTTTCATCCTCATCACAATTATTCATTCGTTCAACCTCAAATCATCGAATGAGTAGAATGAATAGAATGAGGATATTATCCCAACAAAATGCGTATTCTGGTTAAACCGAAACCAGAATTGGCACAAAAAACAGGAACCCATTGACAATTTTGACTAGAATAAGGACATTGGTTAGTCACATGATGTTCAATCGGTTTGAAACACTCCGTATAAGTAACTTATAGAATGTAATATTGTATGTAGAGACAAACGCGCATTTTTTTGTTATCGCAATGGAAATGTCCAAAGCAATAAAAATTAACGACCAATTGTTTCTTATCTAATATTCAATAAAGTCATTTTGATCATAATATTTTAATAATTTAATTTAGTAGAATGTGTAACTGAATTTTTAAATATATGGCAAAACCTAAATCTTTTATCCAATTCGAATTTGCAAGATATAGTCTTAAAGTATAGTAAAATTGAACATTTAATTGACGTACAGAGACTGATGAACACCAAATACAGTTGATATTGCCAACAACCAATGAGTAGTATAATATATAGAGACTGAACGAGGGCGATGTGTTGCGAAGCCAACACCCTCTTGGGCGGGGAACGGGAAGGTGCCCCGAGGAGTTGTGCGTGTTGCTAACATCCAATGACGTCATATAAACCATACGCCATAAAACCTCATTGCTAACATCAATGTTTTGCCGATAAGAATTGCAAGTAAAAATATGTATTTTTAAAACAGTAAACTGCAAATTTTAATTAATAAATTTAATAAATAATATTAAATTAACCTTAATTTATTAGTATATTTTTAAGATAATTAGTAGTATTTTTTTATTATTATTTCTTTTTTTATTTCTCGTTTATGATCTTTGATACTTAGTCAATTAGCCACTTATATAGGTTTTTAAATTATATACATTTAAAATAAAATATGATCGAAAAAAAAGTCTAGTAGGCCCTGAATTTAAAATGTACAGTGGACAATTTTGTTATTATAAAAATAAATTAATTACTTGTCTATATAGTATATAGACACCTTTATTTCTCGATCATATTGTGTAGCAATGCTTCAGACACTGTCTAAATTTAAAACGGGCAGATATATCATTTATTCCATGATAAATTAAAATTTATCTGACAAATTATAAAGATGTATATCTATAATCAGTGCTGGGTAAAATACTTTTCTGATGTATTCGAAATAATGAATACAAATTCTTTTTTTTTAAGAAAAAACTATATGTAATATTTTAATTAAATATTACTTTTTAGTATTTAAAATACTAAATAGTTGAAATACAGTTCACAACTCAATATTATTAAAAGTTGAAAGATGATGGAAAGGTGTAAAGTAGAAAAAATAGTACAACAAAACAATCGTAAACACTATATGATGCCGGCGTTTTTCCTATCGATAGCTGAACAAAATAAATGTAAATTAGACAACTTGTTATACTCCTCGGGGCGAATCCCCCTTTCGTCTCCACAGGGTCTTGGCTTCATAACAAACAATACTAAGGCATAGAGCGTGCTGAGTCTATTTATATGACGTCATTGCCAACAACTAAAGCGTTATTATTCCGTCTTTGAAAGCTACCTAAAATTTAAAAATACTATCAATAAGATTAGGATTCATAACCAAATCAGACTGTCCTGTAAGTTTGGTCTCCAAATTTACTATAGAGACATCGTATATAATAATCCCCTATGCCCGTTGTTTTCGTGTACCTATGGTTTATATTCGGAACTCTTCGTATGTACTCGAACAGAGGAGTACTAGGATAAGAGAAGCATACGATGCGGGGATAGGTAGTGATTTATGCTGTTGTTTAAAACAAGAAAACAAACCTTTTTTATCTTATAGATTTTTTCAATTGGATGAATATTTGGGAAGTTACGGGAGGACACACTAAAACTAAAATCTTGAATATCTTCCATATTGTGGATTTAACAGAAAAATCGTAATTAAAAAAGACTGTTTATAACAAGAATACAAATCCTTTTTATTCTAGGTATTTTTTCATTTAGATGAATATTTGGGAAGTTATGGGGGGGGGGGCTAAAACTAAACTTTTGAAATATCTCCCTTATTATTAACTAATAGCAAAAACATATGTGACAAAAATTGTTTATAATAAGAAAACAAATCTTTTGGGTTCTATGCTCTTTTTCAATTCAATGAATTTTTGGGGAGTAACGTTTTGAGGAGAACACCCTAAAACTAAAATCTTGAAATCGCTTATTTACTTTTTTTTATATATATAAAGTCTTTATTGCCGTCCAAATAAGTACATATAAAAATTTAAAAAAGCTTATAGCTAACCTAACATATTCTCATTAAAACTATGTACATTTCAATATTATTACTATTAGTAACAACATTTTATGAACTATGACAATTTAAGTTTAATAATTTTTCTAGGAAAAAGGCAGTTAAAAAACCTAGTACAAGAATTATTTAGTTTATATCAAAAATGTATATAAGAAAATGTGTTAATAATGACGAAACATTTCTTTTCTGTTAAATGCAGTTTTTAATGAGAAGATTACTTAAGGGGCTATGCGGAATTGATATACAGTAGAACCTCGATTATCCGAATTAGGTCGGGGATGAAGGTAGTCCGGATAACGAAAAATCCGAATAATCGAAAAAAAAAATTGAGGAGAAATAAGAAAGAAAAATTACGCACATTAAGCATGAATCTTTTTTTAATGATATTTAAACGTTCAGTAAACTGTGTAATGTTTCACTTTGTTTTTTTATATCCGATATTGTGGAAGTGCCGACGCCATATATGTCAGACCAATAACGTCCCCAGCAAACATTTTTATACGGGCCAGTACTGGTAAAGCACATTACTCCCCTGCATTGAAAGTAATGGGCCAGTACCCCGGTGTCCCCGGGGCCGTTACTGGCCCATTGATGTATCAGTTGCTGGCCCAGCAACGGTAAAGTGCAAAATAATCGCATTAATTGCAAGATTTATTTCTGATGGTTTTAAGTAAAAAGTATGAGTGAAGAAGAGTGCTTATAAAATGCTGGTAAAGTACTTCGTATAGGCGGAATGCGAAATACAAATGTGAAGTACATTATTAATACTGGCGTTGCACTTACTTTTGGTGCCAGTAATTTACCAGCATAAAAGCAGTTTGCCAGCATTCGGCCGTTAGTTGAATGTTTGCTGGGTCCTGAGTCACCTAATTTCAATGCACTGATGATGTCTAATTTGTCTTCTAAAGATAGTACAACACGTTTTCTTTTCGATGACATATCGGTAATATTAAAAGAAAATATTTAAATCGCACGTCCAGACACGTCATGAGGTGAAAACCGGTACACAGCGGCGTAACACAGCGAATTCGTAAAATAATTTCCTCGTTTAAAAGAATCCGGATAATCGAGATCCGGATAATAGAGGTTCTACTGTATCTCATTTATCATTTACTTAACAGCAAAAATGTATAGACGAAAGTTGTTAATAGTTAAGAAATATATATTTGGGGAGCTATGGGGAGCTCTACCTACAAACTTGAAATATATCTAGTATATATAAAGAAACTGTTATTTTCTGTTCTAATTGAAATTGAAATATCTAACATATCATTTTCGTTACAAGAAAAATGTGCATGAATAAAAACCGTACGAATTGCGGGCACACCAGCTAGTACTTAACATAAATTGAAGATTATTATTATGTCGACACTAACCCGGCTACATATTAGGTCGTCAAGGATGAAATTTGTAGAAAAAAAGGCAAAATTGGTTATTAACAATTAAAAGGAATTATTTTATTCATCAAAGTATGCACCTATATTGTCTATACACTTTTGCCATTTATGCGACAGGTTGCTCAGGCCGGTGGTATAAAACCCTGGCGGACGAGAGTCTATGAATTTTTGGAAGGCCAGTTTTACAGCACTGTCGGAATTAAACTGTTTTCCTATTAAAAAAATGTCCAAATTGCGGAAGAAGTGATAGTCAGTGGGGGCTAGGTCTGGTGAGTATGGAGGATGATGAAGAAGTGCCAACTCCAATTCCTGTAGTTTTGTCACAGTCATTTGTGCTGTGTGTGGTCTAGCGTTAGCATGCAATAAGATAGGAGTCGATCTGTTGGCCAATCTAGGGTGTTTTTCTTTAAGTTTTTGCATCATTTCGTCAGTTGGTCGCAGTATATTTCTGCTGTGATCGATGAGCCAGTTTTTTTTTTTTTTGTTGTTTTTTTGTTTGGTTTTCAAGTTACTTGTACAAAATTTGGCAAACCAATTTGATATTCACATCAATTCTGTAAAAAGTTACTGTGTAATAACGTTACTACAACATGAAATATTATAAAAATGACTTTCATTCATGATAGTAACTAACCTTGCTCATAGTGACGAATTTAGTAACTTTTATCATAGTAACAGAGTTACAGAATTGGTCTGATTGTCTCCTGCGTAGTAACACTCGAGCCAAATACACTATTAAAGTTTCGCGCGGTCTTCGATGCTGTAGTTCCACTTAAGAACTCATACTTCATAATAGTGCGAATTTCCAACCGTTCCATTTTCAACAAAATTAATTTTTAAACAAGTTTTTGATATTTTTTAGAGCATACAATGATTTCTTTAAACAGGCAAGATGTGTAACTTTTCAACAAAAAAAAAAAAAACAGAACGGTAAAATAATATGCTGATAAAGATGGCAATATTATTAACTACAAATTTCATCCTTGACGAGCTGATATATTCTAGCTACGCTGCTATGTACAAATAAGTTACTTACCATTTTGTGGTCCAGAACTCATCCAGAATCCAGCCCTGGTAGCATTAAACTTCAGTGCGTACTCAATATTAATTCCGCTTTCATCCCACAGTAATCTGAGTCGCCTCAGTTCTTCTCTTTTGTTATGTCTAGTGGCATAAGGAGTATTTTGTGCAGCGTTCCCCATCCCGTACACCGGGAATTGTAGATGCTGATCGTAGAGAGTGGCCGGTCTTGGCGTTGTGGTTGATATCCTTAGATGATGTCCTGTGCTGTAAGTTCGGCCGTAATCGCTACCGTAACCGTAATCCGCTCCGTAACCGTACGCAGCTACCGTTGTTGGTTGCTCTACTTCAGAAAGGTAGATGACTGGACACGAGTCGTAATATTCGACGATTCCTTCTTCGTTTGGTTTGTGGGAGAGGATTTCTATGCCGAACCACATTCCCATTAACTGGAAAAAAAAAATTCATTAATAAATTGTATTTTTTAAGCAGCAAGTATTATTAGCATTAAATCGTTGAATTTCCTGCCTCAACAGTTTTTCATTGTTATAAGTGTATATCCCTTAAATTTGGGCGATCTTTTGTCACGCAAGAGCATAACGCCTACAGAGATATTGTTTATATTGCGACTATATGAAAAACTAACAGATTCTCTACTAGAAATGGTATCCCAGCAACCGGTTATTTATTTATATTTCTAGTCGATATTTGCAAAATATATTTACGTACCTCTTCTCTACCCATAACAAAATATATCCATGTTTATACAAATATATTTTTTAATTTTAGCTAAGATATTAAACGAATATCTTAATACTTGGCAAAATTTAGTCAAAATGAAACGTATTTCAAAAATCAATTTCGTTCCTTAATCTGCCTTTAAAGAGCTTCCATTTAATATCCCCACAATAAAATTTAAATATATATATTTTTTTTCACAAAAACTCATTTTCCAAAAACGAAATCGGAAAAAAAGATCCTCTCGTACGTTTTTGGTTCATAGTAATATACATTGCTTAGAATTTTTTCAGATTTTTAGTTTAACCTCTTAGGGTTAAAAGGTGCGGGACATTGAGTACTTTTTTGGTACTTTTTAGTACTTTTTTGGAAAAAATCGTCTTAAAAAGAAATAATAAAAAACTACTTGCCGTACCTTTGTCTACGTCTAAAGAGCTTCATTGGGATACCACAAAATAAAAAAAATAAAAAAATTCGACGACGCAAAAATATCAATATTTTGCGAAAAACTAATTTGATCAAAATTTCCTGTTGAACTATTCCGATACCCATCAATGTACATTACTGAGATTTTTTCAGATTTTTAGTTCAAGCCCTCGGGAAGATAGGGTGGGGGACAAAAGTTTTTTGCCATTATATTGACAAAAACCCCATAAAAAATATATATTTTTCAAAAATAAAAATTTGTTTGTGCATCCATGCATTAAGAGGTTTCATTTGCAACCCCACTCAAAATTTTAAAAAAATATTTATTTTTCCGTTAAATACATATTTGTTTATATTTATCCCGCGCTGTATTTTTTTGAATTCAGTTTTCCTATATGTGGGTCAAAAAGTTGTACAAGTATGCCAAATTCCAACTTTCTATGTTCAGCCGTTTGACTACAATTTCTACCGTACAAACAGACAGACACATGAGTGACGTTATAAGGTTTTTTTGGTGGTCATATCTATAAAACCTTTAAAAAATTCCATCAGAGTAGGCCGAGAAAAAATCACGTAGATCTTTGAATAAATTTGGAAGGTTAAAAGTACTCACATAACGTTTGATACTACAGAGCTATTGAGCAAATTTCAATTTTGCTTTAAATAGTTCGATTTTTTTCAAAATAAATCTTGTTTATTTATTTATTATTTTTTTTTATGGGTTGCCCTAGCTCCGTGGTAAGACGGTTGCCTACGGAGCACAGGGATGCTGGTTCGATACCATCCACCTTCTTCGGATTTTTATCTTCCGATATTTTGCAGACAGCTCTGGGGTCGATTCAGCCTCAAGTATTTAATACTTATAAATGAGTAGGTATTCAGGGATAATAGGACTGGTCGAAACGTCACACTGACCAAGTGGCTTTCATATCTATGACCGGCGGTCTAGATACGCCTATCTATAGTCTATCTCAGAAAGACTGATAGTAATAAATCTTTTTGTCAGGCAGTTACCAGTGGCGTGCACATTTTAAAAACGGTTAAATTGGTTTTGTGTATTTCTATATTACTATTAATCATTTTATTAAACGCACGCCTGTGACCATATTTATCATATCATTAAACGCACGCCTGTCACCATATTTTTCCTCAAAATTTTAGGGTCAAATTTTTATGATCTATTGTGTTTAATCCTAGTTCGTATTCCCATATAAGATGTGCGGCACACTCGGTTGTTTTTAACAATATTTCGTTTCGAACTATTCATATTTTGTGGGCCGCTTCTGTGTGAAAAACAATAACTTTTTACAAATAATAAATTTTATTACTATCAATCTTTCTGAGATAGACTATAGGCGTTGTGAACCTATTATTATTATTATTTATTTATTTTTTTATAAAATAGCAAGTAAATATGGACACAAACACTTAAACAAACAACCTCAAATAAATAAAATAATAAATTTAGAGACTAAACAACATGGGGTATGTGACCACCTTGATTGAATATAAATTTTTTAAATTGCTGTATTGTCAAAAATTACAGCAATAAACATTTTTTTGCGTGATTATCTCCAACATGTCCCATATTGCTGTCTATATCTTCCACCGCTTAGTCCTAGTATTTTTGTTTTGTTTTGAATCACACGTAACAATAAAAGACATGCGTTCTTTACCAACATCATAACAAAATTTGCATAATTAAATATGCTAAAGTGCATAAAAACTGCTTAATATTTATCATTTAAAAAAAAAGAAATCACTCTATAGGTCTATTAACACAGTGGAATATATTTGCCGCTTGATATGAATGTTTTGAACATATTTCCTAAAAAGAATAATTGCGCCCTAACTCTTCTAATTACATCATGTGTTTTTATCGGTTCTGTGAACATAACTGTAACCGATAACGTTGGTTTTTCAAAATTTTTATTTACTTAAGTTATTATATTTCAAGGTAATGAAGGGGTTATCAGACCATTCAACGAAATATCGTTTTTTGTTTGTGCTGATAAGGTTTAAAAATTTCCAAAATCTCTCAAAACTGGTTTAAGATTATTGGGTAACATTTTATAGAACAGTGTAGTCATCATACACAAAAAAAATATTAACTAAATAGGATTATATTTACATATCCCTCTTAAGAGGTGGCACAACAGTATAGTTCTCACTAGTTTCTTATAGAAAACTAACAATCTGAAATAAGATTAGTAATAATCTACACATCAAAATTTGCAGCAAATTTTTATTTATCGAGCGTTTTTAACTGTAAAAAAAAAACAGCGACGCGTTTTCTAACCGACAAGTTTGGTAAAAAGCCTTATGTAACGAGTTGCTTATACCAGGGGTTCTTAAACTTATGTAGTCCAAGGACCCCCTCTTTAACAAAATTTTTTTTGCGGACCCCATCCCAATCGTAGGCATTTTACGTCGTTCTTGATACTTAAGGCACTACGTTATAATAAATATTGGTAAAAATGTATCGCTGGTTATTTTAATAGAAGGTCTTGCGCATTTATAGAGATAAACATTTTTATTAGCATATAGAATAAAAAACATAAAATGAATAAAAATAGTAGTAAAAAGAATTAAAAAAGTTACAAATTATAATACGTTAAACTCATACAAACATTCTTTGGTTAAATATGTGTCAAAATAGATCTTATTATAATATGTTTTCTGTAAATAATTTGCAGTTGAATAAAAATAATTAAATTTAACTAGTTAGATAACAACAAATACAAAAAGTCTTGACCATGTAGGATTTTTATTAAATGAGTTATTTGAAAAGTTGGGGGATGTAAAGTTAATCAGTGGCGCACATAGATTTTTGGCTTGGGGAGGTCCAATTATAAGCATAATTTTTATTAAGAAATATTATATATTTAAAACTTATTATAAACAATAACAATGATTATGACAATGTTGTTTGACAATTTGGCAATGTTTTTATGAACATTTGTACAATGTATTTCAACGTAGGTACACTTAAAATTTTGGTACGGAGAGGGTCCGGACCCGTTGGACCCCCCCTTGTATGCGCCTGTGAAGTTAATATCAAAATTGTTTCGCGGACCCCAGTTTAAGAACCGGTGGCTTATACTATTTTTTCTATTTTCCTTCTCCATGCCTTTTAAAATTAAAAAAAAAAAAAATTATTATATACTCAACAACGACTCCGATTAGGAAATTTTGTATGTGAATGAGAACGAGTATTCTGAAGTAGGGATGGGGAAAAAACATCGATGTTTGTTTTAAAAACATCGATGTCTACTACCGATGTCGATGTTTAAACTTTGAAATTCAGAACTACCGCTAGAGGCGCTGGAATCTTAAAAATTTTATTTTTATTAAAATTAGTACACAATATATAAGCGCCATCTATTGTGATATAACAATACTTATACAATGTTCCCTAACTGCACACCTAACTACCGCGGTCGCGGTTACGGTAAAGTCGTGGTAAGTTGTGGTTACCCAGTGGTTACCTGAAAACGCGTGTTTGTTATGGAACACTAGTCACACAAACTTATTAATAAAAATATTTGTTTTATTAGTACTTGTTTACAATGGCACATTATATAAGAATATATATGATTTTTCCCGATATTATAATTTACTACTTGCACTACAAAAAAACGATTAATTCCCTCCACTTGACTCTCACCTTATAGTAATTGTTCTGAAATTCCCGCCTTTTGTAGTTTACATTAGATTTGAAGTTTGTAGTGGGAGGAAATAACCACACTAACGGTGATATTTCCACGGTTAGTTTGGTTATAAAAAAGTAACCAAAATTTTCAGTTACTGCGTTCCGAAACCTAACAATTTTCCTGAAAAATGTAATGTCGTACACTTTCGGAACGGGAAACTTCAATCGCGGTTACTTTCGTCGAGTTATGGAACATTGTACATTAGTGTTAGTTCTTATTCTTCTTAGCAGTTAGCAGAATACGAAAAAATAAGAAGAAACTTCTAATTTTTGCAAACAATGCTAGCGACCAACGACGCCAACACACTTTTTCTTTTTGAGTCTTGTTGACACTTTACCAGTTGTTATTCCCCCAATCCCTGGATTTTTGTAAGTTGTCATTAGCTATTTTTTTATATATTGAAGTTGGCTTTTCCTGAAGAAAATGATCAAAAGCTTCAATTAATCGGTAAAAGTAACTAGAATTGAAAATCTAGTTGCGCCTAAACCAAAGGAACCTTTATTGAAAAGAAAAGAGCAAAGTCATCTACTGACCAAAAATACTATTAATTAATTTTTCAACAATACAACTGAGTAATTTCTTGAAAATAAAATAAAGTTATCGATTAATAATAAATTAATCGATTAATTATTAATTAATCAAAACTAAAAATATTATATGATTAACCGATTAACTGAAACAAAATAATCGATTATTTCAATCATTCGATTAATCGTTATCACATCTACTTATGACATGACTGAGAAGAATATCAAGTCGATATACGAAAAGAGATGTTTGTTACTGGTCAGCTGAAATGTTAAATATACGAATGTCAAGGTTCTCTAATCGTGCAAGGTTATCAATTGTTACGGTCATAATGCGATACAGTCTATGAAATCCTGACATAATACATAACATATATCATCAGATTAATGTTTATCGTATGTAATTTACATCTATATTTAGCAAATAAAATTTTGTAGATTACTTATTTTAATTACTTTTAGAAATTCCAATGTATTTTACATGCATATATAAAAAAATTGATGTGAAGTGTGAATATTCACACATTTCAGGGTTTCGCAGGTATATAATAAGTGAAGGCGGTATGCTGAGTGGGTAGGACAAATTTTACTTTGTAGTAATCACGGCAAAATGAACGATATTTTTAAAATAATTTATCGTCTGTTAATCATATAATAAGATAATAAGTCAATCCATTTTTATTTGACCTAAATTCAATGGACGACAACGTTTTATTACAAGACGATCTTATCGCAATACGAGCTAATGCACGTATTGAAATGGAATTTGAAAAACTGGACTTGAACAGTTCTAGTGTAAGCACTTTATCCAGAATTGGCAAAAGCAGCATTAGAGACACTTTTACCCTTTGGCACCACTTTGTGAAATGAGTTTTTCATCACTTTTGAACATCAAAACAAAAGCCAGAAATCGCTTAAATGCATCTGATGCCTAACGCGTGGCTCTTTCAAAAAAATTTCAAATAATCTGATCAAAAATTCCTGTTGTACTATTTCGGTTCACACCAATATACATTACTTAGAATTATTTTAGATTTTTAGTTTAAACCATCTGGGCTACAGGGTGTGGGACAAAAAATTTTTTGCACAATTTTGGCAAAAATCGCGTCAAAATAATTTATTTTGCAAAAATAAAAATTTGATCGTTAATCCACGTACTAAAGGTTTTCATTTGATACCCTACTCAGAATTTAAAAAAAAAAAATTTGTTTTCGATGAGCACATATTTGTTTATATTTTTAGGGGGGTATGTTTTTTAGATGTTTTAGTATTTTTCCTATGTGCGGGTCAAAGAGTTGTATAAGCATGCCAAATTTCAACTCTCTAGGTTTAGCCGTTTGGCTACAATTTTAACCGAACAGACAGACAGACAGACAAAATGACGGTATAAGGGTTTTTTGGTCATACCTACAAAACCCTAAAAAGGTACGGTCGATCGCGGGCGCTATCGCCACGCTTCATTATTGTATGCAATCACAGATTAAAGAATAGGTTTTGTCAACATGTAGTTTTAACAATAGACCGGGAGCTCATGACAGTTTTTGGTCTCCGATTTCATACAGCATGCCTTTTGGAGGAGAGAATATTTACCCTGTGACAACAAAAAAGGGATGGTACTAAACCCCTGCACGCTTTCCGGTCATAGGGAAAATTGCATTTCCACTTGCACAAAAATTTTGTTTTTTTCTCTGATTTAATATTGCTTGCCCTTTTGTCAAAAGAAAGTTAAAACAAATTTAAAGTCTTTTAATTATAGGCATGCGATTCGCAGGGTCCCAAAGGGCTCAAACGGTCACGTGATCTTGTAATAAAAAAATATGATTTTCCGCGTTTTCATACAGCATGCCGATGAAAATAATTAAAGTTTGTGTCATAAAACCTCTATAAAATTGGCATGCAGCCCTCGTTGGCCCAAGGGTGAAAAATTTCGGAAAATATTTGTGAAAATTTTAATAGGATTTTACGTGATCTTAAACAACACCAAATAAAGTAAAATGTTAATTTTATAATGTAAAATGTCCAAAATTTAAATGGCATGCATGTCGAGGAAGCCCATCACATCATAAATAATAAGAAAAGTTGTAAAAAAAAATTGGAAAATTTAGGTTATATTATTTTGCATGCCTTTTTGCATTTCACTAAATAATGTTGTTTTTAGCTCAAATACAAAATGGCATGCATGCCGAGGAAGCTCATCACATCATAAATAATAAGAAAAGTTGTAAAATAAATTGGAAAATTTAGGTTATATTATTTTGCATGCCTTTTTACATTTCACTAAATAATGTTGTTTTTTTACCTTTATAAATAATAACAAAATAATTACATACGCTCTTATTTATTTAAAATGATTATATATAAGTTATGTTAATACTTACAAATCTATAGAGAATTTTATAATAATACATTATTACATTAGTATAAATACTTTAAAAATATGTAATTTTTTTTTACTAATAGTGACAATCATGTACAGCACACCATTATTTAGCTTGTTTACTTTGGGCATTTTTCTAATTTTTTCCAATGTTGGGATCTAACAATTTGCATGCTATTTTTTCTTTCAGCTAAGCATGATACATTTTTGTGAAATACAAAACGGCATACAAAATAAAATCACAAAAATTTTGTTTTGCAACTTCTTTCGCATTTTTTTCAATGATTATAGTTTTTTTCAATTTTGGGTTTCAGCAATATGCATGCCATTTTGTATTTGAGCTAAAAACAACATTATTTAATGAAATGCAAAAAGGCATGCAAAATAATATGACCGAAATCTTCCATTTTTTTTTTTTTTTTTGCAACTTTTCTTATTATTTATTATGTGATGGGCTTCCTCGGCATGCATGCCATTTTGTATTTGAGCTAAAAACAACATTATTTAGTGAAATGCAAAAAGGCATGCAAAATAATATGACCGAAATTTTCCAATTTTTTTTTTTTTTGCAACTTTTCCGATGCATTCCTCTGTTTTAGGACCTCCTTATCTGCATGCCAATTATGTTATACAACAATGCATTATATCAATAACCTATAGTTAAAATGGCATGCAAAAAGAAATCACGTAAAATCCTATTAAAATATTCACAAATATTTTCCGAAATTTTCCACCCTTGGGCCAACGAGGGCCGCCTGCCAATTTTTTTATAGGGGTTTTATGACACAATCTTTAATTCTTTTCATCGGCATGCTGTATGACAACGCGGAAAATCATATTTTTTTATTACAAGATCACGTGACCTTTTGAGCCCTTTGGGACCCTCCGAATCGCATGCATATAATTAAAAGACTTTAAATTTGTTTTAACTTTCTTTTGACAAAAGAGCAAGCAATATTAAATCAGAGAAAAAAAAAATGGAAAAGTGGAAATGCAATTTTCTCTATGACCGGAAAGCGTGCAGGGGTTTAGTACCATCCCTTTTTTGTTGTCACAGGGTAAATATTCTCTCCTCCAAAAGGCATGCTGTATGAAATCGGAGACCAAAAACTGTCATGAGCTCCTGGTCTACAAGCCAATTCATAACCGGTGACAGTGATTTGCCGCGAAAATCATCGAATTTAATCCCGCTAGTTTTTTTTTGCCCCGCTAAATGGACCTATGTTAACAGGAAGATGTATGCCAACAAACCGCGTACAATTGAGCTGTTAAAGGAGAATATTCGTCACATCATTGCTTGTTGAAATGTGCAAAAATGTTATGTAAAACCAGGGCCGGCGGAGTGGGTGTGCGAGCGGTGCGGTGGTACAGGGCCTCGCGCGGTTGGGGCCTCGTGCGGCGAGGCCTCACCGAAACAGTTATCAATCAAATGTAACTATTGCATATAAAATTTTATTGACCAACCCTGTTACGGTTGCAACAGCAGAGAAATCATTCTCTAAATTGAAATTAATAAAGAACTACATGCGGTCCTCCATGTCTCAAGAGCGCCTAACATCGCTCGCCGTTATTTCAATTGAATATGAAATCGGAAAGAATATTAATTACGATAATGTAATAGATAATTTTGTAAATAAACGTATCAGAATAAAACAATAGGGGTTACGTATAAAATTTATATTTCCTTAAAACTACATTTTTTTGATATGTTAATGTTAGTTATGTCACCTAACAAAACAAAAATCACATTTTAATTAATATTATAGCCAATTTTTTTAATTATAATATTGTAAATTTCAAATAAGCCGACCACGGCGCGAAGGTTGCCGAGTAAATACGACTGAGTATGACGTCAAACGACTGGGGATGGACGTCACAGATACAGCTACAACATAATCTTTACGTGTGTATATTGTATTGTTCGAGAGTTTTGTATTTGTTTGTAAACAATTTTTCACGCATTTATTAATAAAATGGCAGATAAAGATTTTGTTAGGGCTCAGAGTGATAATTTACCCAACATTGATGCATTTATGCACACAACATAAAGTTTACTTTTTTCTGAAATATCAGTTTTATTTCGCCTCATAGCTTTCAGCCACAAATTTCGCCTTTTCTGTTGTTTTTCGCCATCAGGTAATGATATAAATTGTTTTTTTTTTTTTTTATTTCTATTTGAACTATTTGTGCACATCGGTACTAAACAATATTTTCAACTATGTTTCGAAGTACTGGGGCTTGGATCTTCCATATTTAATATACTTTAATATAAAATTTAGTTCGGTAAACATGTATAAATTGTTTTTATACAATTAAACTTTATTTTAATTAAAATCACTCTAACTTTACATAACCTATAAAAGTTATACAAGCCAATAAGTTCACAACAGACTAAGTAGGCTGCACGTTGTACACTGGGTAGGCTGTACGCAGTACACTGGGTAGGCTAGTAGTGTACTGCGTCACTTAGAAGGGGTATGACGTCACACGTCGTTTTCGCGCGCTACATACGTATATGATTTATTTAAGCCTTCTAATTAAAAAAAAAAATGCAAAACTGTTTCTTATGTTTATATGCAACAAGAGGAATAAAATTAAAAATTAAAATAAAATCATGCCTATCCCCTATTGTAAATTTTGGTAAAATTTACAATTGTTTTAATTTTTATTTTTTATTATAAATCAGTACTAATGTATTGGATCTTGTTACTTACATGCAGAAAAAACTATATTTTTTATATAATATTTATATGAACGTATAAAAATTAAAGCATAAAATAAATTACCATGTGTCAATTTTGTAAATACCTATAATTTTTATATTTGAGAGGGGCCCCATTTCTTTATTTTGCACTGGGCCTCGCAAAACATAGCGCCGGCCCTGTGTAAAACAGTACTCTCTTAAAGTTTACAATCCTAAGATTGGCTGGCAGTAGCTCTCCATCACTCCCTGACTTCTGCTTTTCTCTTTAGATCAGTGGTTCTTAACCTTTTTAAAAGTCAGCACCCCCTTGAAACTGAAAATAAGCTCTCGCACCCCCTTGAAAAATGTGTTTATATTTTTATTTAGGAAAAGACATTTATTGCAAGATAATTTATTTATTACATAAACAAATGAATACATTTACAATACATACTATGTTATTACATATAAATCAATATCTACATTTTTAATGGATACGTTGTTGTCGTTTGTTCATATTTATCCTTTTAAAACGAGGCTCTTTTTTTGAAAGAGCCACGCGTTAGGCATCAGATGCATTTAAGCGATTTCTGGCTTTTGTTTTGATGTGCAAAACTGATGAAAAACTCATTGCACAAAGTGGTGGCAAATGGTAAAAGTGTCTCTAATGTTGCTTTTGCCAATTCTGGATAAAGTTCTAACTGCTTACACCAGAACTGTTCAAGTCCAGTTTTTCAAATTCCATTTCAATACGTGCATTAGCTCGTATTGCGGTAAGATCGTCTTGTAATAAAACGTAGTCGTCCATTGAATTTAGGTCAAACAAAAATGGATTGAGTATCCTTCTATTAATTTTGCCTATATTTCCCGTGGAAAAGTATCCATCAAATAATTCACTTAATTGGTGAAGGTGTAATTATAGGAGTGGGGGAGAAGACAATAAGGCATGTTTCTCATAAACGGTTAGGCGGTAATTTTCATTAAAAATTTAGAAACTTCTCTCGCACCTCCAGGGGTGCCCGCACCCTCGGTTAAGAACACTGCTTTAAATCAACATATTTCTGACAGTTAAGCTGCTCCTTCAACTGACTTATATAGTTTAAGGGGAGTCTTTCTTTAGAATTTGTTCTTTCAACCATACCTTCCACGATTATTTTTATCAAATCCTTATGTCGCAAAATATGCCCCATCAGGATAGCTTGTCTTTTATTTATATTTTGAAATATAAATCTTCTTGCTTCAGCTCTTTGAAATACCTCTTTATTCGAGACTTTGTCAACCCATTTCACTTTTAACATGCGTCGATAATACCAGGTCTCGCAGACTTCCAATCTTCTTTTTTCTGTTGTTGCTCCATTCATATGTTTTTAGAAGCTTCTTCCTCAGTGTTATTGCGATATTATTCGAGGTAACTAGATTTTGTTTTTTGGTTAAAAGCGAACTTAGCCTGAGCAATTCTACTTGTGATGTCCCTCTTTGATCTGTTATCGTTCGTGATAACAGATCCTAGGTATGTGAATTCTTTGACTTGTGATAACGTCTGGTCGTCTATTTTAATTGAAGTTGTTACATCACCGGTATTTCTGCCACATACCATTACTTTGGTTTTGGTGGTATTCAGTCTCATAAAGAATTCATCATTTAGGCTTGACGACATTACTTTCAAAGCAGATTGCAGTTCTTCTGCACTATTTGCCAGCATAACGATATCGTCAGCATATTTCAACATGTCGATGTTGTGTCCATGTATTTTCATGCAGACGTTTAAATTTTCTCTTACAGAATTTATGGCTTCCTGAATGTATGCGTTGCATATAATTGGCGATAAAGCGCAGCCCTGTCTTACACCTTTCTGGATCCCGGCTTCTTATGTTGTGTTGCCGATCTTAATAATACCAGCTTCGTTTTTATACAGTCTCCAGATCAAAAGCCTATCCTTATGATCAATTCCAGATTTTTTGAGGATCTTCCAGTTGCATTATCAAAAGCCTTTTCCAAGTCTATATAGGCGATAAAAGTATTTTGATTTTTCTTGACCCTCTTATTATTATATAGTTTATTAATTATATTAATCTCATAGCTAGAATTGAATCATGTATAACGTTGCAGTTATAGATGATCAGTAATGGTGCAATACTGCACAAACCTGTAAGATTACAGACAGAATCTATAAGAAACTGTCCATAACAACACTTAAAATACCTTAAATACGATCGTCTGTAGCTTACAAATTTGCCAGATTTTTAATGGCCTAATTAATCGTTGTTATATTCTATACTTAATTGTCAAGACTTACGAAATACGAAATATAAGAAATATACAGGACGTTATCGGGAACTGTTTAAGTATTGCTAACTTCTTTATTATAAGAGATATAAAGGTTACATTAGGAAAGATTACGTTTTTAGGGTTGTGGTATGATCACCAAAAAACTCTTATAACTCTCATGTGTCTGTCAGATTGTGTTTTTAGAAAATATTGCAGTTTTTGTGTTTTTGACAAAATTAATTATTTTTTTAATTAATGGCAAAATTAGGGCTAATAATGCTATGTATTTTTTGTATTTATGGCTAAGATAGTATATGTCATCTTTTGAAACTAAAAATATTTAAAAAAAAATAAAAGTTGACAATCAAGTTAATGTATGTAATGAGACTATTGAGCGTGTACCGTTATACGCCATAATTCAACCTATTGTTTGAATTAGTTCAATTTTTTGTTTTTAAAGTATCAAACAAGAATAAATCATTTAGTAGTGAAATACTTATAAAACAAATAACACATTGTTAATAATGAGAAATACGTTTTTGAAATTGAAAAAAATTAAACCATTTATCAATATATTTCTTATTAATTTAATGAAGGCTTACCAAAAAAAAAAAAAACTGCTGGAATTTTTGAATGTAATTTTCTCAAAAGATTTAAATTTAGTTTAAAAAAATTAAATAGAATCTCTTAGTACCTACTCTAATAACGAATAAAAGTTATTATCAAAAGATTTTTTATTAAAAAAATATTCCGACATCCAGCATATTGTTGGCTTCTTAAACTTATTAAATGCCTACAATACCCAGAAATGTGTGAAAATTCAATCAATTTTTCCAATCATATTGTAATTCATACTTAACAGTTCCCGATGACACCCTATTTAATCAAAAACCAGCTGTATTTTATTTTATGTAGATTTTATTAACAGTATCGTTTGCCTTTATTTCGCCTGCTCGGTACTGAACGTTGTATTGGCATTATTTAAATATACATAGATCATAATCAAATTACAATAAACTTTCTAGGTTACAATATTGACATTTCAAGTAGTTCAATGAATAATAAGTGATGATTCACCAGCCTATTTCGAACTTTAGTTATTTGGTACATTTGTTAGAGTTTCGTCTTATCCTACATCCTAAATCCAAAGCAGTTGGTCTAACAACTTCATAATCATAACACATATCAATGTGAACCGGAATAGTACAACAGGATTTTTTCTTATTAAAAAATAAAGTTTTAAAAATTATTGTAGGTTGTCAAATGAAATTTCTTGAAGCTTAGACCCAGAAAAGAAAATTAAAGCTTTTTTTAAGCAAATTTTGACAAAAAATTTTTTGTCTGATATCCTCAAAAAAGGGAATTTACAAAAATTGATTTTCACAAATTACTATTTCGATGCTATTACAATCAAAAATAAAATTAGTTGCGGCCATCACAGAACTGACCGCCACCACATATTACCTAATCAAATAAGGTACCTTTTAACATGTTTTTAAAAATTTGAAACTAAATCAAAAATCTATGTTAGTGTATCTATACACCGAGCGTTCATTCATATGGTAGGTAAATAGAGTAAATAACATATTAAAAAATAAATAAATAAAAATAATAATAATAATATTCATTAAATAAAAAAATAAAAAAATCAAAGAAAAGGTAATATTCTCATGAATAGTAACTTTATTCAAATAATTTTTTTTTTATATATTTCACTGTTACGAAATATTTGTAAAAAACTTAAAAATGCCACGAGTAAACTTTCACTTCCGGTTGACTGATGTTTACCCAAAGTTGATCAAATGATGGCTTTGATATCAAAAGCTTAAATATGAAGTTTTATAAAAATCCCTTTAACAAAATTCGCTCTACACGAATAATAAAATTGGGACCTAGTAAGGGAACTAGTGTTCCCATTCAAACTGGGGACTTACATTTTGCAAAAATGGTTTGTGCTACTTTTTTTATCTAGGGTTTAGAGAGGCAGACACACAGACAAAAAGACATCATGCTAAAAATACTCAATACGTTATATAGAGACCTCAGTTCGTGGACATCCATCGAAATATTGAAATTTAAAAATCGGGAATCACAATACCCCCTTATACACGTGTCGGCCGGAAATACCGTATTTTTCGGACCATAAAACGCACCGGACGATAAGACGCACCCCAAATTTATGATACAATTTTTAGAAAAAATATTTATTATTACTATAACTTGTACCAGCAACATTCTGTTCATCTTCACTCTCTGTACTCATCTCGTTAACGTTACTGTTCGTATTATTTTCGTCTGAACTATTGTTGTCAATCTCATCAAAAACCAAATCGTCTTCGATACTATCCAATGCGTTGCTTATACCACATTTCTTAAAAGACTTTATAATCATCTTTTCTTTTACAGCTTCCAATGTATTTTTTACCCAGATACTTCTGAAATTGTCTGTTTCATACGCCTGTTGCTAACATCGTGATTTGGCTTTATCATCCGTTTGTTCCATTCTTCCCGCATAAAATTATTAAATTGTTTATTAATCGACACATCAAAGGATGGTTAACTTGTAAGGCCTCCAGAAATGGCAGCTAATTCTGTATTCATTTCTATTATATTTTCTTGGTTCATTCTGTTTTATGTGCTCTGAATTGATTCCACACTAACATCACACACTTTTTAAACGTACCTATACATTCGGACCATAAAACGCACCCCAATTTTAAGACGATTTTTCTGCATAAAAAGGTGCGTCTTATGGTCCGAAAAATACGGTATACAAAAAAGTTGTTCCAGACATTCAGCATTAAGACCCTTTGTAGGTTTCCTTTCAGTTAATATACCTACGAAATGTGATTTAATTTTTTATTTTATGATCTGGCCAGGTTTTTCCATTTGTTCATGAAAATAATATATTATATCGTAATCCTTTCAATTGTTCCAAGAATATAATCATCAATTTGAAAATATTATGTCACTAAATAAATACAATTACATTAAAAATAAATTGGGAAATTTTATGAAGAGGAAAATAAATATTTTTTTAGAGGAATTTAGCATCGTTAAAGATTATCTGACCAGTCATACAGATTTTGAAATTGTAGTTGACCACGAAAATTCTGATTGTAGTTAGTTACCACAGCCCATCTACATAAATGACTAGAATATATATTAAAAAGAATAAATAAAACACTAAATAAATAAATAAATAAAATCCTCTACACATACTCAAAATTCCGATTGTACAAGTACTATTTGGGTTCACATCAATGTGGATTACTAAATTTTTCCCCTCGATTTTTAAAACAAACTTCTGGGTAGTAATGATGGGGAACAAAACTTTTTGAAATATTTCTCAATAAAATCATGACAAAATAAAAAAACAAAATAATAATTTTAGTCCGTTTTAAGGGCTATCATTATATAATGTTTTTTAAATAAAATATAAAAATTTTTGCAATATAAATAATTTAATAATTTTCGAAAAAATAACAATCGAGAATTCCGAGCGTACTATTCCGGTTCATCAGTGGTTGCGCTAGCGGGGGGTCGGGGGGGGGGGCGGTGCTAAAAGTTGCTCTGTACCCCAGTTGGCCCCCTAAAATTGCTTGGAAAAAATATATTTTAGAAGTGAGGACCTTTTTTTTAGGTCATTACTTGTATTTTCATATGTAAACGATAAAAAAAGATTTTACTCAATTTTTTGCCCCCCCCCCCAGATTTTAAGAGCTAGCGCCGCCACTGGGTTCAATGGTGTGCATTACCATGGATATCTTCATATATTTATATGTTTATACTAGCTGAGTACCCGTGCTTCGCTACGGTTTATTGACGGTTTGCCATCATCGGCAATTATTAATTTACTATTGAATTTACCCCTTTACGGATGAAATTTAAAAAACTTTCAAAACGCTTTCTAAATATTTTAAATAGAAAATAATGTACCAAAATGGAATGTTATAACTCAGGAATTACAAAGGTTTCTATAATTTACCCCAAATGTAGATTTACCACTTTAGGGGTTGATTAGGGCAAAATCCTTAATTACTGTTTCAAAAATTTGTATGGGTAACCTTTATAATCAAAAACCAAGTCAATATCTCATTGGTCCTAAGGTATATTGAGGAATCCTTCAAATCACATTTCACCCCTTAGGGCTCGAATTTAGAAAAATCTCTTCTTAGTGGGTGCTTACATCACGGAAGGAATATACCGAATTTCATGTCTCTATATCCAAGGGAAGTTCTATCGAATAAAAATACCCATTTATACCCCCCCCCCCATTTACATTTAGAGATGAAATTTTAAAAGACTGTCAAAACTATCTCGAGATATTTGAAAAAGACACCGGTGTGCCAAAAATGAATGTTATAACTTAATAAACACAGGAAATACGACGGGTTGTATAATTCACCCCGATTATAGATTTACCCCTTTAGGGGTTGATTAAGAAAGAATCCAGAAATAAAAATTTCGGCATTTGTATGGTTAATCTTTATAAACAAAAGCCAAGTCGATATCTTATTGGTACTAAAAGATATTAAGGAATCCTTGGTATCACATTTCAGCCCTTAGGGATTGAATTTCGAAAAATTCCGTCTTAGTGGGTAGTTACGTCATACAGGGAATATACTTTACGAATATCATGTATCTTGTCCAGAGGACGTTCTATCGAGTAAAAAATACCCATTACCCCCTTTACGGGTGAAATTTTTAAAAACTGTCGAAACAATTTCGAGATATTTTAAAAAGACACCGATATGCCAAAAAGGAATATTATACCTCAATAAACACGGGAAATACGAAGGGTTGTATAATTCACTCCGATTGTAGACCCTTATAGGGGTTGATTCGGACAACATCCTGAAATAAGTTTTTCGGCATTTGTATGTGTAATCTTTGTAAGCAAAATCCAAGCCGATATCTTATTGGTCCTAAGAGGTATTGAGGAATCCTTGAAATCATATTTCACTTCTTAGGGGTGGAATTTCGAAAAATCCCGTCTTAGTGGGTGCTTACGTCATGAAGGGAATATACTTCACGAATTTTATTTATCTATGTCCAAGGGATGTTCAATCGAATACAAAATTCCCATTTACCCCTTAAGTGTGAAATTTTAAAAACTGTACCATTTTAAATACCATTTCGAGATATTTTGAAGACACCTATATGCCAAAAAGAATTTTATAACTCAACAAACACAGGGAATATGGTGGGTTGTATAATTAACTCTGTTCGGAAATTCACCACTTTAGGGGTAATTTCACAGTTATATGGGTAATCTTTGTAAGTAAAAACCAAGACGATATCTTATTGGTCCGTAGAGATATTTAGGAATCCTTGAAATTATATTTCACCCCTTAGGGGTTGAATTTCGAAAAATTCCGTCTTAGTGTATGCGAATATCATGTATCTATGTCCAAGGGATGTTCTATCAAATAAAAAATAACCTTTTACCCCTTTAGGGGTGAAATTTTGAAAAACTGTCAAAACCATTTGGAGATATTTTAAAAAGACATCTATATTCCAAATAGGAATTTTATAACTCAACCAACACAGAAAATACGGTGGTTTCTATAATTGTTTCTGATTGTAGATTCACCCTTTTAGGGGATGATTAGGACAAAATCTTGAAATAAGTTTTTTAACATTTATAAGGATAATCTTTATAAGCAAAAACCAAGGCGATATATTATTGACCTAAAAGAAATTGAGGAATCCGTGTAAACACATTTCACCCCTTGTCACCCCTGAGAGGTCGAATTTCGAAAAATCATTTCTTAGGGGGTTCTTAAGTCATAAAAGGGATATAATCCCCGAATTTTATGTTTCTTTGTCTAGACGAAATTCCATCGAATAAAAAATACCAATTTACCCCTTTAGGGGTGAAAATTAAAAAAACGGTCAAAACACTTTCTAAATATTTTAAAAAGGCACCTATACGCCAAAAAGGAATTTTATAACACAATAATCACAGAAGATGCGAAGGGTTCTATAATTCACCCTGATTGTAGATTCACCCCTTTAGGGGTCGATTAGAATAAAATCCTGAAATAAGTTTTTTAACATTTATAAGGATAATCTTTATAAGCAAAAACCAAGGCGATATATTATCGACCTAAAAGAAATTGAGGAATCCGTGTAAACACATTTCACCCCTTGTCACCCCTGAGAGGTCGAATTTCGAAAAATCATTTCTTAGGGGGTTCTTAAGTCATAAAAGGGATATAATCCCCGAATTTTATGTTTCTTTGTCTAGACGAAATTCCATCGAATAAAAAATACCAATTTACCCCTTTAGGGGTGAAAATTAAAAAAACGGTCAAAATACTTTCTAAATATTTTAAAAAGGCACCTATACGCCAAAAAGGAATTTTATAACACAATAATCACAGAAGATGCGAAGGGTTCTATAATTCACCCTGATTGTAGATTCACCCCTTTAGGGGTCGATTAGAAAAAAATCCTGAAATAAGTTTTTTAACATTTATAAGGATAATCTTTATAAGCAAAAACCAAGGCGATATATTATCGACCTAAAAGAAATTGAGGAATCCGTGTAAACATATTTCACCCCTTGTCACCCCTGAGAGGTCGAATTTCAAAAAATCATTTCTTAGGGGGTTCTTAAGTCATAAAAGGGATATAATCTCCGAATTTTATGTTTCTTTGTCTAGACGAAATTCCATCGAATAAAAAATACCAATTTACCCCTTTAGGGGTGAAAATTAAAAAAACGGTCAAAATACTTTCTAAATATTTTAAAAAGGCACCTATACGCCAAAAAGGAATTTTATAACACAATAATCACAGAAGATGCGAAGGGTTCTATAATTCACCCTGATTGTAGATTCACCCCTTTAGGGGTCGATTAGAATAAAATCCTGAAATAAGTTTTTTAATATTTATATGAGTAATCATTGTGAGCAAAAACCAAGTCGATATTTTATTGGACCTAAGAGATATTAAGAAAACCGTGAAGCCATATTTTACCCCTTTTAACCCTCTTTTCACCCACTTAGAGGATGAGTTTCGAAAAATCCGTTCTTAGTGGGTGCTTACGTCATGGAGGGAATATACTCGCCGAATTTCATGATTGTAGGTTCAGTGGTTTGGGCTGGGCGTTGATTATGAGTAGGTAGCTTAGTTACGATTTTATATATATAGATATATATTTATATTTTATTATAAGTGAGGACCTTTTTTTCGGTCACCACTTGTGAAGACCTTTTGTTTTTAGGTCATCACTTGTAGTTTATAAGTGAGAACCTTTTTTATAATCTCTTCTGAGAAATTTATTTATTTGGTCTTAGCGACTATAGCTATTAACCAGGATACATGTGTTATTATTTAATTATACAATTTTAAACCTTAAAATTACAAATACAACATTAATGTCATCACCGGGATTCGAACCCGAGCCACCCTGGTCTACCAGTTAACACCCCAGTATATTAACCATTACATCATAGTGACCGGCAGGAGTTTGATTTAAACCTGGTTTATAATAGACTCATAACATAACGCATAGCATGGCTCCATAACTTAATCAAGTTGAGACATAGTTCTATTGTTGTCCTGTTTACAATATGACCACACAAAACAGACACACAACTACATAACATAAAACTTCACCAAGTTGAACATTCATGTTTGTGGAGGCTATGCGTAGCCAATCACAGAAGAGAGTGGGAACATGCGCCGTGCTTGACAATTGTCATAAGTGTTTGAATATTTTTTTGGTTATTATTGTGTTTACAACTTATTAAAAATGATAATAGAAGCGAGGTTGGTTGAATTAATGGAAAATAATCCAATATTGTAAAAAAATCAAGTGCTCCGCGTTCCGACTAATGTACTAATGCGGTACACCGGTTCTATTACAAACACCGTAGTTATGGCCTGTGCGTTGTGCTGTGGAGACATGCTATGTTATATGCCATGCGTTATTATGTAGCTATTATAAACCAGGCTTTAGAGTCGGATACATAAGAATTTAAAAAGTCGGAGTCACAGTCGAAGTCAAGTGTTGACACCACAGCCCTGGGCATTTAACACTGTCAACACTTAAATATATTAGAAACGTGTCTTACAACACTAACTAACTGGGGCATCATTGAGGTAACAAATAATTTTTTGTTAAAAAATAATATCAATATTTACTGTCAATATCAATATGTACGCCTGTGCTAATTATTTTATTTCATAGAGCGTCATAGAGTATAAATTAGTAAACTGTTGTTAAAAAATTACAAAATATACAGTGACTATTAATGTAATCAATACTGAACGGACACAATTACTCGTTTTAAGAAATATATTAAAAACATGAAGATCAAGTGACAAATATATTCTAATATGTTTAATTAAAAATAATGTGTAATTCTTCCGTATAATTGAGATGCATATTGTAGTGCAATTGTCCAAAGAAATATTATGTTTACACTCTGTTTACAAATAAAAGTCAAAAGCTTCACTAATTGGGTGGACTTATGTAAAGATAAAATTTTAAGATTATTTATATTCATGTCTTTAATTGTACATTGTACTCATTACTGGCGTTATTAATTTTTATTCAGGTTTATTTTAAATTTTAAATGCGCCAAATTTTAAGAGTTTAAAAGATGCCAAAATTATATTTTTAAAAACTACGCCTATGAAAACGTATTAACTCAAATGTTTCTTCACTTTAAACAAATTTTCTTTTATATATTATTGATATAAAGTAAATAATAAGTGAAATTTTCAAGATTTAAGTTTTAAGTTGTACCCCCGCAACTCTCCAAATATTTATCCAATTGAACAAAAGTTTTGAACAAAAAATATTTGTTTTCTTATTGTGAACAATTTTTGTAAAATACATTTATCTGTTAAGTCAATAACAAGGTAGATATTTTAAGTTCTTCAGTAGACAGTTTTAACCCGTTTTTAAAAAAATTGATGTGAAGTGTGAATTTTCACAAATTTCAGGGTTTTGTAGGTATTTAATAAGTGTAAGAAGTCAACATAATGCTGGATATCTAGGAATATTTGTTCTATAATCACATCAAAATCAACAGTTTTTTGACAATAACTTTTCGTCATTATTTGACAAAAATTTCCACGGTTTTTTCTTCTGCATTTGCTTCGTATTCAAGTCTTCATAATTTAATAAGAAATATATTGATAAATGGCTTAATTTTTTTTAATTTCTGAAACGTATTTCTCACTATTAACAATATGTTATTTGTTTTATAAGTATTTTATTGCTACAAATGATTTATTCCTTTTTGATACTTAAAAAACAAATATCTAATGTAATTCAAAAAATAGGATAATTCACAGCGTATATTAGTATAATAAAATAACTGAAGACTCCTGAACTTGAACTGAAGTGATGAGTGTAGTGTGGTGTGGTGTGTAACTCCGTTCGCAACTATTTAAAAAAAAATATTATATTTTTAAAATATTTTTAATTTCAAAAAAATACACGCACTATCTCAGTTATAAATACAAAAAATCCATAACATTATTAGCCATAATTTAGCCATGAATTAAAAAAATAATTAATTTTGTCAAAAATACAAAAACTACCATATTTTTCAAAAACACAATTTGATCAAAAATTCCTCTCGTACGTTTCCAGCTCAGATCAATGTACATTAGCTACATTTATTTCAGATTAAAGTGTAACCCTTTTTGGTAAAAAGGTGCGGGACAAGAACTTTTGCTCATTTTTGGCTAAATTCGTATTAAAAGAAACGAATTTCAAAAAACTATCTATCGTTCTTTAATCTACATCTTAAGAGCTTTCTTTTGATACCACACAATAAATTTTAAAAAAATATTTTTTTTGTCAACGACACAATAAAATCGACATTTTTCGAAAAGCTTCTGTTTGATCTGATCAAAAATTCCTGTTGAACTATTCCGGTTCCCATCAATGTTCATTACGGAGATTTTTTTCAGATTTTTAGAATCCCTTTGGGAGATAGGGTGGGGGACAAAAGTTTTTTGACACAATTTTTTATAAATCCAATAAAAAAAATGGATTTTTCAAAAATAAAAATTTGTTTGTTGATCCACGCATTAAGAGGTTTCACTTGGTTAATTTCCACTCAAAATTTAAAAAAAAATATTAATATTTTTATTAAGTACATAATTGTTTATACTGTGAATTTCTTTTATCCTGCTATATAGGTATTATCGTTACTATGGTAATTGAAATCTGACAGCAATGTAAAATTGCCTTTCTTTTAATTTAACATAGGCAAATTTACATTGCTGTCAAAATAATATGTTGTTACTAGAGAAACCGTGCATAATAATATCAATGTTGCAGGATAAAAGAAATTCACCGTATTTATCTCGGGATGTGTTTTTTTGAACTCTCAGTATTTTTCCTATATGTGGGTCATAGAGTTGTATAAGCATGCCAAATTTCAACATTCTATGTTAAGCCGTTTGGCTACAATTTCTACCGTACAGACAGACAGACAGACAGATAGACAGACAGACAAACAGACAGACAGACACACAGACAGACAGACAGACAAACAGACACAGACACACAGACAGACCCACAGACAGACATACAGACAGACAGACACATGAGTGACGTTATAAGGGTTTTTTGGTGGTCATACCTACAAAACCCTGAAAATGTACTGAAACAGACTCTTCAAAAGTTTTCAGGGCTTTCCGGTTTTGGTTGAAACATTTGTTTTGGTTCATGTTCCGGTTAAAAGCAAAATACGGTTCGGGTTATGTTCAGCGTTCCAGAAAAATGGCCGGTTCCTTTCGGTTTTTTGTTTCGGTTCGGGTTTGGTTGAAATCCTTGTTTTTAACATATTTCTTAAAAATAATTATTGACCTAACTCTACTGATAACTTATCTCTTATCACTTTTATTACTAAAATAAAAACAAATGTTGGTAATAGTCATGGAATATGTTGTTGTTTAAATTAATAATTATTGAGTAAAATAATGAATTATTGATCAATACCTGGTCAATATCAACAGAATTTTGTGGTCTCATATCGGCACAATAATGTTTAGCTAATCCCTTCACACCCCCCAGCACAAGAACAAATAAACACAGCACAAATATTTTGTACATCTTCAAAGTTCCTCACACAGTAAGTTAACATGCGAAGTTATCTTGTTGAATGATCTTGTAGAATGACAATATTCGGTGATGAGTATGCCAGCAGTGGGTTGTACTGGATTAAATATACCGATTAACTTTAATAAAGTTCAATTAACGATCGTTGCTACGTTTCTTTATGTTGTTGGCAAGAGTTATTAAGTCTTCTAAAACCACGTACTGTATGAATGAAATGCTTGTTCTAAAATGATGGTTTTTAAAAAATGTAGTGATTTAGTTTCAGTGGCGTTTCTATATTATTTTCTTATTTACTTTTCATGTCATGTTTATTTGACACTTTATTATTTAATTGTGTACACCACTGATTTGTTTGACTGCAATTTAAAAAGCTTCCTCGAAATGAAGAGGTCCAATTTAGTAGCATTATGGCTCAGTTACACGATGCAAGTAACTTGCACCAGTAAGTACTTGCACCAGTCACTGGCATCGTGTAAACGTACATGCAGTACTGGTCCAGTACTGGCACAAGTATCTCATGCAAGTCAAGTGAATAGAAGCCGTTCCTATTTACTGGCACAAGTAGCCGTGCCAGTGACTTAAAAATGGCCGCCATGAACAGCTGATGTATTTTGCGGTTACAAAAACAAACTTTTTCACACCTTTTTTTAATAAATGTAGTTTTTGGCGCCGATTCATTTTTGTTTAGAAAGACGTACGCATAAAATACATAAAATTAGGTTAAACATCGAAAATTGGCGCGTTAAAAAGACGGTTTTACGCATAAAAAATAATTGGAAGCATCTACTTTTTGCAGTGTGTTTCGGGTTCTTTGCAAGGTTACTTAAATAAGATACTGGAATACGTGTAAACGACAAAACGACTTGTGCAAGTACTGGCACAAGTACTTGTGCCAGTACTTGCACAAGTCACTGGCATCGTGTAACCGGGCCATTACGGTGTTGATGTACTATGGTTCGCTGATACTACAGGGATGTTTATGGGCTAATTATAAACTAATAACAGATATACTCCACTATTACGATTAGTTCTAGAGCAGTGTTTCTCAACCGGTGGTCCGCGGAGTACTATGATCCGCGAAAGGCTTATAAATTATTATTTTTGAGATTTTTTGTTAATTTTTTTATGATCTTTTGTCCAGTTTCTTATGATTTTTTATGACTGAGATATTATATAGATATAGAGTACATATTTTAGACAATAAATTTGTTTAATAGTACATTTATTTTTTGTGATCCGCCGTAGAAAATCAAATATTTTCCTGGTCTGTGGTACGTTTTCGGTTGAAAAACGCTGTTCTAGAGCAGTATTTCTCAACCGCCGGTCCACGAAAATTTTATAACATAATATATCTAATATTTTTATAACATAATTTAAGGCTAGTAGAACTTGTACATAAAATTATAAATTTTTACTTGTATTATTAACTGAGAAATATTTACTTTTTAATGTAAATTTACAGAGTTTTACAACAAATGATTTTTGCCCTACGGGTTCCAGTCCAAAGCTTGTTTTGCAGTGTTGTCCGGTTCTCGCCCAAGGGTATGATCAATCTACTTCCACTTGCTCTTTTTGATTTCTTGTCGGATCTCTGTTTATTCTGAGAACTGCCATAGGTCTTTATTAGTGATGGTATATGGCCAGTGAATGCCCACTATAATTTGCAAACATTTATTAATATATGTTTGTAATTGGCTGGTTATAGTTTCTTTGACTCTCCAAGTTTCACATGCATACAACAGGACTGACTTTACATTGGTATTAAAAATGTGCAGTTTGATCATTCGAGAGATGCTAGTTTTCGTTGTAATCGCTAAGTGAACTATTAAATTTTTAGAGTTTCGTTGATAAAACCAAAAAACAGTTGTTCCATTTGTCCGTCTGTTTGTACGTAGAAATTATGACAAACGGCTAAATTTAGAGAGTTGGAATGCACGTTACTCCCTACAAATTAAGCAATTACGTCGCAAAACGAACTACTGAATTTTTAGGGCTTCGTAGATAAAATCAAGAAACGGTTAGACCATCAACCTTTTTGTATGGTAGATATTGTGACCAAAGAGCTAGACTTAAAGAGTTGGAATTTGTCTTACATATATAGTTTTTTGAACTGTATGTAGGAAAAATACTGCGATTTTCTGTGGTTACTAAGTATAGTAGATTAATGGAAGAGAAGTTATTTTAAAAAAGCTCTCTATTTCAATAAGATTTTCGCCCAGATGGATTGAACAGATTATATTTTCGAAACATATAGAATTTTTAGGTCGTTGAAAATATGTTTTTTTAAAATTTATTATGAAGTAATTTTAAATTTATATTTAAGCGTGAACTAAAAAACGAAAAGTAATTTTTTAAAAACTTATACGTATATATGATTAACACTTCCAAAAAAATGTGTTCCTTACCATTCTACCCAGAGTGGTTGGTCTAAAAATATGAGTAACATTTGCAGTAATTTTGAAAATGGAAACCTGAATGGACCTGAAATGAGTTGTGTTAGTGATTTTGAGCAAAAAATGTTTTCCCTTACTATATTCCTACAAAACCCTGAAATGTATGAAAATACACAATTCACCTTTTTGCTTTGTACAAAAAGATCATGCAAATGGAAGCGCTGGACGTAGATTGAAGACCGGTGTTATTGTATGTAAAGCTTATTCAGATTTTTTTAAAAATTATCTTCTTCAGCAGTGCTGGCTCCACACGGTAAGCAAAGGATGCGTCACATCGGGGCGCCGAAATTACCTTTCCGAACACTTTTATAATTAAAAATCTGACGACACGCCAAAAATCTGATAATAGAATTATATTTTAAACAAGTCTACTCATATAGATATATTATAATCACAAGTGAATAAAACTTTAATTTGCGCTAGTTTAGTTTTAACAGTTACGCCATAAACTACAATCTTAAAGTTAAAAACCTCCACAATGGATACAAAGGATCTTCACAAAGAAATTTAATTTTTTTAAAAACGGGGCGTCATTTTATTTTCGGGGCTCCAGGTACCTATACGCATAAAACTAGTGATTATTCGTATCGCTTGTGTGACGTATAAAACTTAGAATTCCTGCTATATATCGATGGTGATTTGCTAATATGGTGTATCTCAAAATAGCGAATATTACAATTTCCATTTTATTACTACTGATACCCCACAAGGGCAAATAATAAATGTTTTAAATAATTTTTTATGATCGCCTTATGTTTACAAGTTAATGGTGGTATTTTTGAACATTTAATTTAGATAATTTTTGTTGTTGTTATTTTTGTATTAAATAATTGTATTTTCAATAAAAAATGTTTAGCCTTTTCAATGAATATTTATCCCTATGTTACAAAATAAATGGAGGGCAACTTGCTGTCAAAATAGTTTATCGTTACTGGGGAAACCATGCATTATAATAATTTCAATGTTGCACGATAAAAGAAATTCACCGTATTATTATATGTATGCATACTATTTACACTTGAAAATAAAATGTAATATTTATAAGCACTTAAGTATTTTATTATTACCTGTTTCATAATTTCTAATGAAAATATATTGTGTCAATACAGGGCCGCGCCAAGCGGGGGTGTTAGAGGTGCACAGAACCCCGGTGGCAGGCTTTAGGAGAGGAAAATATTGACAAATAAGGGCGGGAGAACAAACAAAATTCTGGTTGACTCTCTTAAGATATTAAAAAAAATTAAATTCAACCATTTAAAAAAAAAAACTTTTGGTCGACTTCTTTTTTTTTTTTTTAGAGAACAAGCGAATTTCTGGGTGACTTCTTTTTTTTGTATAGAACAAACAAATTTCTGGTCAACTTTTTTTTTAAGGGCGCCGAATCAATCTTTGCTTCGGGGCGCCATAACCCCTAGAGCCGGCACTGTTCTTTAGAATAGATGTTCATTCACAATAACTATGAAATGACGTCATACTTGGTGAATTTAGTTGCCCATGTTAGAGTGTAATGTAGCTAACAGGTAAACATTACTCAATTGTTACATTTGGCTCCCAAAGGTTTTGGCCATCTTCTTCAACAGTATTTTATCTATGACAACAGCCCCTTTACTCCCTAGAATATATTATTATTAAAAAGTTAGGTTAAACATTTTTAAGCAAATAATAACTGGCAACACGGTGTATTTCTCAACTACAAAGTCAATTCATATTTATCGTGAAAGCAGGGCCGTCTTAAGAAATTCGGCGTCCGTGGGCTACTAAAAATAATGCGCCCCTCTTCGTAAGAAAATTCACAGAATAGCTAACGGGGAAGTAAAAATTGCCGCCCCAAAAGGCTTGCGCCCTGGGGTTATAGCCCATTTAGCCCTGTGGTTAGGGCGGCCCTGCGTGAAAGGACTTTTGTTTGGTTAGAGTGCCAGAAAATGAAGATTAATTCTGCCTCTTCTTCGTTAGTCAAACAATTCTTTTTAGGTAGAAGGTAGAATTTCTTAATTTCTACCTCCTCCTGCTCTTAAAATGGTTTTCTATATTTTTGTCTCCCGCTCTTTAAATAATTTTCTGAATTTCTGCCCTTCGTTCTTCAAATGGTTTTCTAAATTACTGCTCGGAAAGTGTTCGGAAACAAAATTTCTGTGGTCGTTATTAGACTTTTTATTGTTGAGAAATTATTTGGGTGCAAAAAATTTACTTGTTCCCTGACAAATTTATCGAGAAGGCGGCGAGTCGCAGGCGAGTGAAGCAAATCATTCGAGTGCGAAATATGGATTCTGTACGTGTTGCACTTAATGCTTTCCCTCCGATTACCATTTTCAATAAATAAATAATTAAGGAAATACAATATAAATAGGGTTAACAGCATTAATGCGCGCGCAGTTAGTACAGGAACGAAATTCTCGCGCACTGCATATGCGCTTTGGTATGAATTTATTCATTCTTGCACACTGCACATGCGCGTTGGTGCGAATTTGTCATACCTACACCGCGCGTCTCTGAGGGTACCATGCGAAATTAAGCTATAGCGCGTTCGAAGGTGAGTTTGCAGTACAGGGCATATGGAGTAGTTCTTTTTCATACTCTCTAATGGGTTTACACAATGAAACTATCCTTTACTTGCTTGTCGACGTTGCCAGCTCTAAAACGCGCTGATCTGTGAAGACGCAGTATTCTACAAATGGCCATTTGTTTTTGTTGAGTGTTATTTTGAGTTTTATAAGAGTTGATTTTTGTAAATCATACGAGTTTTTCATATTATTATAATTGACACATTTGACACTTTTACAACATTTGGCAACACCGCTCCCATTTGCCATAAGAGCAATACTGCAAACTCACCTTCGAACGCACTATAGTTTCCTATGAACTAACAATATCAAAATTAGACAGTTCCATAAGAGTCGTAGAAAAAAGATTTAGTTGATTATAATTATTTTGGAAATTCGGGAATTCTTTCACAACCAAATTCTGTATTCTTAGCCTACACCACTGGGCTTGTTATGGCTGTCAATTGTTTATGTCAATTAGAAAATCAAATATCATTAGAATGATTTGATAATAGTTATTATATAAGCTCTAATGTTCGTGCATAAGCCATACAATTGTTGCACGTAATTTGCGCTGCACTACACCTATTTTCAATGAACTGGTGTTCATTGTTTGTAGATTCAGGTTATTATGAAAATAATGCCTCGCAATTTACGCGCAAGTAGTACCTATTATAATTAACAAGTTGTACTTATTTGGTCAAACTAGTTATTGCAGATATTCTCCAAACTAGAGTTGGATTTTAGTATTAAAAAAATAACGTACCTACACGAGCAATCAAGGACAAACGCATATACGTACATAGAATAGCGCCTGTTTCTTTGGTTTAGGCGTAACTTTTGGTTTCTATTAATTTTTAGGATGTGGCTATTTATACATACTGTATGTATAACCAATTGGTTATTTATACATACAGCATGTATAAGTTATACCCACACATATAATTATTTTGATAAAAGCTATACAATAGGGGATACGCATAAAATGTATATTTCCTTAAAACTACATTTTTTTGATATGTTGATGTTAGTTATGTCACCTAACAAAACAAAAATCACATTTTAATTAATATTATAGCCAAATGTTTTAATTAAAATATTGTAAATTTGAAATAAGCCGACCACGGCGCGAACGTTGCCGAGTAAATACGACTGAGTATGACGTCAAACGACTGGGGTTTGACGTCAAAGATACAGCTACAACATAATCTTTACGTGTGTATATTGTATTGTTCGAGAGTTTTGTATTTGTTTTTAAACAATTTTTCACGCATTTATTATTAAAATGGCAGATAAAGATTTTGTTAGGGCTCAGAGTGATAATTTACCCAACATTGATGCATTTATGCACACAACATAAAGTTTATTTTTTTCTGAAATATCGGTTTTATTTCGCCTCATAGCTTTCAGCCACAAATTTCGCCTTTTCTGTTGTTTTTCGCCATCAGGTAATGATATAAATTGTTTTTTTGGATTTATATTTGAACTATTTGTGTATGTTTCGAAGTACTGGGGCCTGGATCTTCCATATTTTATATACTTTAATATAAAATTTAATTCGGTAAATATGTATAAATTGTTTTTATTTATTATAGAATTAAACTTTATTTTAATTAAAATCACTCTAATTTTACATAACCTATAAAAGTTATACAAGCAAATAAGTTCACAACAAACTATGTAGACTGCACGCTGTACACCGGATAAGCTGTACGCAGTACACTGGGTTGGCTAGTAGTGTACTGCGTCACTTAGAAGGGGTATGACGTCACACGTCGTTTTCGCGCACTACATACATTTATGATTTTTTTAAGCCTTTGAATTAAAAAAAAAAAGCAACTTGTTTTTTATGTTTATATGCAACAAGAGGAATATAATAAAAAATTAAAATAAAATCATGCCTATCCCCTATTATTAATTACTAAATTTTTATTAAAATAAACTGACGGTAAAGTTCATTAAAGTATAAGGTATGTAAATAATATGTTTATCAATAAAGTAAATTCAATATAATATTAGATACATTAGTGGTTGTTATTCTATATGCATGTTATTTATCCTATTTTTTTTTTTTTTTTTTATAAAAAGAAGTCTTTTTCTTCGGATACCCTTTATATTTTATTTTTGTTTTGAATTTTAAATTTTTGCATACTTCACTTGATTGATTTAAAAGTTCATTATTGCATGATATTTGTTTTTCTTCAGTGTTCAATTGATCCTCATTTTCAGTTGAGCTAAGTTGCTTACTTTCAGGTTCGATTGATCCAAGCTGACTACTTTCAGGTTCAATTAATATAAGCTGAGTTCTCTCACGTTCAAAAAGAGATATTCCATTTTTTGCATTTCTTTCGATTATTTTTAATTCTTCTATATACTTATTGAAGGTTTGGGTTCCATAATTTGATAAAATATCTGCAATATTTTGATTTATACTCAGTGCTATATTGAATTTTCCCCGATCCGATAGTATTTTGTTGGGACAATCATCAAAATTATCAATAAAATTTTCTTCAATGTCATTATATTCATCATTAATATCCACATTTACACCACCAATATCCATATTAGAACTTTGAGTATTTAATACTGAAATTATGTATCTTGTGTGGAAACATGTTTTAGAAAACATATCCAAATTATTATATTTTCTTAACATGAAAATATGACGACATGGTGCATTAAAAGAATTCCAAAATGTACATATCATGGAATTTTTCACAAATAAAAATTGTCCTGGCTAATTGTCAATTAAAAATATGGACGGATTGGTTTGACAAATGTTTTTAAATTCCATTTATGCATGTCGAATATGTTTCTTTAGTAATAAATGCTACGGATGCAAATTGCGATTTTACGGTGATACTAGAATAGTAACAAAATCCTAAAACTTTATAATTTTCAACATTAAATCCAAAGGAAACGTTTATTTGTATGACAGGACAAACAGATATGAGTATAACTTATACATACAATGGCGTACACATACAGTATATATAAATAGCCACATCCTAATTTTTATCGGTTAAATGGGGGTTTTGATCATTTTGTTTAGCAAAAGCCGTTTTCAGTCAGGAAAAAGTGAGCTTGTGACAACTTACAAAAATTTAAATTCCATTTAGTTCCGCTTAAACTTTAGGCGGAACTAAAGATTTAAGCCCTAAAGGTTTGGAATAGCCTATATTCACTCAACTGTACAGATGTTATGTGGTTACCCAAGTACGTCGTACGTCACTAATACTTTAAAAATTGCAAATCTCTTTGTGGAAATATTTTGAGTGGTTCTCGGTTTTCTATGAGGATAAAAAAGATGGTTTTAAATTCACTGGCTTTATTTATCACAGTGGCGACATACCGTTCGGCATTCTTTATTGGTCTTGCCGGAAAATGACGAAGCAAACGTAAACATTCTATAAAAAATACTGAATTGAAAAATGTGTTTATTTCATTACCAACATTAACAATAACTGTTTATGATTTGGTAAGGAAAATTCTCTTCAATCACCCGAATATTAAACTGCAAGTAAAATATACTGATTTCATTATTTAATACAAGAAATTTCATTGCTCTACTGTCTGACAATTATTGGAAGTTAGATTTGTAGGTTAACTAGAATTGTTGGTGATACTGATTGTATGCGAGCTGAAAACAAAATTCTGCATTTAATTTTCCTGTTTCCAACACTTTTATATACTACTTCAACAGCAGCGCACCCAATGGGGGCTCAGGGGCTTCTGCTCTCCTTCCCAAAACACTCAAAAAACACGCTTTTAAGTGACACTTTTTTCGTTTATCAGAATGTAAGACCCCCAGTTCACTATTTACACTGTATTTTTTGTCCAGGATATACGTAATTTTCGAAAGAAAGATTTGCGCGTGTTTTGGAAATCGGTGCGATTAATAAGTCTTAAGCCTGTAGTACACGATGCAATTTCTCGATTTGAATCTCGTACGATTTGTCAAACGATAATTATTGCATTGAAAATTTTGTTCAGAATAATCGGATGTAAAATCATTGTAGTATAACATCCAATATTTATCGCTTTGAATCTGTACCAATTGATGCGTACTACGTCTATTTTTGTAAGTTGACAGAATTCAAATAATTGAACTTAAACTAGAATGGAGTAGAATAGTTTACCAGTTTTTGAAGACTGATAATATTAATCTTTGTCCCAAATCAGTAAATCTCCTTGATTCGCTAAGCCGTACCGTTTTCTGTAAGGAAAATAAAAACATATTATATTAATAATGCCGTTGAATTTGTTTTATGCATAATACCCAACTTGAATAACTAAATGAGAAGTATAGAAATTTTAATCAAGAGTAGTTTGTGGACAAGAAATGTTAAAAAAAAAAAATTCTACAAACATAATCCCAAAATAAATAAATAAATAATAATAATTCCCCCGGTACTTTTTTCCCGGATTGGAAGGTTTAATGGCCACCTTAGATAAGTCACTAGTTAAGTATGTTGAATAATAAGATGTTGAATAAATCCAAACGTATATATAAATGTCCGAAGACTGTGAACAGCTAAATCCAATTTATTTTAAACAAAATAAGAAAAAATATTGCTAAAGTTGATACAAAAATAACCTCGAAATATGTTTGAGAGATAAACAGTTGTTCGCAACTGTCACATGAATATGCGCATCTTATACTGCGCCATTATTGGTTCATTCTGTCCAATATTTTAGGTCGAGACAATAAATATTGGTTGGTTTTTAATATCATACAAGATCTCGTACGATAATCCTGTAGTACACGATACAATAATGTGTGTACTATAAATCGTACGAGATTCAATACGAGAAATCGCATCGTGTACTACAGGCATTAAGGTGCTGTTTGTTTTTTTTTGTCCTAACTTCTCTCTCTCCGAATGTCTCCGTTCTATTGCAAAATTCGAAAAAAATATATCTAACTTGAATTAAAGAGGAATAAATATATAGGTATATCTAGCTTTTATTATTATTATTTTTTTTTGCGATGAACGGTTTCGCCACTAGAGTGCCTCTAATTTGTCAATTTTTCGAATTCATTAAAAATGAACATACTTTTGGCTTCAATTAATGCAAAAATATTCTGCTAATTTCCCTAAATATACTATTATTTTTAACATTTTTTTTCTGTTGCGTAAACTTGTGGAAATATAACATATTATTGTGTTTTATTTCTAACGTACTTAATTTCTTACTGGCAGCCAACATACATAACCTAATATAAGTATTATATACAAACCAAACAAAGTGTAACAATAATGTAACCTTATTAGGACACTAATAGCCAAGTAGCTGATGTGTCTTTAAATAAATAAATTAAAAAAAAAAAAAAAAAATCTACAAGTGTATTACTCTCAACAATTATAGACATCGGTGCTTTGTAAAATCAGCCTATAAAAATGTAGACAAATAGAATCACACATGTTAGAAATAATATCAAACTTGCGATCTAAACGCCATCTCTTATCAAAGTCACTGACTTATCAAACACCCCTCGTATATGGAGGGCAATGTGTATCAAAAATTCATATTAGCGCACAATTATTAAGAGGCTAAATATCTTTTCTTACGACCACAACCAAAAGTAGGCCATTTGTTGCGAGCCCGATACGTTACTTTAAAACGTACCATTTATTGTCCACTAGGTAGCGAGCCTGTGATATTATATAACGTCTAATCTCAAATTGAAATGAGATTCCTGACTAAAGGAGTTCGGGTAGTAGGCGTGAGTGTTATCCAGGGTTCATCATTACGATATGTGAATTAAATGATATGTATTAGTGTACTTACCAACTGACTGATCAGGCATCTTGTTAATAGTCTGGATCTTAGCTGTTCACTTAAATTCTTAAAGGTGAAGGTTTACACACGTTAAGTAAGACGGTTTAAAATTAATGAATTTGATTTATTAAAAGTAATATTTACAATTAGTTTAAAAGATTAAAATATAGGTAAAAATAGAGATTAATACAAATACAATCGGATAGACCACCAGAATTCCGACACAGTGCCTCTAAGATTTCAAAAAATTAGATGTTAATGCTAACCGGACTGAATACTGTCTGATCTCGTCTTCAGAGAGAAGGGTGTTTATTTAGCTCTCTAGTCGTATTTCTAGGAAAAATGGTTTAAGCATTGTTCAAGAAGATGCTAGTGTTCAAAGTTATTAAGTAATAACTGTGAACATGTCTCCTTGAACAATGAACCATCTAAAAATATATTTCTAAAGATAAGTGCTGTAGCGTAAGGTGTCCAATTTTATTTTATTATCTGAATTCTTAAAAATGTTTATTTTAAAATACCCCGTAAAATCCCCAAAAAAAAAAAAAAAACGATGGCAACCCTTTTCAAAGAAATTCTCGCGACGGGTGATTTGTGAAAGTTTGGTTTATTGTTCCGGCGGACTGACCGATTCGTTAAAACAGATTTGAGGGTGCAAAGTATGTATTTTTTTAAATATCGTTTAATAAAAATATATTATTGCACACTGTTTAATAATATTTTATTATTTTACGCTACTACCGTGGATATACACACTCGATTTTTGCTTGCAATATATATATATTTTTATTTGAAATACGATAATAGAATTCTGTTTATATTTTCTCGGAATCTTTTTCGGAATCGAAGGTTTACGGTTTTGAAGTCATAGGAATAATATTATTTACAATTCGTTTTTGTATTCGTGGGTTATAATAAAATTGACTTCTCACCAGTGATGGGCGCGTAAGTTGCATGAAGTAAGTTACCTCATTGTTGACGCGTAAACAATTGATGTAAAGTAAACACAAAAAACTCTTGTAAACAATGTACACAACGTAAACAATGTAAACAATGTAAACAATGTAAACAATGATTTAGACATGCGCACTTGTATTGAATTACAGAACCTCATTATCAATACATTTTTATAAATAATAAAATTTTAATGAAACGATCTTAAATGAAAAAGTAAGTATATAAAATTAGGACAAGCCAATATACATATTAATAAAAATCGAATTTGCATCATTATACAGGTGTTACATACAAATTAGTAAATATGAATATAAAAATAAAAAACTATTTTCTTTAAAAAATTCAGTCTATTTTTTTTAATAACAAAATATATTAAATTTCACCTTTAAGAAAATCATCCTATATTTTTTAATAACGAAAAGATTCATTGCAAATTTTGCATAACGCCCTATATTTTCTTTCATATTCGTTAATTAAAACAAAACCTAGTTCTTCAGAACTATTCCTTTGGTTTCTTCCCACCATTTTTTTAATAAATTTATTGTTTTGAACTGAATATACTTGTTCATTAACTCTCTATTATTCGTATTAAATAACTAAAACTAACCTCATTATTTGACAGTTTACAAAGTTTACATTGTTTACATTGTTGACAAGTTTACCAATTGTTTACATAAGTTTACACGTAAACGTAAACAATTAAAGTTTACGTGTAAATCTAAATCTATATTCTAAATATGATATTTAACGCACTCGTTTTATAAATAACAATTTTTACAATTTTTCCAGGTTTTTTGGTTGTGACGCCACTGATTGGGTTTGTTTGTTTTTCTTACATTTCTATCAGTTCTCATTTCTGGAAACCATGCACTTTATCTATATATAATGATGGGGATTAATCATAGCTATTTGTGACCGATATAGTTATCACTCTTTCAGTTACCAACCAGCAAACAAACAAATATTCTCACCAAATTCCGTTGTATTTATTTTTAAAATGTTTATGTTTAAAATCCTGTTTAGTTTAAATATGTTTGAAGTTAATCAAAAAATAATTAATTAACGTAAATGAACTGCATCGAACGAAAACTACAAAATATATGTCTTTAAATGTCGGTTAAATTAGATCAGATTCACTATAACTATAGTCTGTTCTTTGGTTTAAGCGCAACTGATTACAGTTGTTGAAACCTTAATCAGGTCATTAATCCCGGAACCAGGGACGTGACCAGTGATGGAATCCTACCGGTTCGGACCGGTTCAAACGGACCAAATTATTGAAACCGGACCAAATTATTGAACCGGTTGTTAGAATTATTAAAAAAAAAAAATCAATTACTCTGACTTCAGTTTTGAATCGTGCGCCGTGTCCGGCAGTGTTGCAAATGTAATATTTATTTTATAGGTTATTAATAATACGTTCTTAAAATTTTTTCCTTATATTTAATAAATGGAAGTAAGTGATTTGTTTTCACTCTTAAAAATACAGAATAGGTTCCTAGATATCACATGACCGCTTCCTGAAAATTTAGGATGCCATCACTGGACGTGACCCAGCTCCATGACCTTATTCAACAGACCAATGTTAACATACCTACCACGTCATCCCATCCCTGCACCATCCGGTATTTACTAATGGTCTATGGGCCGCCAATGGCCCGGTAAACAATTTCTGGCAAGCTGCGACGAGCGAAGTAAAGGTACCAAAATAAGATGATTGTTTTTGAAACAAAGAATTTTATAAATCGCTTCATTAATTTACTTTTGCACGTCAGGAGTACTCGTCAGCCTATTTCACACTAGAAAACACTGGTATAGCCTATAACACGCAAGCACGTCTAAGCTATACACCACTGAAAGAATTTTACAATTTTTCTTATATACATTTTTGAGGTAAAATAAATAATAAGTGAAATATTTCAAGATTTTCGTTTTAAGGTGTCCCTTCGTAACTTACCAAATATTCATCCAATAGAAAATATACATAAGAATAAAAAAGAAGATTTTTTTTCTTATTTTAAATAATTTTTGTTATTAAGTTAATAATAAGTGAGATATTTCAAAAGATCACTTTTAAGGTGTCCCCCAGTAACTTCCCAAATGTTCATCTAAATAAAACAATGCAGACAACAAGATTTTCTTTTTTATAAACAATATTTGACACACTTTTTGCTATTAAGTCAATAATAAAGGAAAAAGAAAAATGGTTTTTGAGTGTACCCTCGTAACTCCCGAAATATTCACCCAATTTAAATTTAAAAGAATTTTAACACAGAAAGATAGTAATCACACTTAAAAAACTTTAATTTAATCGCAACTGATCGAAATACGGTATGTTTACATCAGACTACGATCTGTAGCATACACAATGCGTCCACGAAAAACAACAGTCTTACGACATTTACATTTGCCATTAAATATTATTGTACATTATTGGACTCAACAATGGTCGATGGCGGTGCTGAGATCGCTGTAAAACAGCTGATCGAAACGAGTAATGTGAAAGTTGTACTCATTTATTTACATGTTAAATCTTCGATTTACAATGAATAGCTATCCTTACTAATTCATTTTAATTTTTTAAGTGCCACACCTTTTTTTAAGTGCGTAGTTGAAGGAGAAGAGTTATTAAACGTTGAACATGTTATGTTATGCGGAATTTTTGAAAAAATAATGAGCATATCGACTTATGTGGGGACATATTTCAGCTGTCTTTTAATTTTGTACCAGTTGGTTAACAAATGAAAGTGAAGGAAGCCAAGATAAGGGCATTGATTGGTTGATTTTATTGGAATATTTAATTTTCTTTTTTTTGTTTTGTGTGTTTTCTGTTGCTTTTTCTTTTTGTTGAAGAAACAATAAATTCTGTTTGGAAACATTAACCAGCACAGATTTAAAATGCTTGTGGTCTATTTCTAACAATACGAACTGCCACCTTAGTTAGAAATTCCGTGCCTAAAAAAACTAATTAAAAACAAAAGCAGACACTTCATTGAAGCTGTATCGAAATGGAGCTTACGTTGTTAAAACTATTAAATTATACAATCTTGTACAGACCTGCAAAAGTTATGCCCGGCTTACGCGGAACGTAGGCTTACGTCGTTAATATGTCTACATAGACATTAGTCATAATGTTATTTGTGACTAGTTCATTTACTATTTGACTTATATGCAGAACGGTTGTGTTTCCAAAGGTTTTGAACGGTAGTATCAATAATAATAATAATCAATAATAATAGTATAAATAATATTTCTTGAAGATTCGAAGAGCGTATTATTACGGTTTTAAACGTTAATTCTTTGAGACCGAAAAACGTATGTATACAGGGTGTTATATTTTTTTCCTAAAAGTACATTAATTAGCTTTACAATGACACCAAAAAATCATATTTTTATGTTAACCATTTCAAAATCGCGACCAGTTATTTACAAAATAATAGTCAACATAAGTTTTACAAAGTTGAACGTAGCAAGTTTTGAAAACAATAAAAAAAGAAACAAAATATCTAAATTTCTAAATAGTCAAATAGTTTATTTTAGAGATATTTTAAAAATATAAAATTATCTATCCCCTATGCTAGATCAAAAGTTGACATAATTTCCGGTGAAACCGGAAGTGCCTCCGAATTCTTATAGTGACCTTTAGATGGGCCTTTTTGTCTAGTTTAACTTTGTTCTGAAGATTTTTTATATCTTTACAAATAAAGGAGATTTTCGGGGTGCCCCGTTTCAAACAAACACCCTGTATATTCGCAAGGGCGTCGTATTGAATTTCAATACGACAAACGTACGCATACAAAATGTGCTTAAAACTTCGTATTTGGGGCACTGCAACTTTAAAAATAGCCCGTAACGAAAGGGTTAAAAATATTCATATCAAGCGGCAAATATATTCTAATGTGTTTAATTAAATATTATATGTATATCGCTTCCTTAAAATTGTGTATATAGTTGTGGTAGAACTGTCTAAACAAGTAACTGTCTGGAAATGTATCTACAAATCAAAATAAAAAGCTTTACTAATTAGTTGAACCTATGAGATACTATTAATTAATTTCTAACCATTATTGTTGGCGATTGAATGTAATTTGTTTATTTATTTTTGGAAATCAGTGCTAAAAATGAAATTACTAAACGACTAATTTTACGTTTAAAAATTAGGCCTATGAAAACTTACATATTAAATTTAGTTCAGAGTCTAAATACGTCCTAACCCTATTTATATCTATTAAGTGAACTTTATAAGCAGTTCACTTTTGTAAGAACAAACAAAAGAGGAAATATTGTTTTCAATAGTTTGCACCTTTGAAGCTGTATGTCATGTTGGTTTTAAATAATGTCACTTTTTTAAAATGTCGATCCATGTGACAAATGTCATAATGAAAAATAATATCTTAATTATAATGATCATAACCTATCAACCGAAAGTCGGTTTTACAGCGTAAGGAATATTTTTAATTGACATTTAAAGTCAGTAACACACTATAAAAGTAACCAAAATAACCAGATCTATGATAGTTTCGTATTATTATCTGTCTCATTTTGTAATACGTAACTAACAGGGAAAGTTCATTTTTTATGTTGTATATTGACAATACATTTATAATATTATCATAGTATTGGTTCACACGGATACGCCAAAGTCTGTTTACACCTCAACAGTCACTAAAGTAACCAGATCTAGTTTCGTATTACAAATTGAGACGGATTATATTAATTAATTTTTAACAATTATTGTTGGCAATTGAATGTAATTTATTTATTTATTTTTGAAAATCAGTGCTAAAAATGAAATTAAGAAATGCCTAATTTTACGTTTAAAAGCTAGGCCTATAAAAACTTACATATTAAATTTAGTTCAGAGTCTAAATACGTCCTAACCATATTTATGCCATTTAAGTGAAAGTCTTATAACTCTGATAACGCGTTAATTTCCACACCTCGTATCACGTAATTGGTTTTAACAGTTATAAATCTTAACTAAAGCATAACGTTGTACCTAAACAAAAATATGAATTTTAAAATTGGAAATTCAATGCTACGTCACAATACGTCATGTCCAAATTTCTTTTACTTTCAAAGTATAAAAAAAAAAACAAGTTTTTGGAAATCAATGACAAATACGGCTGGTTTTATATATAAATATTTAAATAACAAGTTTAACTTAAAATAAACATAATTAAAAATCAAATTAAAGTTTGCTTTATTTCAAAGATCATTAAGTTCATGGTTAATAGCTTTGATAACATTGTTTTATAAGAGACGGTAACTAGATTTTGAATATTAAGGACGTGGCCGTCCTCTGAAAACGTCGTTTGTTAGTGGTTAGTGATATTTTCAAAAAAAAATAAAAATGTTGCGAACATGTAAGTTTTAAATATTAAAATTATCAATTCTATTATCATCGCACTTCGTTTTATTGTTTTATTTTTAGGATAAATATTTCAATTAATTATTTTTTCACTTTTTCGTAATAAGAATTCTGATTAATTTTTTGACATACCATTTAAACAATTGAGTTTGTTTGAGATTACTCTGATTTTAATTTGTAGTTTTACCAGTTTTCTATTTCCTTTATTTGTGGGGATATAATTTTTATCTGATAGTTTAAAAACTACCTAGTATTATTTATTTGATATATATATTAATCCTTTCACTCCTATAAGGAGCATAGGGGATCCAAAATCTACTTCAATGGACGCAGTTCTTTGCTACTGCTTTTACTCCATTCTAGAAGCTACCCGCTCTCTCCACTTCTTCCAGAACGATTCTTTTCCAAGTAATGCGCGGTCTTCCTCTTGGTTGGCTTCCCTGAGGATTTCAATTTAGCCCCTTTAGTAATTTTATTAGAGCTTCTAAGTGTATGGCCAATCCACTTCCACCGGTTTTTAATCTCAGTCGAATTATGGCTCCTATTTTTCTTCTCCAGAGTTTGACATTGGAGATTGAATTTGGCCAGAATATACATATAGGCTATTTCAAAACTTTAAGCGGAACTATATTTTGAAATCTAGTATCGTTTATCAATTGAATCGGGCTTTTAACAATTTTTTTTAAAGCTTTGTAATTCATACTTACATTGGATATTTTTAGGTTAGGGTGAACTGACATTTTAAAATGTTGTTTTCATTACATTTTGATTTTTTGTGTCATTTTTACCGACCGCCAACATATATAAGGGACGTATTGTGATCATACCGATTTTCACATTTCGAGATTTCGATGGAACTCCACGAATTGAGGTCCCTACATAACGTTTTGACTATTTTTAGCATGATGTCTGTCGGTCTGTCTGTCTGTCCGTCTGTCTGTCTGTCTGTCCGTCTGTCCGTCTGTCCGTCTGTCTGTCCGTCTGTCCGTCTGTCCGTCTGTCTGTCTGTCTGTCTGTCTGTGTACACGTGCAGAGCAAATTCGGCTGAAAGGATTTTTATGAAACTTCATATTTCAGCTTCTGCCATCAATGGCACGAGTTGATCAACTTTTGGTAAAAATCGATTGACTAAAAATGGGAGTTTACTCGAGTCGATTTTAAGATTTTTGCGAATATTTCACAACAGAAAAATATCTAGAAAAAATTTATTAAACAAAAGTTACTATAAAAGCAATTACTAATAACTTTTATTTGAGACAATTTTTGATAAAACGAAAAATTTCGAATAATTTCTGTAAAATTTTTCTCTCTTCGTGGCTGGCTTTATCAGTGACCGCCTACGTGCGTGTACACATATAGTGCGAAGAAATATTAGTTTTTGTGTATATATTTTGTGCATATTTTGTGTATATTAAAATTGTAGTGTGCTATTGTACTATTTGTTGAAAGAAAAAGAAAAAGTGTAGCCCTTCGGGCTACACTTTTTCTAATTTTTTTAATTTTTAGTCTCAATTTTTTCATATTTATATGTAACGTTTCCATGGTCATGATAAATAATATCTCTGTTAGAAAATATTAGGTCAAGTTATTTCTACTCTGCTGCTAGAATGTAATTTATATAAGTACTTTATGATGGCGGTCGGTCCTGTGGTGGCCACAGCTGATTTTTAATATAAATATCTCATTTCTTAAATTTTTATGTGTTCCAAAAATTTTAAAATGCATATATTTTATTTTTTATAATAAATATAGGCTATTCCAATCGTTTAGGCGGAACTAATTGCAATTTTAATTTTTGTAAGTTGTCATGAGCTCTTCTTTTATGGTTTGAAGTAAGCTTTTGCTGAACAAAATTTTCAAAAGCCTCAATTAATCGGTAAAATTACTAAAATTGAAAATCTAGTTCCGCCTAAACCAAAGAAACAGGCTGTATCATATCGCACATGACATAGAAAAGTGAGACAACTAAAAATTGTGCCATTTTGAATTAATACAATAAATATTCTCGTAATAATATAATACTAACGTATATACTGCATTTTTAATTTTTTAAGTTATAAGATTGTATAGTGTATGGACTAGGTATTAAAGAAAAGTGACACAACTTAAAATAATTCATATTTTCAACTAGCCCCACCCCTGTGGTAATAAAAATTCAAAATTATAATAAATTAAATTATCAGCAAAATATATATCTAGATATTTCTTCCAGTAAATTTTTTTCTTAACAAATAATTTCTGCATTAATGTAGAGTTAGTGTAATTAGTTTTTTCGTTTTCCTGCAAAACTTAATTTTTTTAGTTGTGTCATTTTTCTATGTCATGTGCGATATAATAATATATGCCAACATTAAACGTGAAATAACCTAAGCAAGCTCTGTTTTCGTGACAACTTAAAAAAACGAAACTTAAAAACCGCTTACAGGCTATTCCAAACGCTTAGGCGGAATTAAATGGGAATTTCGTTCTTTTAGGTTATCACGAGAAGGGACCTTGCTTGGATTATTTAATTTTTCAGGTTGGACTGTGAAAATTTAAAATTCCAACAGTGAAACCATGGAAATGAATGCCATTTATTAAAAATATGACACATTTTTACATATTTTAAAGACAAATAAAATAAATAAATGAGAAATTTGTATCAAGAATGATACAAAAAATTAAAATATAGTGACAATAACATTTTATAATGATATTAACTTTAACTTAAAAAATCAGCTGTGGCCACCACAGGACCGACCGCCATTATAAAGTACTTGCATAAAATACATTCTAGCAGCAGAGTAGAAATAACGTGGCCTAATATTTTCTAACAGAGATATTATTTATCATGAGCATGGAAACGTTACATATAAGTATGAAAAATTTGAGACAGAAAAAATTTCGAAAAATTTTACAGGAATTATTCAAAATTTTTCGTTTTATCAAAAAAGTCTCAAATAAAAGTTATTAAAAACGAAAAAAAAAAAAAAAACGTGTGCCTACTTAGGATAAAGATATATGTAAAAATATAAAATATACTCTCTTTTCTGTTTATAAAAAATCAAGGACCCCTTCGGGATTTTTGACGTCACTGCTTATCACTTTGTATGAAAAATAGACCGCGATCTAAATGAGTTTGACACCCCCGCTGTTGGATATTGATGTTTACAGTCCGTTTCAAACGGTTAAGCGGAACTAAATTTTGCAATCTAGTTACTTTCATCGTTTAAATCGTGCTTTTCGACCGTTTTGTTTAAGCTTTGTAAATCATACTTACAATACACATTTTTTGTTAAGGTTAATATCATTTTAAATTGTCATTTTCTTTATATTTTGATTTTTTGTGTCATTCTTAATACAAATATCCCATTTATTAATTTTTTTGTCATTAAAATATATTAAAAAAATAATTTAATTTTGACATAGGTAATTCGTTTCCATGGTTTCATTGTTGTAATTTTAAATTTTGACATTGCAACGTGAAAAATGAAATAACCCAAGCAAGGTCCCTTGTCGTGACAACCTAAAAGAACGAAATTCCCATTTAGTTCCGCCTAAGCGTTTGAAACAGACTGTATGTCATAAACAAAAAGATATGATAATTTCATTATTTGTTGATAAATCTGATTATTAATCAAAACTTTCATTTGATATCCGTCAAAATTTTACAATATTTTTTTCTTCGATAAATTCATACTTGTTTATATATCTCGCGGGATATATTTTTTAAATCTCACTATTTCTTGTACATGTGTTCAATTCTGTAAATCCTGCCGCTTAGTCACAATTTCTAGTGAACGGATAGACTCATGTGGCGGAATAAGGAATATCGTGATTACACCTACGAACACCTAAAAATAACATGGGAATATGCATTTTCAATTATTTTTACTAAACATAATAAGATATAGCTTATGTATGGTAAAATGCAGAAGTTATTTTGCTGGACGATTATTTTAAATTTGTTAAATTTACATTTCATTGGACCGTAAGGTGGGACAAGTGCTTCCCCCACTGAAACCCCCAGTGCTCCCCCACTGAAACGCTACTGCCTGTAGTTTTTTCTCTATTACCGTAGTGGTCTTGTAAGTTCTACAGTCGTGCAGAAGCACAGCTATAACATTGGTGTTAAATATACCGAGTTTCGTTGATATAAAAACCTTTTCGATTGGATTATATGCTTTTTCAGAAAGTCATCAGCAAGTAAAGGCTATTAGACTATATCAATTTGCCAGCGCCGGTAAAATTTACGAGGCTTCCACAGTTGTTTTATAAACCATTTCTCATCATTCTAGTTGCTAAAAATATGTTGAATACATTTATTGATCAGCAAAAGTGTTCTTTAGACGACAGTGCCGGCTCTATGAAATAAAAGAACCGATCCCCTATATTCCGTGGAGGCCCAAAAAAACTAATTTTGAAATTTTAAAGTGTGCAATAAGCATTCTTATATACATAAGTTCTAAATATTTGGTACTTTGTTAATGGTATTTCTAGGATTTTAAGGCAAAACGTATAGATCTTTCATACAGCCTCTATATCAGGAGAAAAAAAAAAATCAATAATATAGAAGTATTGTACCTCAATAAGAATTAAAAAAAAAAAAGATAAATTTTACTTATTTGATTTATAATAGTATTTCCTGGCTTTTTTGCTGTAAAATCTCAAAATATTATCGATACTTTGAGGATTCATGAGTTTTGATTCTATTGACATTACAGCTAAATTATTCAGCCGTTATATGCCCAACGTCAAAGGCGTATTCAGGAAAGGGGGCATTGGGCAAAGGGGGCACGTGCCCCCTCGTAAAGTCCAGTGCAATGTAAATTTTTCTTCTAAAAAAAAATTAAAATAATTGTACAACATATAGACTATTTTTTATTAGGATCAGTATTGAGATTTTTTGTTTTCGTAGGTTTGATTAAGAAATCCTTATACTGTCACTCATGAGCAGGGTGACCAGATTTCAGTTGAGGTAAACCTCAACTTGTCACCCTGCTCATGAGTCTATTTGTCTTCTTTCTGTTCATTAGAATTTGTGGCAAAATTGCTGGAACTTGGAACTACTACTACTTGGAAATTTTGAGGGTTTTGATGAAATTATCATCTTTTTTTATATTTACAACAGCAGGGGTATCAATCTCATTTGGGTGGTCGAATTTTTCATACAAAAGAATAATATGCAGCGACGGAACTACAGATATCCCGAATGGCTACACTTTTTCTTTTTCTTTCAACAAATAGTACAATAGTACACTACAAATTAAAACTAATATTTCTTCGCACTACATGTGTACACGCACGTAGGCGGTCACTGATAAAGCCAGCCACGAAGACATAAATATGCAAAAAATGTAATTATTTTAATGTATTTTCTAAAAAATTTCTTCCGGGGGAGAGGATTCTCTCTGCCGGACCCCCCTTTCTTTCACAAAGTATGGATGAAGAGGTATGTTAGTACTTATGATTTTTCATAGTCATTATTTAGAATATTGAGACAGTTTAGACAGATTTTTTGATAAGTTTGTCATAAAAATCAGCCGGTATGTCACTGTTGTTTTAATTTCGTCATCTACCACCCAGAAATTTCTTGAGATGGGAGAATAAATGATAATCTCTTGGCGCAAGATCGGGACTACATGATGCGGAAAAGTGTTCCAGTGAAATTCGGCAAGTCAACTGTATATATTATGTTTGAATGTATATATGGACCGCCTCGATAGGGGACTGAATGGGCCCGCGAGCCAAAACTCCCGTTTCCCGCCTTTTTATAGATAAGTGCCCTTCCTAACTATGAGTCCTAGATACGCCGCTGCCAATCGTTAATCTTAAGTAATTTTTAATTAGTTTCAAGTTCAAAAACGATGTTTCTCCACTAGCGAAACAAAGAATTGTTAGCAAAATTCTGAATGCTACAAATAAATTTAGAAATAAAATTTGGTATTTGTTGGCACCGAAAAATCTAAACTTTTTAATGGTCTTTCACAATTAGGAGGCAGAAGGTTTCAGTGTCTCAATTTCTTTACTGAGCATATATCCATTGATAACGTGGAATTTTACAATTTCAATCTTCCCGGCTTCATTTTCCACTTGATTCATATTTGTCAATGCAAGTTGTAAGATCGACAACGTGTTTTTTAATTGATGGCTTCATAAGGTGTTTAAACTTCTCGAATCTAAACAAATCTATACCTTGTTCAAAATATGGAAATAGTAACAAAATCACGTGAAAGATTGAAGCCGGTACCCTAATGGCTGTCGTGTGAAATTAACGACTCAACAGCCAACGAACGACGAATGATCGACGAAACTATCACATGAACAGTTCGTGATTACTATCTCTTCTTTCTAAATAAAGTATACATAATTTATCAATTGTTGGAAGTTTCTAGCCATTGTTGCAGTTTATCCAGCCCTTGATAAAAATATTCTTGCATGGTTATCTGGTTAATGCGCTATATTTCGTTTAGTATTTGGCTTCGGAGAGTAGCCCTGTTAAGTGCGGGGCCCTAAGCTAGGGAATTGATCAAATCGGCCTAAAGCCAGCCCTGTTAGGCGTCATAGTGGCGTCTGAAAGGGGCAGGCCGCTATTTTTTTCCGGACTAGTAGTATTTTATAGTAAATTTTGATAGAATTGTCTCCCTAGCTATATGCAACAAGTGATACAACAAAGTAATCGATGGCATAATATTGCGCATCATGTTTATTTCCCCACTCTGGAATGTTTTGACATTGACATTCGGCGTTTGGTTAGCGGTATTAGCAAATGATTCACTGTAAAAGTAAGCTTCCTAAAAACTGCTTTTAATAGTTATGGGCGTTGTCCGTTTATATTAATAAGTTTTAAAATAAATATTTAGTGAGTACGTGGCCAGATCAGCACGGTTTTTATACATGTTAACAATTACCTCACAACTTGTGAATAGAGGTATGTTTGTATGTAAGATAAAAATTTATTGTAACTAATTCTTGTCATTACACAATTTTAACCGGATGCAGTTTTTTCTTTACGTTCATGTTTTTTTTAATAGAAAATTTAGAGGTTAATTTTTAATATGCGAAACCGGGAATTTTCGATACGTGAAACCGCAAATTTTTGCGGTGGTTTCACGATTGAATCTGAATGAACCTGTTTGAAACCGAATCTATTTGTTTTTACTAGTTGCTAATTTATAAACTAAATTTTGATTAAGTATACTATAAGTTAAACAGTGATATTTTTTAGAATGACTAAAAGTATTAAATTATACTACACAGAAACTTACTTTGTTTGTTAGTAAAATATATTGATTACGGAATGTTAGGCAATTAAACTTCTCAGAAAAAATAATTGGTTTTTGGTAAAAATTTAAGCTTGTTAAAAATTTAATTACTATGAAAAGAAACAGTTGACCTACGAGATTATAGATTTTAGAATGAAACTTCTTATATTCTCCGAAGCATTTAATCATATGCACCATATCGATTATGATTACACGCACAAGATAAAGAAAACAGAAACGTTATTTTTACATTCTGTAATGCAACTTTTCGAAAAACTCTTTATCGTGGCCTAAACCCGAGAAGGTATAGGAGATCTGTTGTTTATTAACTACCTTCCGTATTCATTTGCAGCAAATCTTAAATATAAAAATCACTCGGAAATATTTTTTTTAATGTACTTCGGAATGATGTTAGTTTCCACAGTAGTGGAAATGAATCTTCTTAGTATATTGTTAAAAGTAGAGGGCTTTGGAAAAATGATAATAATAATATATTTATTTAGCTACAAAATGCGAATAATTACAACCACAAAAATAAATGATATGTGTTTTTAACGAGAATCTGTGGCTATAAATTATTAATACTTTTTATAAAAACCATCCTTTCAGAAACAAAGGTACCTATAATTTAATAAAAAAAAAAAATACTTCAAATAAATAATTTTAAAAAAATTTTGAACAAAATTAGAGATATCTCTTGAAATTATATCCATTTTCTCGAACACAAAAATATAGTCTTTTTAGTATACTTGATTTTAATTTTATGTGTAACACTGAGGATTGTTGTTCTGCAACAATATGTCTGATTTAATTTTTCAGTTCTTATGTTGCATCTACTGGTGTTACATACATTCTTTTCTTAATAGCGCCCCAAAAAAATATATTAAAAGGGGATAGGCCCTGCAATCCAGTCGGTAACTGTACAGAACCCCTATTCCTATCCAAGAATTCGGAAATTTTGTTTAAATAATTATTATTGGTTGCACTCAGTGATGTCACCCAATTTATGAACAACCGGTTTCTGTAGTGGGGGGGGGGATAGATAAATAAATATAACTACAGATAAGAGCAATATATTTCAATTATATCAAGTGACTGAAACAACTTTTAATTGCACGTATTTTCACATAAATATTTTTATATAAATCTCCATAAATTTTAACAACCGTTTGCCGGAAGCCAACTTGCTGAATATTAAAACCCAAAAAATTAAGTATAATAAAAAGTATTAATAATTTGTAGTCACAAATTCTCCTTAAAACATATATAATTTTTCCAAAGCACAAGTTTTTAAGACATTTTTTATTTTAGTTAATATTAAAAAAATATATAAGTTTTTAAGGGGAGCAAGTTCTTAACTTTTTTAATAATACAGCATCTTTTAGTATAATAACGTACAGGAAGTTCTACTTAAAAACGTGTAAAATAGAAAAGATTCATCTAGCTTACTAAAAATACAACATATTACATTTGAACTATTCTTATACCATGTGTTCAAAAAGTAATTACATAAGGGTTGGCTGTGGAAAAATAAAATAATGTGTACTGCAAGCTTTAACTGTCAATTAATTATCTGTCATCACTGTTGTTGTCATTTTTTTCTATTGAAAATTCAATTAAGGTATAATTATAATGTTTTTTATTATTATATAAAGCTTGCAATAGACATTATTTTATTTTTCCACAGCCAACCCTTATGTAATTTCTTTTTGAACTCATGGTATATCTCCAAACACATAAAAAAAAATCGAGTTCCTCCTGTCTTTCATCTTATATACAGGGTGTAATAGCGAAACGGAACACCGCCATTATTTTCTTTATTCTTAGAGATACAAAAATATACTTACTTAAATAACAAAGTTGTAGGAGACCAAGGAGGACATCTGCTTAAAAAAGAAAATATTATTCAAACCATTGGTTGTCAAGCTAGAGCACAAGGTTATATATTTTTATTTTTCACCGCGCTGTTATTTGCTTATACTTCCTTGGATACGAGATATTTAAACATATTCATAACAACCGGGCGTAATGGATCCATAACGCCCGCTCATTAGCTCATTAGGCCCTCATTTTTTTTCCATTTTAATAAAATATATTAATTGTATTTGGTCCATAGCGAAGTAGGAGAGTAAATTTCAGACTAAAATAAAGAAATCAATAACTTTACGTTTACAAATATGTGAAAATGTTGAAATATGTGAAAAATATTTCATAACTTACCAGTTCTTTAAATACGCCAACAGTAGTCACATTTACGGCCGGCACCTTATTTTTTGATGCCATAGTCAAAAGGTTTCATATTTTTTTTCCATATTTATGCTTTGATTTAGTTGGCAACAAACTTTTTGTTGCTTTTTGTGTATTTATGTTGATATATTCGGGCAATCCTTGTATATTTATTTTAATTTTAATATCCATTCTGTCAGTTGAACGATTAAACAAAATCATTTGTTTTTTGTCTATAAATGCATGTTTATTGTCATAGGCTACCAGATTTGTTAATTTTAATTTTTTATTTAATGTGAAGACAGGTATAAATATCTGGTAATTTTTACTTTTTATTTTATTTGAAGTGAAAAATAAAATATGGTATGCATTGGCGTTACTGGATGATTACGCCCATCGAGCGACATCTACCCTTCGGTCCAGAGGCCCTCGGTTTATATTACGTAACTCTCCGGGCGTAATCATCTTAGTAACACCCTTTGTGCATAAATAGCTATTAAATTATATTATACATATTTTTTAGATCTTTTCGATAGCGTATTTTTTCTGAATTCAACCACATAAACATGTTAAGTCATTTAAAAAATATATATATTGAGAAAAAATCGATTTACATTTAAACAATTTTTAAACGAGAATGAAATTTTTTTCTGAATCTGATTTAAATCGATTAGAATTATGTTTAGAAAATAATGGGCATCAGAAAATCGGATAAAAAATTATGTATAGGGAGTAATTAAAGTCTTTAAACTGTACAGTAATATTAAAAATACATAACTTTATGCTGTAGCTTGTGAACCATTGGTTTAAAAAAATATTTTCTTCTGTAAGCAGTTTTCCCCTTTGGTCTTTTACAACTTTGTTGTTTAGTATTTTGTTTATCTCTAATAATAAAATAAATAATGGTGGTGTTCCATTTCGCTGTTACACCTTGTATATGTCATGGTTAATTTGATAAATTATAGATTAAGATTAGTTTAATTTAGATTAATTATAAACGGTTGTTTTGCATAATTGCTATTGGTGAAAGTCAGGGTAACTATGCATAATATCCGGTTATTGTTCATTATGAATCAAATTAACAGCAACTTCTTATTGGATTATCAGAATAATCCAATTGCTTACATTTATATGATAAACATGACATGTTACAGTGTCTGATGTTGTGTGAGTGTTCCATAACACCCATTTTAGTTCCACTGATGCTCAAAGTTTTATACCGTCGTACCATCATACCAATGGGTACGCGTATAGTGAAAGCATGTTGCTGGTAGTAGCTTGTTACTGACGCTGGTTCGTGCTGGCAGCCAGCTCTGGAAAAATAGCGCCAGCCTCTACTATGCGCAGTATAATTGATAACCCATAGCATATTCCAGCTCGCAGGCTAACCTTCGCCAGCGCTGGCAGCCAGCTACCAGCAACCAGCTTTCATTATGCGCCTACCCTAGAAGAGTACGACAATACAAAAAATAATTGACGAACCTATACGCACTGGAATATAATTTTAAGTGTTTGCTGTTATGCAACACTCACCCAATATTGGATACTGTATTTGTTTTGGTTTATTGGATATTAATATATATTTTTGTTTTCAGTTATTTTGGGGACAGTCCTCTGTTTAATTTCATCCACGATGTCTACGGAAGTATCCCGCATTGTGTCCGGCAATGAGATGTTCGGCAAAGCTCTCTACGCCGAAGCGTCTAAGGAAAAAGGAAACTTAATATGTTCTCCATTCAGTGCTCATGTGGTTTTATCAATGGCCTATGCTGGAGCTGATGGAAAAACTTCTGAAGCATTTAAAACCGTCCTAGGATTAGAAAGTCCAGAAGCAACTGCCGATGAATATAATGCACTTTTGCAAAATGTCAAAGGAATCGAACATATTACTTTGAATTTAGCAAACAAGGTTTTCATTAAGGATGGTTTTAAATTACAAGAACCTTTCCAAAATACTTTGCTTAAGAAATACGAATCAGAAGCCCAAGAATTAAATTTTGCAAAGAATGTAGAATCAGCAAAAGTTATTAACGATTGGGTGCTTGAGAAGACCAATGACAAAATCAAAGATTTGATACAACCTGACTCTTTGGATGGTCTAACACGATTAGTTTTGGTTAATGCAGTTTATTTCAAAGGAAACTGGGCTAAGAAATTCAACAAAGATGCTACAAGAGAAGAACCATTCTATCTTGCTGATGGTACTGAAACCAAATGCCAAATGATGCATATTAATGGAAAATACAAGTATATGGAAGATGATAATTTGAAAGCTAAAGTTTTGGAAATGCCATATGAGGGAGACCAAATGAGTATGCTTATTTTCTTGCCGCATGAAAAGAATGGTATTGATCATTTGGAAAAAAGTATTGCCAACTTTGATTTTGCCAACTATGATAGACACATGAATAAATGGGAAGTTGATATTTCACTTCCAAGATTCAAGATTGAATCAAAGGTTGACCTTACCACCATTTTGAAAAAGGTAAGTAACTTATGCACACATTTCATCTCATTAATCTGTACATATATAAAAGGGAACGGATAGGACTATTAATTAAAACTCAAGAACGTCTGAACCGATTTTTATACAGTTTTCGCCAGCATATTTGACCTTTGGCTAGAAATATTTTAAGCAATACACACGGTGTCCCAAATAACTTGTTAAGCATGGGGATCTCGAGAACGGTAAGAGATACGAGGTTGGTTAAATTAGACCAAAGTTGCCGAATTAAGGGACCATTTTACTTTGTTTTCCTAAAAAAATACATAGGTTGATGAACGAAAATTTTCCGGTTTTAATTTTTGCTCATAACTTCCAAAATTAATATATTAATAGCGGGTTGCTAACGTAAGAGTTTTAACTTGCGTTAGGGATAATTCTTACTTTAGCAACCCGCCATAAGTGATTTTGTGCACTTTCTTGAGCCACTTTTTCACGGTGAATTTACAGATGTTCCCAATTTTTTTTTTTTTATCCCTTTCCGTTTTTAAGTTATCAGGGTCAATTTTAATTTTTCATTTGAAGCTTATAGTAGTTTATGATAATTTTGAACAGATCTTTTTCATGCTTTTCAACCATATAAAAAAGTCCTATTTTATTTCAGTTTTTTGTTTTCAAGATATCAAAGAGAAACAAATCATTTATAGTAGTGAAATATTTATTAATCTAATAACACATTGTTAATGGTGAGAATACGTTTCTGAAATTAAAAAAAAAAAAAAAAATGCGTTATTTATGAATATATTTCTTATTAATTTAGATTTAGATACAAAGTAAATGCAGAAAAAATTGCTGTGATTTTTTAATTTAAATTTTATTGAGACTAAATTGTCGCAAATTATTTAAGTTTAGTTTAAAACAATTATATCAAAGCTCTTAATACTCAAATAACAAATAAAAATGATTATCTAAAAATGTTTTGATGTGATTATAGAAAAATATTGTCTTAGATATCCAACATTCTGTTGGCTTTTTACACTTTTTAAATACCTAAGCGACTAAAAACTTAAGCGAATGTGATACTTTTGAACAAATTCATAATTATAATACAAGGAATAAAAATAAAATTTATCCACCATTTTTAAGATTGACTAAATCTAAAAATAGCACCAACTATTATTCCTATAAATTTATTAACATATTGCCTGACTCCTTCAAATCCAATAGTTTTAACTTTTAAAAATACCATCAAAATTTTCCTTATCAACCATGCTTTTTATTCTATAAATGAATTTTTACAACATAAATTCTTTCATTTTATTTCATTCTCTAAGTACACAATTACTACCAATCTAAATGTTTCATATTATATATGTACCTACATATTGTTTGCCATATTGTTTCCTGTACCTTTTATTGAATATTACATTTACGATTGTACTGACTGACTTAAAACATAATTATTGTAAATTAGTCCTATATATGTTATTAGAAATATATATCAATTATTATGGGATTTGTCAGGTGTTGACAAGCTTCCACTAATCTCAAACTTCGGCAACCTTTATCAATTATTATTATTATTATTATTATACGTACAAAACCCTGAAATGTATGAAAATTCACGATTCACATAAATTTTTCGTGTTGAACATTATCCACTATATTTAAAAGTCAAAATAAAATTAATAGTTCATATTCTTATTATAGATTGGTCTTGGTGAAATCTTCTCAGACTATGCTAACTTCTCGAGAATTGCTAAGAATGGTGAAGATCTTAAAGTGAGCGAAGTGATCCAGAAAGCTTTCATCGAGGTGAATGAGGAAGGAGCTGAGGCAGCAGCCGCTACTGGTACGTACATTTTAAAATTGCTATTTCTCTTCAGTTTTCTCTATTCTTTCGCTTGACATAGAATTTGGTTTAAAATCATGTGCTTATTTAAAAATAGTGACCATTTTTGGGTACTTCATTATCAAAACAGTATGTTTTTATTTTAAACTGATACTAAAATTTAATATGTTAAAGGAAAATTTGACAATTGAAATCGTTAATTAATGGGGGAAAAAAAACTTTGAACAAGAAATTTATTTTTGGTTAGACACCTTATATAGCATTAACAATAAAACAGGTTTAAAATTATTTTGCGTGTACTGATTCTTTTGGCTTCTGACAATATTATTACATGAGCAATATTTTCTGTGGACAGTCGATAGCCCTCGAAACTGGGTGATGCAAAATATTAAAATTCTATGTGCACATGCCACTTCTCTTTAAAATCCTATTTCAACTGGGATAATTTTGCACTGTTTTTTCTTTGTTTTTTTTTTTTTTTTCACTGGTACAGGTTGCTTAAATATATAAAAATATAAGAAGTAAAATATAAAATAATATAAAATAATTTAATTATTTTTTAAAATAAATTTTAAAACATATTTTAATTTTTATTAATGACATTCGTATTTGATTCTGTAATTAGTATTTCCGTGACTCCGTGGTAAGACGGTTGCCTACGGAGCACAAAAACGCGGGTTGAAATCGCTCCACTTCGGTATTTTTATCTTCCAATATTGTGCAATCAGCTCTGGGGTCGACACTGCTTCAAGTATTTAAATGTGAATACTTATATAAATATAACTAAGTATATAATATAAAGCATTTCTTAGTTTCGTGCGGAACTAGATAGTAATTTATTTTTTTATATTACCTTATTATTCAAATATTAAGTGATTTTTTTTAATGTTGGCTAATCTGCCCAAAATATGTCGGTTTGTTTACAATATCAAATTTTTATTTGAATTTTTCGTCATATTGTTGTTATACAGTTGCCAAAGTAATATTTCAATTATTATTTAAAAATCAAACTCTAATAAAACAAACATGTTAACCTAAATTATCTTACAAAGCCTTGCAAAGATTTATTCTGTTAAAACAATGGGTCTGAAAGTCCCGCTCAAACATTAAGGGCCGGTTTCTGAAAGCTTTGCCGAGTTTAATCCTTTGGTTAAATTCGGGTACAATATAACAATCCCATAAGTAACCATAGCAACTATTTTCTAACTATTTGGTTGTAGTTAACTAGGTGTTTAGAAACCGGCCCTAAAAGTCACAAGGTTTCAAAATCTAATACCGCACGAGGTTACAAAATGAATAATGCTTAACAAATGAGTGCCTATTTATACAGGGATAATACGCTATCTGAAAAATCTGAAAAAATTAGAGTAACGAGCAATAATACGAGCTATAATAGTACAGGCAGAATTTTAGATCAGATTATTTTTTCGAACGAAATTGAAATTTTTGTAATTTAGATTTTTTTAAATTTCATATAAGGCATTAAATGAAAGATTACTAGTCATTCCTTGATTTTTAATAGCATTTAATTAATATATGTAAAGTATAGTTTTTTAAAGAAGTCTGTTCAATGATAAATGGTCGAATCAACAATCAACTTATTTATACATTCCTATTGAAAAGCATATGCGACACAGAAATATATAAATAAGCTGGTTGTTGCTTAATTTATTTGTCATCGAACAGACTTTTTTTAAAAACCGTACTGTACATATGTTTACAAGAAATCTAACTATTTGTACACATATAAATAAAGAAATTTGTCGGTAGTAATAAATTTCATTTCGAATTAAACTTTTTTCTATAGGCAAATGGTCATGTGAGACTTTATTTGGCGGTATTGTGTTGAACTAATCTAACAGACAATAAATCGAAACCTTTGAAGACATTAAAAGGATATTTTATTATCAGTGAAATCAAAATATAAAATAACACAAATCGAGACATAAAAATGTATTTAAATTATTTGTAGATGCTAAATTACAGTGTATCAAAAAGTTGTTGTTATCTACAGTGCCGTAAATAGGCAGGTGAAACAAGTGCACAGGCACAGGACCCAAGATGTAAGGTGGCCCTAAAAATGGTCAATGGGGGGCCAAATCAGACTGTAGATAACCTTTTTGTGCAACCTTGCACAGGGACCAGTAAAAGCTAGTTACTGTTCTGGTTATTTATTAGATTAGTTTCGATTTTGCCACCTTGGCGCTGTAACCATAAAAGGGGTTACTTACTGCAAAAAGACAATTTTTAAATTTTAGCGCGCATTCCGAAATATTAGTAATTAACCAACAGCGCAATTGTAAGACCACACAATAAGAACAATTTAGATTTTGACGTGATTACAGTCAAAAATATGCTTTAAATGCTTTAAAAGTACGTACTATGTACTACATACGTACGAAATTGTGAAATACTTGTTGCAGAATTGATCCGAGCTGATTTGCATAGAATTGAAAAAAGAAAATTTCAGACTGGAATAGTTGTGTTTTTTCTTGTGTTGTCTAGATCGATGCATTTCAAACTCATAGATATCAAGGCCCCCTGATATATATATATTTTTTTCTTTAGTGTATAGGGATAAAATATTTATTACAATTACGTGATACACAGGGTGCAAGAGCGAAAGGAGATACCGCCATTATTTTTTATTTTTATTAGAGATACAAAAAATTACTAAATAACAAAGTTGTAGGAGACTGAGGCGAACATCTGCTTATAAAAGAAAATATTTTTTCATACCAGTGGCTTTTAAGCTAGAACACAAAGTTTTTTTTTTAAATTAGATTATATATATTTTTTAGTTCCTTTTGACACCGTTTTATTATTATTTTTTTTTTTTAATTTCAGCCATTTAAACGTTTTATATCCTTACATAAAAAAATATTGAAAAAAAATCTATTTTAAATGAGAAACAATTATTAAAGCTTCTTCTGAATTGTTTTAAATCGAATGGAATTATGTTTAGAAAAGAATGGAGATTAGAAAATCAGATAGAAAATTACTTATAGGGAGTAATTAAAGTCTTTAGTATTGTAAACTAATATTAATAATACAAATTTTGTAATATCAATCAATTTTTTTAAAAATATTTTTTCTTTATGTAACGATATAAAATTTTTATATTTTTTAATTCAGAAAAAAATACGCTATCGAGTGGATCTAAAAAATATGTATAATCTAATTAAAAAATATATAACTTTGTGCTCTAGTTTGAGAAAATATTTTCTACTATAAGCAGTTATCCGCCTTGATCTCCTACAACTTGATTATTTGGTTGTACCTCTAATAATAATAATAATAATAATAAAAAAAAAATGGCAGTATCCCGTTTCGTTCTTACACCTTGTCTACACATACATATATTTTTTATTACTGCATCCAACAATACAAAATAGGTATCAAATTATTAATATTACATAATAATTAGTAATTTTTTTGAGACTATCATTTCAAGGCCTCCCTCATAAGAACTCGCAGACACCCTGGGGGCCTCTGTCCCTTGAGAATTTAAGAATCACTGCCCTAGACAACTTTATCCGTTGGCAACCATAAAGTCAGAGAAGCACCAAAATATTTTTATGTTTGTTTATGTATGTAATTTAATTTATTTTTCTCAACAGATTTATTAATATAATACCTTACGTAACATAATGAATTCTAAGTTCGATTTAAAATAAAACATACTGTAATTATCATCGTAGAATTGTATTACGAATCAAAGATGACTAATATCGTCATTCATTGCATTACGACTGTGTATGTAACTCTATAGATCGGTATATGGCGCTTGTATTTTCTTCTGGTATCACGTGTATAATTCTTGTGCTTAATACAAGTATGAATTCGTAGCATCACGTGTTCGGCAACGGCGTTCCATTAATCCTGAAGCTGAGAGAAAGCGATTCGCTGTCGATCACTCATTCATGTGTGCCATCATTAAAAAACATAGTGTCTTGTTCGTTGGTAGAGTTGTTGACACTGGTGTTACATCTCATATCGTTCATATGGAACTTTAGATCTTATTTATATTGACTGAAAGTTTTGTTTCAATTGTTGAAAAATTAAATGTTTAAGGCTTCGGTTCATAGCTCTTGTGATACATTACTTTACACTCAGACTATGGCAGCTTCCCAATACTTCATTAAAAGTATTTTGTAAAACAATACCTAAATAGAATTTTTATAATTATATTAATTGACTGCAAGGAATCGTTTAAAAGTTTCGACAATTTTTATTAATTGGGATGACAATCGGTTCACAAAATTTAAATAATATTGAACTATCTAAATAATATAGAACTTCGATACTCATCCCTAATATTTACTGATCGTAATCTCTAGTTTTTGCCAATTATTTTAAATTTTATATGTTATGTAGAGTGTATATAATTTAGCCGTACACATTGCTTCTTAAATGGGCCTTATGTCTAATGTATCACAAGCTCCTTAAGTCTGATTTGACTGCTAATTGAAGGTGTTATAAAATGGTTAATTTTGAGCAGTTGAAACACAACTAAACTGGACTCTGTTTTTATATTTATTTTGAATAATTCTGACAAAAAATGGAATATTTTAGTTGCAATTAGTAAGTTATTTTCTCAAAATTAACTCATATTTCATAAAGAGATATACATTTAGATTTCAGTGGAACATAAATATTGTAAATTTTCACTTCCCGATATAGTACAAATCTTTTCCGAAGTTAAATAAGTCTTGATTAATTAATATTTAAAACTAAGTACCTGTCTGTAGCGAGGTAATGCCAGATGAAACTTCATGTTACTTTTATATGATGCCGAATTATATTCCATTTTTATAAATATTAAATTTAAAAGCATCAACCCAAAAATAAATTTCTGAATCAGAATATGTAATTTGGGATATTAGTTGTAGCTTGCTGCGCCTTTTCTGAAATTTGCAACTATAAGCTCTACAAAGAATTAAAATTTTGAATCGAAGAATGTTAACTTGTAGTTACATGTTTCGAAGAAAGCTCTTGGTATGCTACTTTTTAGATATGGAGTAGATTGTAATTTTGGGCATTCTGTTGGCTTTTTACACGATTTAGGCATTTATTATTTGATATTTTGAAAAAGACAGGTTGTCTAAATACTTCTATGGATATTATTGAAATAATTTCTTCACTATTTTACTAAATTTATTTCGAAGCAAATTAAGAGTTATACACCGTGCTGTATTGTGAATTGACCGGTCAGCCATAGGGATTTAACATGTAAAATAATAAATGTACTATTTCCTGCTTTCCTAAATGTTTTAGAGAAAAAATGCAAGAGATAATATTTATTTAGAATTTAAAACTCTACATGTTAAGTAAGTAAACTATCTTCCAACCACTTATAAATTTTCTAAAACATTCTTTATCAAGTAGCCATATGCTTATGAACAAATGTGCATGAAAGACTAGTAATCTAAATAATAAATTCAATTTATCATAAATATAGTAAATTTATTAATAAATAAATAATTATATATATTTTTTTAACATGAATAATTATATTTTATAGCAAATGTTCAAATATGTCGCCATTCACTGCTAAACAGAAACCAAATCTGTCGTAACAATTTCTCCGCACATTGACCAGTTGCCTATCAGTTATTTCTACGCATTCCTTGATAATTTTATGTTTTAACATCAATGGCATCAATGTCTGCATGCATTGCTCCATATAATTTGCTTTTTAAATGTCCCTATAAGAAAAAGTTATTTGGTGATAGATCATGGATATTTTTTTCGGATGTAGTTGTAAGATCATGTAGAGTTTTTAATTCTAAATATATTTTATCTCTTGCATTTATTCTCTAAAACAATTAGGGAAGCAGGAAATAGTATATTTATTATTTTACATGTTAAATCACTATGGACGACAGGTCAATTCACCCTGTATATAACTAATTAATATTATGTTGTGTTTTTTTATTTTTAAAAACGATAGTAAAATGTAAATAAATCATCGAATTTTTTACTCTGCAGCTAACGTTAATTTTGTAAAGATTTGGTTACACCGTTTGATTATTATAATTTTTTTATTTTTAAACTAGTAATTATATGAACGTATTGTTCTTGAATATATACAGATAGTCTTCGACTTACGGCCATTCGATGTACGTTCATTTGACTTACCACCCTTCGAATTTAGGACGAAATTTCCATAAGCGTTCAGAATTAATTAACATGTTGTGACCGTCGATTTATTTATTTATTATTTAGTTAATTATTTAATTTTTTTAAGTACTATTCAGTCTTGATTGTATAGTATTATGAGAATTCTACAGTCCGTGCTCTCAAGATCTCAAATCTTTATAAATTCCAGTGAAATAAATGTATGAAATCATATAGCATTTTGTCAGAATTAGAATATTTATTCATGTTAACCGATTTTTAATGTTAAACGGTGTCTATTATATTATACATGCACTGATCGCAACCGGGCGCAAGTCTTTTAAACATACGTAATAACCAGTTTAATTACTATTTGCAATAGTTTTGACATATGCAAACAAACATATATTTAAGATATTATATTAATTGTTAATTTAGTTAAAATCCTTTTTTAAATACGTTACTCTTTATAATGGATCGGTATTCCTATTATAATAAACGTGGGTAATTAGAATTATACTAATTGTACTGATCAGATATATATATTTTTTAAATATAATAATAGGGGATACGCATAAAATTTATATTTCCTTAAAACTACATTTTTTTGATATTTTAATCTTAGTTATGTCATCTAACACAACAAAAATCACATTTTAATTAATATTATAGCCAAATTTTTTAATTAAAATATTGTAAATTTGAAATAAGCCGACCACGCCGCGAAGGTTGCCGAGTAAATACGACTGAGACTGCTGCGGTTTGACGTCACAGATACAGACTAAACATAATCTTTACGTGTGTATATTGTATTGTTTGAGAGTTTTGTATTTGTTTTTAAACAATTTTTCACGCATTTATTATTAAAATAATTTATAAAATATATGTACTCACATTAAAATGGTCTTCACAAACATAAAGTTTACTTTTTTTTGAAATATCGGTTTTATTTCGCCTCATAGCTTTCAGCCACAAATTTCGCCTTTTCTGTTGTTTTTCGCCATCAGGTAATGACAAATTATTTTTTTGGATTTCTAATTGAACTATTTGTGCACATCGGTACTAAACAATATTTTCGACTATGTTTCGAAGTACTGGGGCCTGGATCTTCCATATTTTATATATTTTAATATAAAATTTAATTCGGTAAACATGTATAAATTGTTTTTATAGAATTAAACTTTATTTTAATTAAAATCACTCTAACTATACATAACCCAGGCTTGTACGCAGTACACTGGGTAGGCTGTACTTAGTTGCGGTATGACGTCACACGTCGTTTTCGCGCGCTACATACATTTATAATTTTTTTAAGCCTTCAAATTAAAAAAAAAAATGCAAAACTGTTTTTTATGTTTATATGCAACAAAAGGAATATAATAAAAAAAAAAAATAAAAAAAATCATGCCTATCCCCTATTCACAATGCATATTGATTACTAATTTCTGTTCATTCTGTCCTAGCTGGCAGGCTAGTACAATACAGTTTGGATATTCCAAGGATCCAATCATTCGAGGCAAATCATCCATTCATCATTTCACTCGTTTGTAAAGTCAGTGGCCATAAAGTTGTAATTTTTTTGGGACGTGTATTCAGTGTCGGCTCAAGCTACGGTGTGAACAAGCATCAACTCGGCGCGTCGAAAAACAGAGAGAATCTAAATAAGCCATACATTAAAAAGATCAAGTCATGCGTCATTTGTTAAGTGCGCAACTTTATGTTTATCCAGTGCTAGGGCCGCCTTGTCCAGTTACTTTAGGCACAATAACTAGGATTTAGGTTCTTCGTGTGCAAGAGTATCTAGAGATCCCTTGTGGTACGTCGAGGCCTAGCGGTAAACCGATTACAATAGTGTCTAGGACATACGTAAAATTTAATGCGTCCGGAGGCGCAAGATGTTCTGTATTATCTGTCACTCTGTAATAATATAATACATATAAAAGTTTGTTTATATTGTTTTTAATTTTAATTGTTGTGTGCCTTTGCTGTTATATTATTGAAAATGTAATAAATCGTGTATCACTGGCCTTAGTATGACTACCTAGATAAAATCAACTTCGCTGGGTGTTCATAGGAACGTATGTTGGTCGTAAGTTGAGAACTATTTAAGTAAGTAGACTAGGTGGGATTTATACCGGAAGTGACGTCACAGTTCCTCTCTAATCTACCGCCATCTGTTGAACGTTGCGGCGTCACTTGCAGTGTAGTTCACCTTCATAGTCAACTTACTCATCTGTATATTTATTATATCCTTTAAAATAATTTTAAAACATTTTAACATTTATTTTATTACGCATCATTTGTATAATTTTTACATCCTTTAAAATAATTTTTTAATAAATTAACAATTACTTTATTACGCATATGCAGATGTGATTCTTGGTAAAGTCCCTAGATTAAGAAGGTAGCCAAACTTTTGTTGAAGCCAATGTCAGATTTGTGCCCCATTGTTTGACTGGCAACACTGCTTCCCATGTGGACAGTGAATTTTATTACTTTAGGTTGGCGAAATATAAATATATTCATTTGAGTTTTGGATTTTATTATGAAACAAACATGTTTTGTTAGCCAACCTCAAAATTCTGCCAACTGCCAGATAAATCAATAGCGTAATCAAATTATAAATAAATTGTATTAATTGATGCATTAACTACATTTGTATCATATGGTTGGTTTTCAGATGAAATCTATTTTTAAATTTAATATTTGCGAGCATGTGTCACATTTAATTTTATCTACACTGTTTTGAGAGCTGGAAACAAGTTATGTTTGTTACACTTTAGGCTAAACCACGCCCACTATGCGCTTATTTCTTTATCTAGGGACTTTAATCTTTGGCGTAGGAGACTTGGATATTTAGAATGTGCCCGAAACTATTAATTACACAAAATATTAATTTATTAAAATATTTTGAATTTGTCAACTCTGTACTGTGTATTATATATTTTAACTGAATTTTAGTTTATAAGTATATTAACCAACAAGATTTGATAATATGTATTAATGTGATACATCAACGTTCCGGATATCGTGTTAATAATATTTTAAATCGTATTTTATACGTATTATTTTACATTATGTGATCTTTTCCGTAAACTCAGTGTTTTACGACTGTGAATTTTTTTACTGTAATGTTATATACGAGTAAGTGTAAAATAATTATTTTTTACATTAAGTTGAGTATTTTACTAATTGAAATTACCTAAATAGAGGGTGGGGCAGATGAAGTCAGTGGCGTAGCTAGAAGTGGTACAATTGGACCAGGACTTCTGTCCTAAAAGTTTAAAAAAAGTTGGTGCTAATTTTAAATCGCTCGTCATGGTCCGTAACTTATGCTACTCCACTGGTGAGGGTAGTTTATATTTTTATTTAATTTAACCTTTTGCGGATGGGAACCTCTCAGGCTTTGCGTCCTGGTAGTAGCTGTTTGTCCTGTAAAGTTTTGTAAAATACATTTCAATAAATACGAAGTATGATGAACAGAACAGTATGGTGAATTTTTGAACAACAAAAAAATTTATTAAAGTAAAATTCATATTAGAAACAGTCACTCTCAAAGTACTTCTCTCTACTCTTCATCATGGCACTACAAACTGTCGTTGGTCTCCTTTATTACCCTCTTTACCTAGATACCCAGTTGTTGTAGATCACGCTGCACATTGGACTTCTATTTTGTGCATGATCTGTCTGTGTTTCTTTTATCAAAAAATTCTTAAAATAAGTTTTTTAGTCGTTCTTCTACTGTTCATTTTCTGGTTATGACTTATCCATTGGAGTCTTCCGAATGTCTTTCTGACAATTTTAACTACCTCTGCTATAGTTCATGGTTGTACCTGATAGCCTATCATCTTTCTTTCTAACAAGTTCAAGGATGTGTCGTATTTTGCGTTCGAAGGACCTGCATAGTCTTTAGCTTCCGTCGGGCACCATTTTTCTGAACGATACAGGATAAAAGGACAGGATAAAAGCGTTTAAATAACTTTATTAGCAAGTCTTAGATATCTTCTTATTTCTTCTATGAGATTATTTGATTCGTTAACATTGGTACCAAATTACGTGAAATTTTCCGCCTTCTCAAAATTATAATTTCTTGTGACTAAGATGTGGAGTTGGTCGTGTCCGTAAGTGAATATATGTGCAGAAGGTTGTACGGGTTGCAGACATAAATGATACAACGAGATCTAGTTGACCAGTTTTGAAATATTTTATTTCTTCATCAGAGCTACATAAATGATGAAGAAATAAAATATTTCGAAACTGGTCTGCTAAATCTAGTTGCATCATTTATGTCCGCAACCCTTGCAACCTTCTCCACTTGCAACTAAGAAGTCTTCATTGTTCCTAGATGTTTTGGACAATTTCGTATATTTTGTTTTATATTCCAGCTAAGTCTAGCAATCTTTTATCGCTTCATTTTCTAATACTTAGAAAATCTTTATTGTGGTTTGTTGTTGTTACTGCCAATGATATCGATGCCATCTGCATAGGCGAGTAACTAATGTTCCACTCCATACTCCAGACACTTATTTCAACGTACTTTCTTAGAACAATGCCAGAAGGCCTCTTTCATGAGCGGTTTTAACTGGAATTAACTGAGAGTGTTTCCCCTTTATGATCATCTTCAACTTAAGGAAGATAAAAAAATCGCAGGGTGCAAGATCTGGTGAATGTGTTGAATGGGGACATCTGTATTTTTATCTGCCGAAAACTGCAATAGAAATAAGGTGTGGTAGGGCGCGTTATCTTGGTGAAGCCATTTGTCTATTTTTCGTTCTTTTTCTGCGCACATTATACTAACAGTTCTAGTATTTCATCATTTCACTAACTAATACAACATTATGTTCAGTTTTTGATGTAGTCCCGTTTTTTTTTTTTTTTTGTTTTTATTTATTATTATTTTTTTTTTTCATCATCAATTGACTCACAACACTACGATATGAACTAAGCTACTAATTCATTGTTTTAAGGGTCTTTGCAGCATCACCATGAACAAGCGCAATCATTTCATGAGTTTCTTTTGCAGTTATTTGAAGTTTAAAACAAAACTTGATGTTTTAGCCTTTATAAAACGATAGTTCTATATTCTCTCTATGAAACAATTTGAAACTTGCTAGGTTTTCTAGAAAAGCTTTACACGGTTAGAGTATAGTAGTTCTTTTTTTTTTTTATGGGGTACGTTCTGGGCCGGAATTCACCGTACTTTTTGGTTACACTGTGTATATCATATATTTATTTAAACAAAAAATTATTTCCTATAATTTTTCCTCGTGTAATGTTTTTCTAAACAATCGGGGTAACGTCGACCAGAATGTTAAAAGTACTGAGCAGGGTATTTCGTCCGCAAAGGGTTCATACACATTATATACAATTGTACTGATAATTTGCTATTTTTAAAATATACATCTAATTATTTAAAATATGCTTATTGATTACTAATTTCTTCTCATTTTGTCGCAGCTGTTAAGTTCACGTATCACAGTTTGGCAATAGGAAGGAAAAAATCATTCAAGGCAAAACATCCCTTTATTATTGCTCTTATTTCCAAACCAAGTGGAAACAAAAATGTTATATTTTTGGGACGTATATCTTCTGTCTAGTCTCTCTATATTACAGGCGGTTTCTTTGGTTTAAGCGGAACTAGATTTTTAAATCTAGTAACTATTTTCGATTGATTGAAACTTTTGATCATTTTGTTTAGAATAAGCCAACTTCAATATATAAAAAGTTAGCTAGTGATTTAAATTCCATTTAGTTCCGCTTAAAGGTTTGGAATAGCCTATACACACATTAATTGTATGTTGAAATATACGTTAAAATATTTATCTGCAAAGTTTGTTTAATTGGTTCCTCTTAACTTTATTTATGACATTTTTCCAAGAATAAACAGACCTAGAACTAGCCGTCGGCACGAGGAAGAGCCGACCGCTTTACACGGTATTTAACTGGGGCGGCAAATTATGCCTTACTTATTTGAAAAATCTTTGTTTAATTCGAACGGTAGGAAACAGATTGTGAAAGTGTTAGTGACTTACTCCCGGCTGCGTAAATCATTCCTATATTTACTTTTATTTACAACTGTTGTAACTTTAAAAGTAGATATAAGTTAGTTGCGTTGCTAAAGCAAATTCATTCTAGTTGTAACGAAATTAAGTTTTAACGAATTTGACAGGTATAAAATTGTAATGAATGGACGATTTTAGTGGAGAGATACAGTGGTAAAAAGTAGAAGCTTTATATTTATCTCTAATTATTTTTAATAATGTTATAAACGTTTCCTTTTTAACCTTTTTTCACTAGTTAATTGCTTGTTTATAAAGTTGTATAATTTACATACCTAAATTAACTATACATTTGTTTTTATGTCCAAAATATTTATTATACATATTTTTATTATGCTCCGAGCTATAGATAGCTCGAGTTAGGATACGAAAGTGTTTAAATCAAAATGGAAGGCCCTTTGAATACTTGTAAATAAAAATATTTTACTTTAAGTCGTTGTAGAGAACACAATTTTTGGTCAACTGTAAAAAATGTTTAAATAAAAGTAGTTAAAATTTTTCAAAAGTTATATCTAAAGGTACGCAAACCGACTAACGTTACAGTCAAAAAAAAAAAAAAAAAAATCAAAGTTTTTAATATTTCCATTCGATTCGTTGGGTATACTTTGGTCTTAATTCTTTTACAACTTGCTCAATCCTCACGTCTTCGAGAAAGAAAGGACTTGTGGTTTGATGCACCCTTTATATAATTATACTGATAACTTGAATTTTCAATATGTACTATACTATATACATAAATTTCACTGTTTAAAGCATGCATTTTGATTACTAATATCTGTTCATTTTGTCGTAGCGGTTTTGATTGAGGCTGACAGTTTGTTCATTCCAAGAAACAAATCATTCAAGGCAAATCATCCCTTCATTATTGCACTTGTTTCTAAGGAAAGTGGCAACAATAATGCCATGTTTTTGGGACGTATTTCTTCTGCTTAGTCTCTCTATACTGCACTTATTAACTGTATATACAGGTGGGCCTTATTTTACGCCGCTTTATTTTACGCCGGTTGGCAGCGACCTTAAAATAACGCTGCTTTGAAACAGTTGAACGTCGGAGTCGGGTGTCGACAATTCAGGGGTCGAAGCGGGGATGTCTCGTGGTTTACGCAGTCGCAGTAATCGCACTACTGAGACGTATTCAGTTGTAAAATAAATTTAACTCGCTTAAGAGTTTCTGCTTTATGATATGTACATATTTAAATTTAAATAAATCTAAATCTAATATTTAATATAATCTAAATTTAATAATTTTTAATTTTTCTATATTATTTTTATTAACTTACTTTTAAAATTTAATTTAAAATTATTGAGTAATAATTATAATTTTCATTAATACCAATGGAAAATATATCTACAAAACACGATAGAAAACAACGTAGGTCTATTTCGATTGAGACAAAAATTGAAGTTATTAAAAGAATAGAGAATGGTGAAACTCGTCCGAAGATTTGTAGATGCCTAAACTTACCTCCATCAACGGTGACTACAATAATGAAAAATGCAGATAAAATTAAAAAATTAAGACATTTGCAAGACAGATCATGATTGCGAACGCAGTTCAACTATAATAAAAAAATATCAAAACATCTATGGAACCTTACATAAGCCTTCTGCGTGAAAAAAAAAAAAAAATAAAGAAAAATAAATTTTTAATATTCTTTCAAAGGTTTTGTTTTTATTTTTGATTATAATTTTGATTTCTGTTTTAATTTTTGTTTATTTGTATCGTATTGTTGCATTGTATTGTATGTTCTGTAATAATATTATAATTTTCTATATATATAAGTAATAAATAAAGAAAAAACAAAAATAATTAAAAAAAAAACAAAAATATTAATTCGAATAGAATGTTAATCCGTCTCTGGAATGAACATTCTTTGCTTTGATTTGCGCCGCTTTATTTTGCGCCGGTACGTAACACCGGCGTAAATCGAGGCCCACCTGTATAAATATATTATTATACATGAAAAGTTTATTTAATTCGTTCCTCCTAATTTCATTTATAATATTTTTCCAAGTATTAAGAGATCTATGACAAAAATCGTTGTTTATCTGTTGGTAACATTTTGAACTAATGTATATACTCTACCAATTTTAATTATGTTATTGTAAATAGAGTGGATTTTGGTTCATCAGAGCATTTAATGAGTGGATCATTTGGCTGCATTAAACGGTATCAATTAATTTATTTATCAATTAAACGAAAGTTACTTCAATGAATGAATTATTGCATACATATTCAGTATTTCTCTTTCAATATAAGTTTATTCAAAACTAAAAGTACTGACATGCAGTCCTAATCAGTAGTATGATACGATACGCACATTGTGGACGCTGGTTGCTGGCTGTCAGCACTGGCGAAAGTCAACTTCGAGCGGGATATCCTATGTGTTATCAATTATAGCGCATAGTGCAGGCTGGCTATGGTTTCCCAGCGCTGGCTATCAGCATGAACAAGCAAGCAGGTTCATTTTTGATATTCCAGCGCGCTGGTATCAGCAACCTGCTTTCACTATGCGTGTATCCATAGCAGAAAGTCGAACCGGAATCGAACCGAACACCGGAATTTTTAACAGAACTGGAACTGAAAATTGCTCCATTTCAAAACCGAAACTGAAACCGGAACGAAATGTTAAAACGGTTAATTTCGGTTATTTTATTTATTTTTTTTTTTCATTAAAGTAATTATTTTTTATTTTTCATTAGTTTTAGTAGTAAGAAAGCGATTAACTTTCTTACTACTAAAAGTTATATTGACTGATAACGTAATGAATCTATCAGAAGCAAATTTGAAGAACACATTAATGTGTCGATTAAACATGGATTTTTAATTTATTTTTATTTCAAATTTCAAATATTAATTTCATTGAATGAACTGTGATTATTTATTTTTTTTTGTAAAAAAGTCTTCTTTATAATATTGCGATTTTACAAATTTATTATTTATTAACGTTTTTCGTTTCTGTAATTGTGATTATATGAACTATGTGTAATCAGGGTCGGACTAAAGTAATCCCACACCCCGGGCAGACTCTTTGTATGGCGCCCCAGATGTGCATAGCTGAACCCAAATTTTTAGGGGCGCTGAAAATTAAGTTGTTCTTTGCTGTCAGAGATATTTGTTGAGCAAAAACTAAGTCTTCAACCAAAATTTTCAGCACTCTTTGCATCTGGCGCCCTAAATAAAAGAGAGATTGTTTTTTTAGGTCTTGATTAAATTTTGACGTCTCTAGATAGGTACCCTATAGTGCGTTCACGTAAGTGTTAGTTTGCAGTATTGCTCTTATGGAAAATGAGACCTATGTTGCCAACTGTTGCAAAATTGTCTAATATGCCAATGAACCAAAAATATGCAGAATTTTATATTGATTTGTTGTTAACTTATTGAAATTAAATGGAAAGAAAAAATATACGACAAAAATGAATAACCATTTGTACCGCGTTTTCATGGATCAGTGTTTTACCGCTATCACCGTTGCCATGAAAGAAATATATAGCATTATTGAGAAAACCCATTAGGGAGTATGAAGAAGAGCATCTCTTAATAATCTGTACTGTACACTAACTCTTGAATGCGCTATAATTAATCTGATGGATAAAGCTCTACTAAGTTGAGTTACTACTAACTAAATACTTCTAAATCTAACCAAATAAAATGATATAATGAAAGCTATGTTTTATTATTTGTTTATTGTTACTATTTGTTACAATATATATACAATTGTACCGATCTCTTGAATTTTTAAAATATGCATCTAATTCAGGCATGGCCAAAAGTTTACGAACGCGGGCCATATTCTGTCCTACACAAGCCGTTGGTGGACCAGAAGACATACAAAGAAAAAGGCTATCGAAAACATCCGACGTGCAAAAAAAGGAAAACGGATCGAAGTGATAAATAAAAAAAGGGAAAGCGGATAAAAGAGATGAGCAAAAAAGGATATGACCTACTCGGGTCATATAAATCCCGCGGTCCGTAGTTTGGCCATGCTTGATCTAATTGTTTAAAACGTGCATATTGTTTACTAATTTCTGTTCATTTTGTCGCAGCTGTTATTGTAGCGAATTACAGTATTGCAATTCGGAGAAACAAATCATTCGAGGCAAGTCATCCCTTCAACATTGCACTCGTTTCTAAATCAAGTGGTAACAAAAATGTTATGTTTTTGGGACGTGTGTCTTCTGCCTAGTCTATATAGTGCACACATTAATTGTATGTTGAAATATATTAATATATCTGAAAAGTTTTTTTTAATTCGTTATTCCTATTATTATTTATTATTATTTCATTTATAATATTGGGTTGAGTCATAAGATGATTCCTTTTTTTCCCTAAACGTGCAACTTAAAGTTTTCATTTCCAGAACTATCATTATTTGACAGCAATATAACATGCGTTCCTTTTAAAATAGAACAAAAACTGTTTACTAGTTACTATGTGTTACTAAAGTCTGTTCCAAACGGTTAAGCGGAACTAGATTTTGCAATCTAGTTACTTTCATTGTTTAAATCGTGCTTTTCGGCCGTTTTGTTCAAGCTTTGTAAATCATATTTACAATAAACATTTTTTGGTTAAGGTTAATATCATTTTAAAATGTCATTTTCTTTATATTTTGATTTTTTGTGTCATTCTTAATGTAAATTTCCCATTTATTTATTTTTTGTCATTAAAATATATAAAAAAAATAATTTAATTTTGACATGTCATTCGTTTCCATGATTTCATTGCTCCAATTTTAAATTTTGACATTCCAACCTGAAAAATGAAATAACCCAAGCAAGGTCCTTTCTCTTGACAACCTAAAAGAACGAAATTCCCACTTAGTTCCGCCTAACCGTTTGGAACAGACTGTATAATAACTTGTTTAAAAGACGAAAGTTCTACTGTTGTAACTCCGCCTTTAGAAAAACAAAAGAATAAGTGTTGTCAACAAATAACAAAATTAGTAAATAATATTGAAAATGTAATACAGTTTTTTGAAAGTAAATATTAGTTGTGGTTTCTTTGTGCGTTTAATTCCCTGAAACGGATACCTATTTAAATATTTGAGTTTATTTTGTGCGTTGCGTTGAGCCGGTGACGGATAGTTGTCGTGTCTCAACATCTACAACGTAACTACTCAGGAACGAATAAAATTAGTGAAGTGGTACAACAGTAATTTTAGGTTAAAGTAAGTCCTAGTATTAGTGCTTGGACAATTTTAAGAATTGTGAATAAAATTAATAACGATAGATTCATCCACTTTCAGCACAAGAAAAATTTTAAAATTTATTGTAAATGTTTGTTTAATAAATATATTTTTAATCTTTTATTCTTGATTTTTTCATAAAAAAATGCGATTATTTATCATTACAATCGAGCAATCTGTGCAGTATGTTCTAATTTATTGTTCATCACTCATTGGGCGATTCCCAATCGCCCGATACGTCGATCCGGCCCTGTCTGGACGCTATATCGTATGAGATCCTTCATCATTATCATCATCGTCATTGTTGGCTAGTTATATCTGAATAAATTTTGGATTGTTTATCGAACTATTTCATTCTTCAAAACACGCAATCACTGTTTTTCGTTCAAGTATTTCTATATCATCATTTTATATTTTTTCTAAATTTATCTTCGATATAGTGTAATTTCGGTTTTCTTGGTTTAGCTATTATCTGGGCTGCAGCTTCCAGCTCCTACAGTCCTCAAATTAATCTTCGGAAGTGGCTTAAAGTGGATCATCCTTATATGGTGGCTTTAATTCACAAAGTACCAAAATCCCACAAAGCAGTTCGAGTTGAGAAAAAATCTCTTATGTTTTTAGGAAGAATTTCTTTTGTATAATGCTTTGTAGTATTGCGCAATAAAGATTTGTTAAATGTTGTATTAGATGGATTTTTTTTTATTTGTTGGATCACATTTTGTTCATCAAGATCACCAGGTTTTTATTTGTAGGATTCGTAGTATTAAAGATTCAGCTCGAATCTTGATTCTGAAAATTTCAATTATTATCAAATGTTAAACACAAATGCAGAAACATTAAATAGATTTTTTTTTATCAAGAATTTTACTCGTGTTTTAGTTTCACGCATTGTGATCCGTTTGATTTCGTATATTTAAAAAAAATTTCGGGGTCGTTATTTTTTATAAACATGAATAAAGTAAAATAATGCCCCTCTGTCTGTCGTTGGTGATTCTCAGGACGGACAGTATATCTTCTACGCCGTTTATTTAAAAAGTTGTTTGCTGTATATAAAAAGGAAACGCAAGTAAATAAATCACTTGAATTACTCTTCTGTTTTTGCTGAACACTGTTATCTTTATACCTAGGTTATATGAACCATGGAATATACAAATGTCAAATACAGAACAACGCAAGTACGCAGACGCGGCAATAAAATTATTATTTTATATTATGTCCGATATAAACGTTTTCTTAGTTCTTATTCTTGTGTACTGTATCTTATTTTCTATTTCTTAGTCTTATGTCGTATATAAATCAACCATAACTTTTCTTATATCTTAAATTCTCAAGGTTATGTTTTATTTCTCTGTTTAGGTTTAAGTTTAATTTATATTTCCTATTCTTATGTTGTATATAAATCAACCTTAAACCATAAGCATAAACTCATTCTATCGTCGCAAGGTTTTATTTATTAGCTCCATTACCATTTTCAAATCATGGTTAAGGGCAGTATGAACACAATTACATAGCATTGCTACGTAATTTTTATTTACACATTCTAATTGTTTTGTTTTTTTTTTTACGACAGTTGTTAAACTTGCCTCAACTTTTAGTTCTAATCCAACCTATTATAGATTTGTTATAAATTTTAAAGTTGACCACCCATATATGATGGCATTAGTTCATAAAATTCCAAATACTGGAAGAATACTGGAGGACGGAAATAAGAAAAAAAATATTATGTTCTTAGGCAAAATCTATTCTGTATAAAAACATTGTACCAAATTTTCAATAAAGATTCTTTGAAACAATTTTCTGGGTGTTAAATAGATTTTGTGTTTTACTTTGTCATTGAAGTAGAGGCTAAGCTTGCTTTGATTCTGAACTTATTTACTTCTGATCATCATTATGATAATAATAATTTTATATTATTCCTCTTTATGAACCTTCATTTATCCAATTTTGGACATAGGCCTCCTCCATTTCTGTCCACTGTTCTCTGTTGTGGGCCAATCTATACCATGCAAATCCAGTATGTCAATTGATATCTGACCCCATTTCTTTCGTCTCCTTCCTCTTCCTCTTCTTCCATCCCAGTGGCATCACACCTGAGTTATAGCATTCCAGCGGTTGTTTTTGTTTGTCTGACGTTGTGGCCCGCAAACAAATAGTGGACGAATTAAAATGAACAATCTGTGTACTTAAAATTTATCGTGATCATTAAAGCAATTTCGTAACTTCACATTTTTGCCCCTCCGCACAAAATATAATTCGGGCCCCTTCCCAATATTTTTTTTTTTTATATATGTATAAATGTATTTATATATATTCAAAAATTACCACAAAAAAAAATATAGATAAACAAATTTTAAACAATATGACAGTGGAAAATCCGTAGTAAGATATTCTTTATATTTTAATTGCAGCGCTTCGACACATTGTAAAATTTCCGGCTCTTCCATTTCTGTTAGTTTTGAAGGTAGCATGAAAGCAAATAATTTTGTAACCTCATGCATCCCTTCAAATCAATTACATATTTAGCTAATAACGATATCTAAAACTTTAATAAATACATTGGCGTGAAAGATGACATCTCCATTACCACCAAAACGGCAATCGCTCAATAGTTCATCAAAATGTCTTTTAGCAACTTTTTGTATCTTCCAAGAAAAAGTTGGTTTAATCTGGTATTTGAACTGCTTCGCCTTTTTCCGAATTATACATGTGTCTATATTGTTGTAAATGTTTACTTGTAGTTTTTAAAGATTCCCCCGCAGTCATTTGATTTAAATTTCTTGTTTGTAATAATTTCGATTGTTGGCCTGGATGAAAGAAAGTATTAAATGAAAGTTTTCTTACTTAGATTGATAGATAAAAATGTTGTAACTTAGTGGATACTGTTTGGTATATATCCTGTGAAAAGGCGGTCTTTATGGTGCGCATAGAGAAATCACTATGATAGACAGTGAGAATTACAGAGAATAACTGTACTGTGCAAGTGTATTTATTAGTTTGGTCGACAAACATAAATACCAGCCTTTCCTTCAGACATCAAGACTGTAGAAACGTTGCTGCTTGTTTTTAGTGAAAATTGCCCTTGACGATTATTATATATACTTATCTATGGACCAGATATAATGGGCCAATAATATGTGTTTATGTACTTGACTGTAGATTTATGTGTGAGAAAAAATGTAATTCGTCATAATTTAGAATCCCTACTACTCATTTAACGCGCATGCTTTACACTCATTGTCATGACATATACAGTGAATTTATTTTATCCTGCAACATTGAAATTATTATTATGCATGTTTTCCCTAGTAACGATAAATTATTTTGACAGCAATGTAAAGTTTTTTATTTTATTTTTTTAAATTTTAATGGCCTTTGCTACTTTGGCAATTAGCCAGCAATGTAAAGTTGCGTTCCATTTATTTTGCAACATAGGGATAAACATTCATTGAAAAGGCTAAACATTTTTTATTGAAAACACATTGAAAATACAAATATTAGATACAAAAATAACAAAAAAACACGTAAATTAAATGTTCAAAAATACCACCATTAACTTGTAAACAAAAAGTAAGACCATCATAAAAATTATTTAAAACATTTATTATTTGCCCTTGTGGGATAGTGTTTGATGCTTGCATGATTCTATTTTGTAAGTCCGTGATTCTCCTTACTTCTCCATCAGATTCTTTAGCTTTAAGATATCCACAATAAAAAAAAAAAGTTTGGTGATAAATCCGGAGATCGTGCTGGCCAATTTATCGTCCCTCTTTTCCCAATCCAGCTGTTGGGAAATTCCCTGTCCAAGTAGTCCCTTACTCGTTTGGAATAGTGCACTTGAGCTCCATCTTGCTGGTACCATATTTGACCAGCGGAATTTAAATTTCTTAAAACAGGTACTATGTGATTTTGTAATAAGGTTAAGAATTAAATTCGCATTGAGGTTACCATCAATGAAAAATGGTCCTATTATGTGTGTTCTATTATGCCTTCCCACACATTTAATTTTTGCGGCCTTTGCGTACGTGAAGCATTAAATAAATGTAAATTTTCTCGACTCCAAAACCTAAAATTTTGGCGCTGCACCTCACCATTTTAATTAAAAGTTTCTTCGTCGGTAAATAAAATTCTTTGGAGCATAATAGGGTTGGTATTAACTTTTCGAAAATATTAAAGCAAAAGTCCATCCGTACCACATCTCTCTCTAAAAGTTCTTGATGATTTTGAAATTTGTAAGACCGGTATTTTTCACTTTTAAGAGCTCTATATACGGATGATGACTTACTCACAGATACGGTTTGAGCGATTAATTTAGTAGATGTACAGTTATTACTTTCAACTTCTAAAGCAATTTCTTTTCTTCAGTTAGTATAGTAGATGTTCGTTTCCTTGTATGATTCAAATTGAGGCATCCATGTCGTTTAAATTTGGCAACATGCCTCGATATTGTAGAGGGATTCGGTACAGGACAATTCGGATAACTAGCACTGAACATAGAAGAAACTTCTCTCAAACTCTGAGAATTGTACCAAGTTACAAGCATGATTTTTTCTTCACTTGTGTACATTTTTTGAATGAAAAAGATACACTTAAATCGCCTATGTTGCAAATTAAAAGAAACGCCATTTTACATCGCTCTCATATTTCAGTTACCATAGTAACGATTATACCTATATTGCAGGATAAAATAAAGTCACTGTATGTTGAACTGTACTAATAAAAAAACTTTTGTCAACATGCGAAGATCAAATGCTTAAAATTTTCAATTTTTAGTGTGAATACTATGGTTATAGAATATTTTTTACTTCTAGGTTTCATTAACGTACCTAAACCGGCACCTCCTCCATTGAGATATACTTTCAAAGCGGATCATCCGTTCATCTTGACTTTAATACTAAACAAACGAAACGACAACGATGTTCTTTTTGTTGGCCGGTTAAATCACGCATAACTGTATGTAATACATCCAACAATAATCTGCATATAATCCATGACAATGCTAGCAAGCATTGTATTGTAGTAACTTTTTACCTTTTAAAGCTCCTACAGACGCCCAGTTTCTGCAGTTTTATTCGACCACAAAAAGTGATTAAAATTAGCAATCAGTACTATTCATTACCCAGTAAATGACCCTTTTAAGCTCCTACAGACAAAAAGTGATCCCAGTAAATGAAAACGCTGTATCTTGTACAGACGAACCACTATGTTGTTTTCACACGGACTTTTTGGTAATAGAGATCTTAATTTTCTCCAACAAAATATCAAAAGTTGAAATCAAAAAATGTATCTTGCACATTAAAGATCGTGATGTAAAGCAATTCTCAACATTTTCAAAGACCCAGATTGTGTAGTAGGTCGTTATTTGAGCCCTAACGTAAAGTTTTAAATGAAAATCCAAAGAGGTTATGTGGTAATTGTATTTGCCGGTCTTTATATCTACTTGTCTGTTGGCCAGAGCTCCACCGTCCTGCGCCCATTCGTCTTTTTCGAAACTCATGCTGTTTCAAGTAGTACGTATCGTAAACAATAACAACGCCTCACATACGATGTAATAATACAAATACTTTCTCCCGTCGATTAAATATACAATAATTGTTTTTCTGTTTTGCATTCATAAGAGAGTCATTATGAAACTGAATGGAGTGTTATAATAAAATACATTATGATACTTAACGTTTTATTTCATAAAATTGGTAAAACAACTTTACAAAACATAAGGGCATGTTTCTTAATTCAGCGCTAGATCTAGCGCATAAAGCACAAATCTAGCAAACCGTTTCTTAATTCAGCGTAAAATTCTAGCAGGCTGTTTCTTATTACAGCACTAAATGTCCGCTAGGTACTAGCGCTAGATAACGAATCTAGCGCTTAATGAGGCTGCTAGCTGCTAGAATTTGACATTTGACGTAATAGTTTTCTGCTGACACGTCCGGTTTATCTCAAATTTGTATATATGGCAATTCCTAACAATAATTTGGTATTGTACACGCTTCAGTATAACAATACACTCATGACGGCGAATGTGAAAATCCATATCGTTATAATTTTTTACTACATTTTTCGCATAATTCATTATTTTCACCCCTTTTTGTCTTTTTAGACAGATTATATAAAAATTCTAATGGCGGGTTGCTAACGTAAGAGTTTTCTCTAACTCAAGTTAAAATCATTTGTTTTTGTATGCTGCAACATACAAAAACAAATGATTTTAACTCGAGTTAGAGAAAACTCTTACTTTAGCAACCGGCCATAATTCTTCTAAATCTTTAGTACAGTGTTCTTCATCACTTTCTTCTTCTGAACTTGATGATGTTTGAAGAAGTCCTTTCATTACATAAAATGTCATCTGTACTAACAACTATATAACCTCCTTGAAACCTAGCAACAATCTAGCAAGTCGTTTCTTTATTTTTGAAATTTTGTATTTAGTACATTAATCTAGCATCACAGCGATCATCTAGTGCTAGAATTTAGCACTAAATTGTTAGCTGAATTTAGAAACATGCCCTAACTAATAGTTACCTTGAAAAATACAAAACTATCAAATCAGTCCGACCAAGTGCTACATTCACATGTTCTCTTGACGAAGATGTTATTTGATTACATATTGCAAATTTGTTATTTTAAAAGGAATGAAAAAACAAAATAGAAAAATTAGTATAAAAAACTCGTTACGTAATACTTTTTGCTGCACTTGTCGATTAGAAATTTCGTCGCTTCACGACTCGTTTTCTAACCTTGACTCGTGCGGCAAAATTATGACTTATTAAACTTGTGTTTTAATATAGGTACTATTATGCACGGACTGTAGATTTATGTCTGAAAAAGAATATAATTCGTCATCGTTTAGAATCCGCACTACTAATTTCACGCGTAGGCTTCACACCTTCTCACATATATGTTGAACTGTACGTATGAAATATTTTTGTCAACATGTGAATAACAAATGCTTCAAATTTTCAATTTTTAATGTTTAATATGAGCATTATTGTTATAGAATACTTTTTACTTCTAGGTTTCGCTAATTTCATGCCTAGACCGGGACCTCCTCCATTGAGATATACTTTCAAAGCTGATCATCCCTTCATCTTGACTTTAATACTAACCAAACGTAGTGACAACGATGTTCTCTTCGTTGGCCGTTTAAATCATGCATAACTGTACGTAACACATTCATTAATAATCTGCACATAGATTACGTCAGTGCTAGTTAGTATTATAGTCACTTTTTACCCTTTAGAGATCTTACAGGCGCGCACTTTTCGCAGTTTTATTCGGCTACTTAAACTACTTTTAATGACTTAACTGTAATTGGATCATCTTCGTTAATTTTTCGAATTGTGATGTTTTGGCTGTCAAAGAGTGTCATATTCAGGTTGCAAGTAGTTTCTATATTTAGTTTCTAGAACTGTTAGTGCAGAAAATCCTGCTTCACATAGATAGGTTATAGGAATTACCCTTCCTTTTGATATGTTCTAAATTAAATTCATTATACATTTTCCATATTTTTAGTGAAAACCTAAATATGACTCTGTTTTAAATCCCTACATATCGGCCTTTTATCTTTTTCCTGTTTATACAGGAATAATAGGACTGACTAAAATGTCCCATTGACCTAGTGTTTAGCATATAGTTCAGAAGGTACCTTATCTATTCTTTATTTTCTATGTGCCTTCTAAGCACTAGAAGCCTATTATTAATTAAATATACTTTAAAGCAAACTATCATATATTAGAATTAAATGTATAAGTTTATGGTGGGTATATAATAGGAGTTGTAGGGGTTTTTTGGTTTTCCACCGAATAAATATAATATTGTTAGTTGAGTATAATCTTTATTCTAGTTACAGCTGACTAGTTTTGCTCAATTCGAGCATTATGAAAGCTGAATGTCGAAAAAAATAAATAAATAAAAAAATAAATAATAAATAAATAAAAGTTCTTAATGGAGTCAAAATACGCAGTAAAACCTTGTCAGAAAATAAAATGGAGTAAGTTAACGGTCGTTGAGCCACATTTGAACATCATTCAAAAGTCATGACTTGCATCTTTTATTTTGTGACAAGGTTTTACCGCGTATTTTCACTCCATTGAGAACCCTTATTTATTTTATTTTATTTTTTTTTTCGACAATCAGCTTTGATAATGCTCGAACTTAGCGAAACTAGTCAGAAAGATTATACTGAACTGATATATTTATTCGGTGGAAATCCCTACAAAAAAACCCTACAACTCCTATATTAGAATTACTTGCTAGTAGTTCCATCAATAGACCTGAACCACTCACTATCCACAGTAGTATGAACAGATAAACGCTTGTAGTCAAACAGTGTTGGCTTTTAACTGCTAACCAACCACTTTTGATGATCGATTACAACAGTAAAAAGTAGATCGTCTGTAAGAGCTCTCAGATTCGGTTCAGATAATATCTATGCCATCAGTGGAGATATGATATATGTATTTTTGGCTGTTTGGTACTAGGGTGGTGGTGTATATTTATTCTGTGATATGAATATTGCTTACTTTCTAATTGTTATTGTTTTTAAACAGCTCTCAAATTCGTTTCAAAAGTTGGTTTCATTCAAGGGCCTAAAAAACTGTTTAGAGCAGACCATCCATTTTTAGTAGCGTTGGTTCATAAAAGAGATAGAAATAATTCTCTTCACTTTTTTGGGAGAATATCCAGTGCTTAAATAGGTGTTAAATAATAATGTGAATGATAATAAATTTCAATTTATTTTATTGATTCTTTTTATAGATATTTGTATTGTTATTAAAAATATATGTATTTTATTGTAAAGGCTAATTTTTTATTTTATCCAAAAATTTCCAAAGCCGGCAGAAATTTGAGTTGATATTGTTATGTGGTAACAATAAAACAAAAGGATGAGACAAAAATAAATAATTGACTCACTTTACTATATATGTCAGAAATAGGGACGTACTTCGGATAAATTTCCCCAGTGCTGTCTAAGACAATCTTATCTCTTTAACAGGATTACCTCCACTGGTATTGAATGTTTACTTATGCAAAACCAACTCAAAACAATAATGTTATGCTTCCGAAATGTCTACTTTATTGGGAATTATAAATTGGTGGTGGTAATGTTGAAGCCCAGAGCAAAAGATATAAAGAGCTGTTACTACAGACTACAGACACTTAAGAACTCCAAATTAAGTTGCAGTCAATTGGGAAGACTTAGGTAAAAAATCGAAATGCGTGAAGGAGAACTACACGAGAGTTCATATCAATGTATGAAGATGACTAACAACAAGCCGTACACAAGTTAAAGCTGTCGCGAGGTAACAAATCATATCTGATATGCTCGTCGAACATCCAGATGCTGATTGATGGACTGAGGGTTGATAAACAAATATCTGTTTCACAATATTCTATGTAAACTATCTATGACGTATTTGAACTACTCGTACCAACGTACGTATAATGTTTTATCTTTGTTATATTTCAATATATTCACATAAACGTATGTCCGTTTGTATATCTGCCCGCTACCACCAATAGAAATGGAAGATAGACTGAAATCGAAAGATAATTCTTTCTAACCCTTCGAATAAAATCGTTTGATTTTGGAAAACTTTTATGTTGAATTACAGTCTCGTTTTAAACATCATCAGCAAGACGTTAGCAATAGCACTGCCATGCTAATATGTAATATCTGCAATAAATGGTTTGCGGCCAAAATATGTATCTATTGTTATCTCAGAACCCATCAAAGACGCTTAAGCACCATTCTATAAAATAAATAATATTTTTAGGACTAATCAGAACGGTTGGTAGCCTTATCCTAGGATGTTCTCGCATTTTCTTTCCTTGTGAATTCCAGTCAAATGTTTTGCGGAAAGTGTATCCGAGAAAATGTTTAACCAGAAAATATGACGGATTTTCTGAATTTATTAAGTAATGTTTGTAATTTGTTGATGATTTATTTCGTAATTTTTACATTATGAACTATTTTTTTAAATATAGTTCTTTTCTTTTAATGGCGTATTTATTTTGAAGCTGTTATCGGTAAGTTCAGATCTGCAAAAGTACATCGTGGTCCAAGAGCAGAGTTTAGAGCCGATCATCCTTATCTTATAACTTTGATGCATAAAGGAGTCCCAAGCAGTAATGTTATGTTTTTGGGAAGGATTTCTTCAGTCTAAGTTTTCCGAAGGTAAGGGACTTCTGTCCTTGATACTTTGCTGATTCTGCTAGAATGGTGTTCTATATTGCTATATATGGGGATATAATTTATAAGTGGGCATTGCAAGACATTAAATAAGAATTACTATGCATGATATAATTAATCGGGGCTCAATAAATTTAATCCATTGTTTTGAACCCCATGTTAACTAATTGTTTTTAACTCAATTCCATAAGACTTTTAAAGGTTATTGTAGCGTCGTTCCTAATGTACGGCAGGAAAAACGACTCTTATGCCCGTATTCACCAGCCAATAAGAGTTATGGAACCCATAAATGAATCAATAGGGTAAATTTGTATTCACCAACTCTCAATAGCGCTATTGCTTCCATAAATCTCTCTTTAAATTATAGAACTGAAAATCGCCCAATAACTTTCTTATAGGTTGTATAATTTTTAAGTTAAATATTTAATCATTTATTGGTTAATAAATAGTATAAAACAATAGTTTGAAACAATTTAATACAAATTTTAGTGAAAAGATAAGTTATTTAAATGGCACTAGCAAGTATTATGTAGATAACCTAACATTTTTTTTATATTATTATATCAAATGTATGATTATTTTATTTGGCTTTTCTTCCTCCGTAAAATTCTTACTTCCTTTTCTTTTTAAATTTTTTTCAATATGAATGTTTTCCATTTAAATTAAATATTACAAATTCCATCACTACTAAACACGTCAAATACGAAATAAACTTTTTAGGTTATATTGAACAGTTTCGCGTTAAATGTTAACAAAGTTACAACCTAAACATGAAAAATAATTATGGCAACTTGTTAAATCTCCCTATAGTTATTTATTGAAAGATTTGGGTTGGTGAATACCAAACTGTATTATAGAACCCATAGCTTATATGGCTTCCATAACTATTGGACCAATAAAAAAGTCTTGGTGAATACGTCTATTAATTTATGGACTGTAAACTGGCTGTGTTTGTTCGGGTAATCGGGTGTAAAATAGGGGTAAGAATATGGCAAAACGGAATTGACAACGGTGCTGCCTCGATGCTTCGGAAAGGGATCCTTCTGTTGTCTGCTGCTGCACGGCTGTGCGAGGGTTAGATACAGTAATAACTCGCAGAACACAGCTCAGCTCTGAAGGTACCCCCGCTCGCGTAGTATGAAAATTATGAATAGGACGAGATGACAAACTGACAAGAGTCGGTGATCGTGGCTGCAATAATGCAGGAAGTACAAAAACAAAATTATACTGGTAGCGATAACTGTGTATAGCGAGAGAATTGACGATTCTTATATGTGGGTTCTCCTACCAAATCACCTCCTAAAATAAATTAAATAAAGATAAGGATTTTAACTGAGCGGTGGCGAGAACATTTATTAAGGTTATGTCTGTTAATTAGAGTATTCATTCAATATCTGACATAATGATTATATAACAGGTGTTTGCATGCGCTGTCCCAAAACAAATTAAATAATTAAGGCAAGGGTCAAAGAAAATCGCAACCTCTCACTGACCACAATAGGCATTTACGAAAATTGTACCGGTAGGTATGTACCATTTACCAGTCGGTAATTAGCTGATTGGTAAAGCAAGCCTGTAGCTGCAAACGTTAAACCGCTTGTATCTGCTATTTGTCCACTGAGCAAGGGCGCGGACGTGAGTTCAATTCCTGCTTATGTCAAATAATTTGTGTAAAAATATTTATGCAAATTACAGGTTCTGCTTAGCCGTTCGCAACCGGATTTAAACTGTAGGTGCCTTTCTGTGTACGCTAAAAAATGGACGTAATACTGACCATATTACTCCTGAATGTACATAGATTGAAAACATGGTCATGAAACCTGGAAAAAAACCTGGATGATGAATTAACTGATTGGTACATGTGTCTGATGAAACGTGTATCCATTAATTTGTTATTTGACTATATGTTGTTTTAATGTTAATTGTTATTCTATTTTATTTTTATCATTTGCCCTGTTAATTATAATTTAAACTTTTGTTTACATATTTAATTTTATAAATATGTAATAAGAATAGAAATTTTTTATATAAGCAGATAAATGTAGGGTCCATATTGCCACGTCATGGAGAAGAATGGATAATATATAATATCTTAAGACGATTATTCGATAGACATATTTAATAAAATATAAAATAAGGAAATTTGTTGTCAAAAACTTCAGAATTTCGTACCAGAATCGTGTGTTAAACCGCGTTAACTGCCGTCTCGAGCAGATTCACAAGTCATCTACCCGGTTGATTTACTTGGTTACTTCAGCATAATAATCAATCGCAAAACCGAACGCAGTCGGTATAACCGGTAGCTACCGGTATAATTTTTGTAAACGCCTAGTTTGACTGTTAGTGGTCAACCAGTGATGTTTTTTAATTAGTAACTACTTTTTGTGGTTGACTACAGCTGCAAAAAGTGGCACGTCTGTAGAACTTTCAAATTTACCTCAATTTCATCTCAAATAATTGATATACGCCTTTGGTATTCGGTATGTGTTTTTAGATTTTTGGGATCAGGGTGCTGGTACATATTTATTTTTTGATATAAAGATTGATTTTTATTTTTGTTGTTAAACAGCTCTCGATCTCATTACAAAGGTTGATTTTCCTGATGTTGACCTTAAAAAACTATTTAGTGCGTACCATCCATATTTAATAGCGTTGGTTTATAAAAGATACAGAAGCAATTCTCTTCTCTTTTTTGGGAGAATATCCAGTGTTTGAATAGATGTTTAAAATAATAATATAAATTGTAATTTCTATTGAGTTTCTTTAACTGATATTGAATCTTTATATATATTTGTAATATTGTAAAAATACACAGTTCTAATTAAGTCGTGTTTTTGTTTTTTTTTTTATAACAGCAGCGATTATTAAAACTAAAACTGCAAAAATATATCTTGGTCCGAGAGCAGAGTTTCGAGTCGATCATCCTTATGTTGTAACTTTGATGCACAAAGCAGCCCCAGCCAATAATGTTATGTTTCTGGGAAGGATTAGTTCGGTGTAAGTTTGCCGAAGGTAAGGGGCTTATGTTCAAGAAGATAATTGTGAGAGTCTCTTTATTTATGTGTTCTGGGTTTGTAGTTTAAATAAATGGCGATCGGAAATTCTTATTTGTCTTAGTGTTCGTCAATCATTTCATAGAATGACATTGTAGCATTGCATGCTGGTTTCTGGGGAAACCGGATGATTATGGTTGTTTTTTTCGACTTCTCAATTGATTATTGAAAATTGTGAAGTAGACATTTACAAAACAATCGCTTAATTAGATTTTGTTACATAATTTGTAAAAATTAGTGAATATTCACATTATTAATACCGCATGCAAGTATATTTATAATTTTTAAAATAGTGTTATATAAGTGCATATACTTATTATGTTATTTTCATACAGCCATTTTTATGGGAAGATCGGCCGGACCCAAATCAATCGGACCCATACAACTCTTTCACGCTGACCATCCGTTCTTAATATCATTGATACACAAATCACCCAGCAATAAATCTGTCATGTTTCTTGGAAGAATTTTATCTGCTTAATTTGTATAATTATTATATTATGTAAATAGTTAAACAATTTTATATAAATAATTAATGTAAATGCTGAAAAAAGTTTTAATGAATATATATTTTTTGTGTCAAAAATACCTAGTATTATTTATTCTATTTTCTGCACGAATTGCTTCCAAATATTCCTTTTATAAATAATAATAATAAAAATAAAAATTAGAAGAATATCTGTCTCAAGGAGGAGGAAAAGGGTCCAAGTATACGATCCTTTGTCCCATCTTAGAAAGCTGTATCCAGGATATAAAGTTAAGCTTGTAGTCCTGATAATTGGTGTTTTGGATAGTATGAAAGCTTCCTACCGAATGAAAATCGAGTCCATTCCCGCCTGCAGATCTTCTGCCACCCCTTTTTGGAAGAAGTGTTTCTCGGATCACTCCGCATTGTGCGGGAACTGGATTTGGCAAATTTTCCGCGTCTGTATATCGCCAGGGTTTCACTAGTCTCTAGTATGACGTAGCTCAAAAGGTTACTCAAGTTTGAGATTAGTGGACACTTGTCAAGATCTGGCAAACCCCAAATAACAAAAATTGTTATTATTGTTAAGTTGTGAAGAATTAAAGCATAGTTTGAACAATTCAAGAAAAACCACGTTACATAAAAAGTTACAGTACAATATACTGGTAAAATATAGCGTAAAAATTATTTTTAAAAGAATTTATTTAAGCCGTAAAAGATTAAAATAGTAATTTTTTATTTCGCACTCATAAAACAGTTATTATGAAACTGAATTGAATACTATAATGAGCTTCATTATGAAACTAAAAAATTTATTTCATAAAATTAATCTGCAAATTTTACAAACCAAAATTGACAGCTACCTTCAGAAGTATAAAGCTGGTCAACCACATAGTGACGTAAATTTTAAAATATAAAAGTGTTTATTACTATTTTTTGCTAAAATCAATTAAAATTTACAAAATGAAATATGCCAATGTGTATGAAAACTGGTTAATATTCATTAAAAAAAAAAAAAAAAAAAACATGTCTATTATTTATATCGTATGGTATAATAAGACACATGCTAAAAATTATCATGGCCAACTACCAGTTTTCCCAACTGATGATGGCAGTGTATTTTAACCATGGAAAACTAGATTAGCTCGAAAATATTTACCAGGTCTGTTACTATTTAAATCATTACTATCCGATAGTGGTCACCGTGAAGAATTCTCCAGGTCTGAACAAGATCACCTCATCACTTCGCCGTAAATTCCTAGTTACTATGGTGAGAGGTACCTAGCAAGTGAATTGAGAGGTTATATTTATTTGCCAGGATTTATTTTTTTACTTAAAAGGTGGATATAATCGGATTGAGTATCTTTCAATTCCTTATAACATTAAATATTTTTTTCTCTTTCTCTTCTCGACACGAATTTAGGCATCTTAATTTATTATAATAAAATGTTTAATATTAAAAATATAAATGGGTGTACAGATAAATTTGACAACATGTACAATTTGTCATTTAATACATATCATAATACATTTCATTCTAAAATTGCCTACTTGATGGAGCAAAGACAATAAAAAAGAATTCCATGGCTACTGATATCTTTATTTTATATTTTTTTATAATGAATGAAGTATAGTATATTTTTTTCTACGACTGTACTATGTTTCACTGGTTTTTGTACATAAAATGCAAGCTTATGGTGACTGTTAAAACATGTAAAAAGTATTAAAAAACGTCTCATAAGCTTTTCATTTTTTCACCCTTTCCATAAGCATAATACATCGGCTAATGGGGGCTAGACAACGAACTCACGGACTTGCATGGGCTTTAGGGGGCGACAAAACCATATCCAAGGACTGCATGCGTGTGCAGTCCGAAAAGAATCGAAGACTGCACTGAAAACAATTAAAGTTAATTCGTGATCTTAACTTCAAAAATCTGAAATATTAGTTTTGTCGAGTTTTGTATTTTTTTACTAGAGACAGCCGTAGAAAAATATATGTATGCATCAATTTTTATTTGTTCTAATTGCAGGCAGTCGTTGAAAAAATATTGTATGAAACTCATGCATAAAGCATCTATTTTCACTCATGGGATTATTGAACTCGCCTATGGCCCTCGCTATGGTGTGATCAAGCATCCCATTCGTGAAAAAAAGTAAAGTTACATTCACAGCTCTAAAATTAACAGACTATACGCAATGATTTGAAAACAATTGCAATTATTCACTGTAGATTGTCACTATAAGTTTGTCATATGGTAACTCAAGCGACCGTTCACAGCTATAAATTTAATACACTGTACGTTGTCAATTAAGAAAGTTTTCCAAACTTTATAGTTTTAATTTTTTATTATATTTATTTTATATCGGCTTGGCCTATTACTGCGACGAGGCTAATCGCCGATGCCAGGGGGTGAGGGGTGAATGATTGTGAAAATGGGAGTAATGTTAACATATTTTTCTCACCAGAATAATATCACTAACTGGGGCTTGTACTAGTAACCTCACAATACAGACTGTTTTTACCTGTCAGAACTGCGTGATTTCACGAGATCGGCCACTCCGTTAACTAATTTTATAATTATAGTGCGTTCAAAGGTGAGTTTGCAGTACAGGGTATATGGATTAGTTCTTTTTCATACTCTCTAATGGGTTTACACAATGACACTATGCTTTTCTTGCTTGTCGACGTTGCCAGCTCTAAAACGCGCTGATCTGTGAAGACGCAGTATTCTACAAATGGCCATTTGTTTTTGTTGAGTTTTATTTTTAGTTTTATAAGAGTTGATTTTTGTAAATCATACGAGTTTTTCATATTATTATAATTGACACATTTGACACTTTTACAACATTTGGCAACACCGCTCCCATTTTCCATAAGAGCTATACTGCAAACTCACCTTCGAACGCACTATAGTACACTGTTTTAATGAGATAGATATATAAACACACATTAGCTATCTCACTTTACATAACCCAAAAAACGTACTGTTGCATAAATTTCAACAAATTTCGGAATTCGTGAAACGAAAAAGAATTGCTGTAGTTTCGGCTATAATTTTGTTATAAAAATTTAGTAAAAAACACTATTTCACCCATGGCGGGTTCGTAAAAAGTCATAAATGAATTTATTCCTTCGTAGTTGATTTGAAAAAACATAGATGTCATAATATTCGTTAACGCTACGTACAACCCCCAGAGATTATTAGTTTCTTATACAAAACTAACAATCTGAAATAAAAGTAGTGACAATCTATACATCAAATTTTGCACAGAATTTTTATCTATCTAATAGGATATTTTTGATTGCAGAAAATATTATTGAAAAAATGTTATTGCTAAATAACTTAATAATAGGTATTACACAACAATGTTCTGTAATTTTTTAAATATATTTGTGGGTTACAAATAATTTTTATATTTATATAGTTTTGTGTAGAAATGTTCAAATAATACGTTAACATTTTTTTCGACATGATTGTTTATAGTTTAGAGCCTTCGTCGAAAAATATTATACTTGATGATAATGAAATGCCACTTGGTACAAGTATTCTTTACATCAAATGAAACAATCAAGGTAGATAAAAATTCGCTGAAAATTTTGATATATAGATTGTTACTAATTTTATTTCAGGTTGTTAGTCTTGTATAGGAAACTGTACGGTTGTGCGCACCCTTAAGCATTAATTTTCATAGCTGTGAACGCTGTCATTAAACGTTTAAAGTCCATTAAATTTATCCCATTGAATAAAAAGACTAAAGGAAGGAGGCTAATTGGACAAATAAGGATGGTATTTCAAAATGGCGGACAATAGTTTCCGGCTGAACAGTGGCGTAGGGCAATATATTAAAGTAATTGTTATCGGTACAAAACGAAAAAATACCAATCTTGATATTTTCAAATGAAGCTAAAGATAGGAGATACAATCAATAAAACACTATTATATATCTGTAATTTATTATTATAAAATTAATGATACACACAAGTAAATAAATACATTTAGAACTTATAGCAGAAAATTATGACAATACGTCATTATCTATAAGTAACGTATGTTGAGATTTAGCAAAATCTTATTAATTCACTTAAGTAATATGAATGGAAAATACTTACGAATGAAAAGTTATTCCTTTAGTCTTGGCATTTTGTGTTCTTGATCGTCCACATGCAGTACAGCTAACCATTTTGACAAGATGTAAAATTTCAAGTTAAATGCGTAATTTTTTATTAAATTATAAAATAATTAAAAACCGTGCACCGTGTTTTATTTATGATTTATAAATTATGAATATACTTCAAATTATCAAAATAAATGCCAATAATCACTTTTTAATACGTAATCAACAAAATATTAGCAGCAATTGTGGTATTTGGATTGGCATAATTTCCGTTAGAAAAATTTGTATGTAAAAATTCATATAGCCATCTTCCTGTAGTCTTTTTATTCAATGATTTATCCTTATCCACTACGCATAGCGTACTGTCTTCTAATTTTGAAGCTGTGACTGCAGCTTAATGCTTTATGCACTTGTTGCATAAATAACTATTTGTGTCATAGTATTTAATTTTCCATTAAATAGTTCGATAATATCCATTGTTTCATGCTGTCCTATCGTTATTTTTGTGTCAGATATTCAGCTCTTCACTTTAGGTGGTGGTTATGTTCTTTTCTGTGAACACTTTCTGTGTTGCATGGAAAATGTATCTTCTAAAATATTTTCTAATATATTTTTTTCAATACAGCGGACATCCTGGTAAACAGATTTGGCGAAGATAAATTTAAGCATACAATTTTTAAAGCAGAGTACCCTTTCTTAATAGCTTTGGTTAATGATTTATTTTTTGAGAACTCGTTACTATTTCTAGGACGTGTTGTAGATGTAGCTTAATAATTTAGAACCCTATTGGGTTAAAATATAGGTTATATCAGTTTTGTAATGTTTTATATCAATAAAAATATATACCAGATATTTTATTTTAGACTTTATTTGACCTGAATAGATTGTTGTGGGTTTTGGATTGCATAAGACAGTAATAACTCGCAGTGCGAGTAATTCGTGCCAAAAATATCACGCACTGTTAAAATTCGCACTATTTGAAGTATGATTTTAACGGATTTTATTATAATTGGTGAAATAAAACTTGATGGAAGCCTGACAAACTGGCTTTCTTAAGGTACCTATACACTATAGATTTTTTACCTAGAGTTGATCTAGCTAGAGCCCTCTATTTTGAGTCTAGTAGTGTACACAGCAGCTAGAGCACTCTAGCGATCATCACTGTAGACTCTAGTTAGAGAGTCTAGCTAGAGCAATCATGTGCAGTGTACAAAATGTCAAGAAGCTGTCTAGCGACCATCTCTCCAGGCTCTTACTAAAGCTCTCTAGCTAGACTTTCTTACTAAAGTCTAGCTAGACTACTCATGTTCTGTGTACACAGTGTCAGTTTATTCAAGACGCTCTAGGTAGATCACACTAGCTCTATTCAACACGCTGAATAATTTTTTTTTCTAGTTGATAGTCTGCTGTGTTTTGGTATTTTGTGAAATTAATTTACTTATCAAAATTAATGACTGTTTAATTGAAAATGGATGAATTTCAATTGCCTGAAAATGAAGATGCCACAAAAGTGGTTTGGGAGAAAGAAAAATTGTATAAACTTATTGAATTGGTAGAAGGTCGTCCAGAAATCTGGAATTGCTGTATGAAAGAATATAGAAATAGAAACCTTAATATTGCGTTTCGAAGATGAGCGTAATTCGTGGAGTTATTCGTTTCAACAAATGCTGAAAATCACTTTGTGTCCAACGTTTGAGAACCAACGTTTGGAGCACTTATTTCTTTTAATAACTTTACATGCACTCCCTCTTCCTCTCTTTTCGATATCCACTCCCTAACCAACAATATCTTTTTTTATTCTTCTTTTTTTTTAATCAAAGAATATGTTACCAGTGCAGCAGCAAGTTCTTTTTGTCGTGAACAAATTTTGCTCTCAAATTAGCAAAACAAAAAACATACAAAAAAAAGTAAGTTTGTAGGTATCTACAAAACTTTCACATAAATACTACAGCAAAATTTTTAGATAACATTTGTCCCTACATGAATACTAGCTAGACTAATTAATCTCTACAAGTGTATATGCGTAACCGAGCGTCTAGATTTTCTCTTGGGCTGCTCTATCTAGAGAAAAATGCTCTACAGTGTACACGCGTAAACGACCATCTAGATTTGCTCTAGGACTGCTCTACCATTGCTCTAGCTAGAGAAAAACGTTCTACAGTGTACACACAATCTGTGGCGCAGCCAGGATTTTGTCTTGGGGAGGGCCGAATCAAATTTCGAGGGCCTTTAATCTATTTTTTTGTGGCCCCTGAAGCGTTAATTAAAAATACTTGAGCTTATTTAGGGGGAAAATATATTTAAAAATGTAAAATATACTCTCTTCCCCTTTTCTGTTCATAAAAAAATTTCAAGAAACCCTTCGGAATATTTAAAGTTCCGTCACTGCTTATCATTTTGTATGAAAAATAGACCGCGACCCAATTCAGTTCGACACCTCTGCTGTTGGCTATTGATGTTTATATCAAAAATAATTCCATTATTTGTTGATAAAAAAAAAACGTAATTGTTAATCCATGTCCATCAAAAACTTTCATTTGATATCCCTCAAAATTTTACAAACTTCGATAAATACATATTTGTTTATATTTTTCGCGGGATATATTTCTCAATATTTCTCGTACTTAAGTTCAGTTCTGTAAATCAGCTGCTTGGTCACAAATCCTACCATACGAACACACTCATGTGACGGAATAAGGATTTTTTTATTATACCTACGAAAACCTAAAAATAACATGTAAATATGCATTTTCTGTTTATTTCAACACTAATCATAATAAAATATAGTTTTATATTGTAAAATGCATAAGTTATTTTGCTGTACGATTATGTTAAATTTGTTAAATTTTCATTTCCTTGTACCTTAAAGGGGGGCATGTGCCCCCCACTGGCCCTCCCCCCTGAATACGCCACTGTTGTTCTGTACAACTTATATCAGTCCTTTTTGTGTGTAAAACATCATAATTTCAAAAATACTTATGAAGATATTGATATTCACATTTATCTACAAAATAATACCAAATACCGATTTTTAGACTTTTACTTCTAGGCCCCTCAATTATTCCAAGCTACGGACGACAATTTACTTTAAAAAAATAAATAAATAAATAAATATAGATCTTAGTAAATATTAGTATGTACAATAATTGCATTCTTAAAAAGAAAATCTGAAGGTTATGGGTCTAAAAAATCTAAAATATTTTTTCATAACTTATATAATTGTAAATATTTATAGCAAATAAAAAATGTATTCAAATTATGGTCTATAGTACATAACAATGTAAATTAAATTCTTTTTGGATATTTTTGTGAAGACATATTTTCTTAATTTAAAAAAAATCTCTTATACATCTCTTTTACTCGAATAGTAATAATTATATGAAATGAAATAAACAACAACAATTACTCTATTTCATTCATTAATTTATTTTAAATTTGATTTCAAAAATTAGTACTGTTATTCAGATTTATCCCCATCTTTATAACCAACCATTTAATAATCCAAGACATTTTTTCAGACTAGAAATTCTTATTCCATGTTTATTTTCAATTGCAAACTGTGTTTGTTTTTTTATCAATTTATTTTTATCAATCACTACTCTCAGTATAGTCTTGACTGTCGGTTAGGGTAGAAGGGGAGCTTAGATGGACGGTCAAATTCTGAATCAGACAATGAGATACCCAAATGGTTCGGTATACGAGGTCTGTTCAAAAAGTACCGCGAATTTTTTTTTTCAAAAATTATTTATTTATTCATGAATATCTATTTTGTCCCCTTCAAAGTAATCCCCACCAGATATTATACACTTGTGCCAACGTTTTTTCCAATCCTCGAAGCACTTGAAAAAATATTTTTTTGTGATCTTGTTCAGTTCCTCCTTCGATGCCGTCTTTATCACCTCACTCGTAGCGTAGCGTCGTCCTTTCATGGGCCTCTTCAGTTTCGGGAACAAGAAAAAGTCACAGGGGGCCAGATCTGAGGAATACGGTGGCTGCGGCATTATTAGTGTGTTGTTTTTGGCCAAAAATTCGCGCACAATCAACGATGTGTTGGTACGCATTTCACGGCGACCCGTCTCATGCCCAAATCATTGGTAAAAATCGAATGGCACGAGCCAATCGATATGTTTAGGTCCTCAGCAACTTTTCTAACGGGGATTCGACGATTGGCCAATACTATTTTCTTCACTTCATCAATGTTTTCGTCTGTTGTTGACGTGCTCGGGCGTCCGGCACGCTCTTCGTCGTTCACATCTTCTCGGCCCTCTGAGAACATTTTGTACCACCGATAAACGTTGCTTCGGTCCAAGGTAGCTTCACCATATGCCAACAGTCAACATTCGGAATGCGTTCGCGAACTTAATTTTGTTTTTCACACAAAATTTGATACAGATTCTTTGATCCATTTTTTGGTATAGGAAAAAATCGAAGACGAGCCAAAACACGTGCAAGCAAAGCAACTGTCAAAAATTAACTGAACATTCAAAATGGCCGAACTTGTCGGCATAAGTGAGAGACATGAGTACCAACATAACGCCACAAAAAAATCGTAAATCGAATATACGTAACCCGCGGAAATTCAAAATTCGCGATACTTTTTGAATAGACCTCGTAGTGTATCCCATAAACTAGTTGCGCCTGACGGAGAGTGAAACGGGTAGAATATTAATTTATTTTTTCTGTTCTGTTGTCATCCATATGTTTTCTTCTAGTGGTGGTTATTTTTCTGTTCTTTTCTCTTTATTTTCTATATTGGTAGATTCTTGTTTTAGATTAAAATGAATGTTATTATTGTAGGTGTAATCATTATGGCCGAAAGCTTAATAATTTCGATATATCCTCCTAAGAAATTCAAAGCAGAACACTCATTTGTAGCAGCTTTGGTACACAAGACCCAGGGAAATAATGTTGTCTTCATTGGCCGTATCACGAAACCATCCGAATAAATTACTTTTAAGTATAGAATTGTGTCTTTCATATTGTGTATCATTTACCATTTAAATATATGTATCAAATTGAGTAAATAATCTTCTTCCTGTAGCCTCCTTCACAATTTTCTGCTATTCTAATGTTTTTAAAAGTTCTTCCAGCGTACATTTCATCCTGTATCCTGTGAAGATCCTCTACCACCTGATCTAACACTTTCATCATCTTCTTTATGTTGGATACATTTTCCCTTCCATAATGCTATTACGCACTGTTTTTCGATCATTTGTTGTGCATATATTGGGTATTGTTCAGTAGTAATAAAATGTCAATAAGTTCTAGGCTAAAAATGATACAAAATCCAAAATACGAAAAGAAAAACATAAATGCATTTTATGGAATGAAATTATTATTATTTTTGGAAAATTTATTATTGCATATGATAATTTTTTTTTTTTTTTATTTTTATTTTTTTTTTTTTTCATTTTGTAATACGTTATTAGATCTGGTGATTTTTTTTTTTTGTAAATGGACTTTTATGTGACCAAGTAAACTTGTAAATCTGGATTTTAAATTTTTGGTTAGGTTTCATTGTATTATGGTTAAATTCATTCGAAAATTACAAATGTCAGAATGTCATTAAGGCGGCGCACAACCCTATAGTTCCCTATAGTTTCTTATACAAAACTAATAATCGGAAATAAAATTGATAACAATCTATGTATCAAAATTTGCAGCGAATTTTTATCTATCTAATAGGATATTTTAAATTTTAGAAAAAACTGTTATGTAATTGTAATTAAGCAAATTGCATTATAGGCGCCATCTTGTAAACCAATCGACGCATATTTGTGTACGATGCGGCAAATTGTAGCTAAAGCTTTATTCTACAAAAAGGATTTTAGCTATTTTGTTCTATTGTGAAAACTACTTATAGTTATTGTACTTGGTAGTCTATATTTGCCGCCATCTTGATTCTGCCGCGGTTCTCAAAATAGTTGTAACGGGTAAAAATGATTTAATTTTTGTGAAGAATACGTGTGCCAAGTGGCATTCCATTATCATCAAGTATAATATTTTTCGACGAGGGTTCTAAACTATAAGTAATCAAGTCGAAAAAAATGTTGACGTATTATTTGAACATTTCTACACAAAACTATATAAATATAAAAGTTATTTGAAACCCATAAATAGATTTAAAAAATTACAGAACAATGTTGCTGATGTCAATTAATAAGTTATTGAGCGATAATATTTTTACAATAAATATTTCTACAATTAAAAATATCCTATTAGATAGACAAAAATTCGGTGCAAAATTTGATGTATAGATTGATACTAATTTTATTTCAGTTTGTTAATTTTGTATAAGAAATTGGTAACCTCTAGGGGTTATACGCAGCCTTAACGTCAATTATTTGTCAAATATTTTGAAAGGTTTCGTTTCAGAATTGCCACTCTAAGATGATATTATAAATACACATCATTAAAAATGAAGTTTTCCTCTTAGTTACGTATTTCAAAATTAAACATATTATATAGGCTATTCTAAACCTTTAGGCGGAACTAAATTTTGCAATCTAGTAAGTTTTATAGTTTGATTCGAGCTTTTGACCATTTTGGTTAAGCTTTGTAAATCATACTTTCAATAAACATTTTTAGGTTTAAGGTTAATATCATTATAAAATGACATTTTCATTATATTTTGATTTTTTGTGTCATTCTTAATGCAAATTTCCCATTTTTAGGGTTTTGTAGGTATGACCAAGAAACCCTTATACCGTCATTTTGTCGTCTGTCTGTTCGGTAAAAATTGTAGCCAAATGGCTAAACCTAGAGAGTTGAAATTTTACTTATACAACTCTTTGACCCGCTTATAGGAAAAATACTAAAACATCTAAAAAACATATCCCCCTATAAATATATACAAATATGTGCTCATCGAAACAAAAATATATTTTTTTAAATTCTGAGTAGGGTATTAAATGAAAGCCCTTAGTACGTGAATTAACGATCAAAATTTTATTTTTGCAAAATAAATTATTTTTACGCTATTTTTGCCAAAATTGCCCACATGGTTTAAACTAAAAATCTGAAAAAATTCTAAGTAATGTACATTGGTGTGAACCGGAATAGTACAACAGGAATTTTTGATCAGATTATGTTTTCGGCAAATAACGCATTTTTTGTGTTTTTAACTAAAATATGTAAAATATTTAAATCCCTGTAACACAGTAAATGACTAAACGTCCGTAGTCTAACGGTTATCGTTCTCGCTTCCTAAGTTGCAAACTACTGTTCGTTTCCTGTCAAATTTATTTTTTCTGTTATTTTATGCATTTTTATTTTGTCAGTATTCTAGTTATATTTTGGCAAATGTTGCATTTAATTTTTAAAAGCGTAAATTTAATAATCAGTGGGAAGTCTTTTTATTATAATTTAATTCTATATTTGAATGTAAACGAAATCAGACAGGCGGTGCTTATGACTTAAACAACCAATGGAAGCCATAGGCGCAATTTCAAAATCTTAATGAACCTTATAAAAAAAAAAAATGCACATATTTAGAAACCTAAATAATGGTATTAGGCATTCGAATTAAAATACACAAAAAAAAATTTAACATAAAATTTGTTTTGGCATCCCAAATAATCATCATTCACTTTCTAAATACCTGCGAAATCCTGAAATGTGGGAAAGTTCACACTTCACATCAATTTTTTTGTATTTTAAATATGTAAAAATGTATTATATTTTTAACAAATGTCTTTCGTTTATATGGTTTCACTGTTGGATTTTTAAATTTTCACATGTCAACGTGAAACATGAAATAACTCGAGCAAGGTGTCTTCTCGTGACAACCTAAAATTTGGCACGATGAAAGAAGTCTTTAATTCGTCGGTTATGGATTTTTGGATGGCTGGAATATGCGTAAATTGAGGTCTATTCAACTTCATTTTTATTTTTTAAAACAAATATAAATTTGGAAAATAATCGGGAGGAGATAAATATGATAAGGTGGGTGATAAAGCGTGGTTATATATTTTTGGATAATTTTTGGATATCGCAATTGTAAAACCGATTAGGTAACGCAATAGTAAATATATAAATTTAGGGCTTTAAGAAAATTATAAATATTTTAATATTGAGGAATGTCAAATGAAAACTCTTAAACATTAAAGGAACACAAAGCATTTATAAAATAAACTTAATTTTTACACGATGTTTACTAATATCACTGAGGAGTTAGTAAAAAATCAGAGTAAAGCCGCATCCAGAGCTCTTAAATCAATAGCTTATAGACTGTAGTTTGTATTCTGTTTACTGTTACTATAAGTTTGTCATATGTTAAGAGGTGAAACCGTTCAGACCTCTAAATTTAATACGTTGTTCGTTGTGGATAATTTTCTAAACTTTTATCTAGTTAGATGTTTTAGTAAGTCTATCAGTGACACCGTAGTTATCGTATGCATTTACATAACCTAACATAATTTCATCATTAAAAAATCACAAAATTACAAAGACAGTCAGTAAATATGATCAGTTTAGGTAATTAGGTTAGGTTTAGTTAGTTAAAATCTAAGACAAAATAATTATAAAAACGATAATACAAAGAAATCATTTTACGAAGCCATGTAGTTGGTTTAAAGACACACAGAAGTCGGACTATTCGTAACACATTAATTTCTAATTTGCTGTGAACGGTACATAGAACGTTAAAACAATGCATAGAAACATAACTTACAGCGTAACAACGAACAGTCTACAAGTGTTAATTTAAAGAGCTCTGAATGCGGCTTAATGCAGATTGATGTGAACTAAAATAATGCAAACGGGAATTTTGATCAGATTATTTTTTTTATATTAATATTCTGCATGTCTTGGTTACTACTAACCGATAGATTTATGTCAGTATTTTCTATGAGCAAGTGTCATCAGTAAATTTATATCGGGAAATACATTTCATGGATTCATTTGGTAGTGAAACGAGTAAAATATTCATTTGCTTGTTTTGTTCTGTTTTGTTTTCTTCTGGATATGGTTTCTTGTAGCTATGGTTATTGTTCTGTTCTATTCTTTCTGTTTTCGAAATAACTTATTCTTGTTTTGGATTAAAAAGAATGTTCTTCTTGTAGGTATACAAATTGTGGCCACCAGTTTACAAATTTCCTTCTTACCTCCTAAGCAATTCAAAGCAGAACATTCATTTGTAGGAGCTTTGGTACACAAGACCCAGGGAAATAATGTTCTCTTCATTGGCCGTATTTCGAGACCATCTGAATAATAATTTTACTTTTAAGGATTAGAATTGTGTCTTTCAATACATTTGTAATCGTTAACACTTAAAAATATAACTTAATTGAGCAAATAGTCTACTTCCTGTAGCTTGATAGTCTAATAAACTTTAGCCACTCTAGTATCTCTTTTGAAAAGTTTTTCCAGTTCGTTAATTTCATCCTGTGATCCCTTTACCATCTTATTTCCCCACTACTTTCGTACTTTTCTTCATGTTGTATAAATTTTCCCTTGTATTTTGTTTTTAGTTTTTTATGTAATGATAATTATGTGTCACAGATAAGTTTATTTTTGATATTATCTGATAGTATTTGTGTGTTTATATATAAATTATCTGGTCAAGAAAACAAAAACGATATATCTGCTTATTCAGTAAAGATGTGTGCGAAATGGTAAATTTGCAAGTAGTTGTTAATTCATTTATTTTGATCAGTTTCTTGTGTTTTTCATAAGGATGTTGGTGCATACATACAATAGAGTTTAGGTGTATCATAGTCTATGTCCATTATTGTTCTTTAGTGTTGGTTAGGGTAAGTTAGTAGGTTGAAGATTATTTTAAATTTAATGTAATTTTTTTTTTTTTTGGATATTGTAGCTCTGGTTGCTGTTTCCTACAGTCTACAAATTTCTATATATCCACCTAAAGAATTCACGGTCGAACATCCGTTCATGGCTGCGTTAATACACAAGACATCAGGAGCCAACGTTCTTTTCATTGGACGCATTTTAAACCCTGAAGCTTAATTATAAAAAGTCAAGTTTATATACGATCTCTTCAAACAGAGGATGGAAAATTTTTGATACTGTTTACACATCTATTGTGCCTTTACTATTTTCGAAATCATTTTATAACAATAAGAAATATCATCCTAATCGACCAACAAATACAAAATATTAATATTTAGAACTATTATTTAGACTTGTTAGTGTACTAATTGATGATGTATTGTATTGTCAAATATTATCGTATTGGAAAATTATACTGTCAAACTATTAAATATACTATCTTTGGAAACAAAATAGTTTTTTAGGAATGTATTCAAGACATAATCTTAAAAAGTGTATTGTGTAGTTGGGGAGGGGCAATACACATTTGTTTGACAAACATCGATCTTAGTGGACATTATCGACCTGACTAGTTACTTCCACGTACTTATAGCAACGTTTATTTAAGTAATATCGCTTAAATAATCAAAATCTCTAGTCATTCCATTTCTAAAACAATTAATCTACAGTTTAATTCCGTGATACTATCAGTGGCGCGCCAACGAAATTTGCCGCCCGGGTGCAAGACATTATTTGCCGCTCCTACGTATGTCGACAATAAAATTTTAAATGTATCTATATAATCTCATATTTTTAAATCCATTTGAAAATTATTATTTGACTGTAAAAAATAAAAAAATACTCACATTTTAAATAACTGTATTTTATTAAACAACGATTGACGAAACATAAAATTTGTACGTAGAAATTAAGTAATGTTCACAATATAAATTAAGAAATTAAGACACTTACAGAAATTTCTATCGATTTCTACTTTATCGATCGATATTTGACAGCTGTTTATATTTGCTAATGAGTTTTAGAGTGTTTCATAGTTCTGAAAAGAATTAAAATAGATGTAAAATATATATTTATGCTCATAGAAAACAGAAAGGTGTGCATAGAAACAAAAAAATATGGTCATAGAAATTTTTAGGTTGACAATTGCTTACTGCGCATGCGACAGTTATAAATTAACGTAAGGGTTTGGAGTCTACAAACTTTTAATTTTAATTTATAAGTAAAGTATTATTTTAGAAGGTTGTGAACGATAACGTACATTTACGTATAACAAACATTTACGTTAATTCTAAGTACTAATTCTAATTTCTAATTTGGAGGTTCTGAATGAAGCATAACGCTGTACCTTTCAATAACGTATCGCTGAATAACAGCTGAGGTTGACCTAAACATATTGGGCTCAACACACTATGAAGTGAAACCAAGCAGACAGAATTTGAACTAGTGGAACGAGTAACTGTTTATTGTTTACTAGTGGCTATCTCGTGTTGTTTGTATCGCGTTTAAACTTTAATGATGCAGTTTGTTTGTAACATTAACTTTTGATAGCAACTATTATTCTTTTTTATATTATTTTGTGTTATAATGAGTTGTCATAACACAAACTGCTGTGTATTTGGTTGTCACTCTAGGAAAAGAAGTGAGAGAAACATTCACTTCCATTTTTTCCAAATGAAAAACAATTTGTAAAAATAATAAATATATTTGATATTGTGGAAGAGATAAATAGGTAAAAAAGCATGGGAAAATGCTATAAATACGGGAAAAAGAGTGAGAGTGTGCTCAAAGCATTTAAAAGCTACAGATTACATCAATATTGTTAACTTTATCACAAGGGCATGCGGTCTCAAATATTGTACGTAGATATCCCGATACAGCTTCACTGAAGTATCTGCTTTCGTTTTTGATTATTTTTTTTAGGTAGGGAGTTTCTAACAAAGTTTGCGGTTTACAGGTGCTGGTTATCTTGCAGTCACTATGCTGGTTTTAATTTTCCAGTCACTTTGTGAGGTGGTGATTTTAGACTGCTTGTTTGTTAACATAACCCACTTACGTCGACATGCTCATAATTTTTTTCCGAAATTACTTATAATATAACACGTACGGCGTTTAACAACTCCTCTCCTTCAACTACACACTTAGAAAAAGGTGTTGCACTTGCAAAATTAAAATGATTTAGTAAGGATAGCTGTTTTGGATTCATGGTAAATCGAAGATTTAACATGTAAACAAATGAGGACAATTTTCACATTACTCGTTTCGATCAGCTGTTTAACAGCGCCGCCATCGGCCATGTTGTGTCCAATACTTTCACTCCGTTACGGAACATCCTGGAAGCGTCCAAAACTATCTCGGCGTTTTCTATTCCAAGGTCATATCAATCACGAATCTCAGTATAGTCTTGATTGTCGGTTAGGGTAGAAGGGGAGCTTCTACCCTTATGTATCACAGATAAGTTTATTTTTAATATTATCTTAGTGGACTATATCGACCGGACTAGTTACTTCCACGTACTTATAGCAACGTTTATTTAATAGAACCTCTGTGAATTATCTGGTCAATAAAACGAGGACGATATATCTGTATATTCGATGAAGATGTGTGCAAAATGGTAAATTCGCAAGTAGTTGTTAATTCTTTATTTTGGTCAGTTTCTTGTGTTTTTCATAAGGGTGTTGGTTCATACATACAATAGAGTTTAGGCATATCATAGTCCATGTCCATTATTGTTCTTTAGTGTTGGTTAGGGTAGGTTAGTAGGTCGAAGATTATTTAAAATTTAACAATTTTTGGATATTGTAGGTCTGGTTGCCGTTTCCCACAGTGCAGTAATTTCTATATATTCACCTAAAGAATTCACGGCAGAACATCCGTTCATGACTGCGTTAATACACAAGACATCAGGAACTAACGTCCTCTTCATGGGGCACATTGTAAACCCTGAAGCTTAATTATAGAATAGTTTATTCTATAACAAGGTTGGAATAAGAAAATTCGATGCAAGTGGTACATTCCGAGCGCGAGCCGCAGTCGAGCGTAAGGAACCACGAGTCACAGACCCTACTTTCTCCACGACCACCAGAAAAAAACAGTGGCGAAGGGACACCTCCGCTAGACTTGCCCTCCCATAAAAAAAAATAATAATAAAAAAAATACATTAAAAAAAATTATTATTATTTTTTTTAAATTTAAAAGAAGATTTAGGTAAATCTTCAAAAATACATCAAATTATGTCCTATACAAATTTTTGTCCAAGGTTTCGTTTACTAGTTACGAATTTTTTTAAATTTTAAAGTTTAATAACTTCCGTTTTCGGTTTCGGATTTTAATAAAAAACAATAGGGCTCTTCTCAATTAATAGGAGAATTTTTTAGTACCAGAACGAACTCTTTAAGTTAAACCGTTTTTGAGTTATCGTGTATACACACAGATACACACACATACGGACGGCACTTCGAAAATAGGTTTTTTGGATTCTCTGGACCATGAAACGTGGTCATCAGTCAAAATCTCGACATCGAAAATTTTCAAAAAATTGACAAATAATTACTTTAAACGTTTTATCTTAACAAATAATTTATATTACATAACAAATTAATTCATTAATTAAACTTAATTTTTTGTTCATTATTTGTTTATTTTTAGTTTAATTTGCCGCACATCGGCCACTATTTTAGTACTTTTTAGGAAATTATGTTGCATTTATTTAATGTAAACATTGCATATATTTTAATTGTTATTCGTGTTGTTCCAAACTAGGTACTCACTGAATAACTTATCGCTGAATAACAGCTGAGGTTGACCTAAATATATACTTTCACTGCATTCGTTAAGAAACATCCTGGAAATGTCCAGAACTATCTCGGCGTTTTCTATTCCAAGGCCATACTCTCGGTTAGTACCTGAGCCGTGTTCGTAACTATATTTTTTAGTAAATTCTTTTACACAATGTATAGAAACTGTACGTGCCACACAACAAAGGTCCATGGAGAATGCGATAAGTGTTCGGATAGCAAAACATATCCGTCGATCAGAAAACAAGCGGGTGTATGTGATATAATAGAGCAAGTTTCCGGATTGTATATAGACAAGAAACACTGAACTGGATATCACCAGATTACAATGAGTAGAGGACTAACTACATGGACAGACGGTATTAAAAGAATTGCTGGAAATTGGCTATTGCTAGGGCAAGACAGAAAGGAGAAGTAATGAAGAGGCCTTTGTTCAGCACTGGATGAATTCGTTTGGTAGATAATATTGATGCGGACTTGAACAAGCTCATTATACACATAGACATTCAAATGTATGTCTGCATTTGAGGTTAAGATGCGGCACTCAGGAGCATCGTGGCGTAGGGCACTAAACAGGAATCGCCTTTCCCACATAAATGATAGACCCGCCGAAAACAGTGAACTGTAGCAAGTCAAACAGTAATACGAGGATGCCATAGATTTTAGCTAGACTTTTTAAATTTCTGACATGTTATAATAAACTATATCAGAATTTACTCCGAAATAATCAAGTCATCCATGTAGCCAATAGATACAAGAGATTGTGTTTTGTTTGCATAAATAGTGATAGTTCTTTTCGAACATGTCTTCAAGTGATGTACCCAGTTCTTTTGCATAACGAATTATCATCAAATTTTTATGTGACGTTGGTGAAAAAGCTGCTAATATTTATCGTCGGTGCACAATTTGGTAAAGAATGAACTCCCAAGAAAATTATATTTGGGAAAACATGTGGTTAACAATTCGCGAACTGGCCGAAATAGTGAAGATTAGTATTTGTAGCGTTTAGGTCATCATTCACGAAAAGCTTAAATTTAATATAGTTTAACAAATTTAACAAAGTGCACAGTGGGTTCCAAAAAACACGATAACGCCCGTTGACTTGTTGTCCGCTTAACCCAAGAAACGCTAGATAAATTATGATGGGAAGTATTGCTTCACTCACCTTAAACTCCCCGATTTATCGCCCTGCGACCATCATCTTTTTGGACCCCTTAAATAGTAAATAGCAAGAAATTCAAGTTGGCAACCGTTACTATCTGGCAATGAAAAAATCGGATTGAGGGTAAATATCTCTAAGGCGCAATTGATGACGAACCTAGTATTGAGTAACCATCTATACCTTGGTGGGAAACAGATATAATTTAAATATCTACAAATATCTAGGACATGACATTAGCATTGACCGAGACAACCAAACTCGTGAAATGAAACGCTGCATCGGTCTAGGGTGGGTGGCTTTTGGCAAGTTGAGAGACTAGTTTTACTAGCAACTCACCAAATTTCCTGAAGTAACAAGTTTTCAACCAATGCGTATTACCTGTTCTAATTGGAAACTCTGACATTAACACTTAAGTCAACTGAAAAGTTAAGAATGGCCCAAAGTTCGATGGAAAGATCAATACTAGGCATTAGTCTAGCTGATCGAACTGGGCTGGACTTGTAGCTAGACTTCAAGACAACAGATGGACAAAGAAGATCCTAGATTGAAGACCTAGAGATACCAACAGAAGCAGAGGAAGACCCTCAACTAGGTGGACGGACGACGTAAAGAGAGTTGCGGGGAACTGTAAATTTAAGGCATAAGATTGATCCGAATGGAACAAGCTTGTGGAAGCCTACGTTCAGTAGTGGACAAGAAAGCCTGATTAATGACTAGAAGCGGTGCAAATTTAGCCTCGCAGGTAACCAGAAAACTTTTTCTCCACGACCACGATAGAATTTACCAATTCTAAAACCAATTTTGACTACAGAAAGTTAATATTCTAACACAAGAGTTGGAATGTTATTCTAAAGCACTTATCTTCTTATGCATTTCGCGTGTTTTTCACTCCATCACTTGTTATGGAATAATTATTCCATACTTGTTGTCTTTTGTTTTTGTAGGGTTACATTAAGATATATGCAACGTTTACATTAAATAAATGCAACATAACTTCCTAACCTAAAATAGTGGCCGATGTGCGGTAAATTAAATTAAAATTAAACAAATAATAAATAAAAAAATAGTTTAATTAATTGATTAATTTGTTATGTAATATAAATTATTTGTTAAGATAAAATGTTTGTTAAAATAATTATTTGTTATTTTTTTTTTCTTTGTGGTGGTCGTGGAGAAAGTAGGGTCTGTGACTCGGTTGGAAGAGAAAATTCGATGCTCGTGGTTCCTCACGCTCGCCTGTGGCTCGCGCTCGGAATGTACCACTCGCATCGAATTTTCTCATTCCAACCTTGTTACAGAATATACTATTCTATGTCGGTATTCGCAAGTTGTCCCAGTGTTGAGATAGGTATTAATTAAAGCAGGGGCATTATTGAAAAATAAAATTTATTGCATTAACTATGTTGTTGCTGTATAAAGAAATTCAAGACAAATATATACTCTCCTCGTACATATCAAAATGTTAGTTATTATTTTTCTATAAGGGTTATTCCATGTCAAGTGGTCTGGAGCTCCACGTTCGACCATCTCCAATTTGACTGAAATTTTAACTTGTTGGAGATCAATGTTAGAAATGAACTTGTGGAATTTTTTAGGCCGTTACATTAAATATCCCGCTGGTTATTATCCTGCAAACAAAAGACCCTATCAGCGAGGTAGGTTCTTTTGTTTACAGGTCTGTCCGACAACGCGTTTGAATTGTCGGTAAATATTCAAAGTTTCACTGACTGTAAATCAACAACCAAAGCAGCTGTTGAACTGAAAATGAATTTTCAAGTTTATCTTTTTCTTTTAAATCAGAAAAAAGCATGTTGAACATCAAAAAAATATTGCCCTTTGCAAGGATAAGAGATACATTTTTCAAAATTTAAGCGCAGTCTTTCGTAAAACTCACGTATCTTCTTTAATAATATGATCATTTTCATCAAATGGTTTGGTGTTCTGCTTATTTTTCTATGGAAATATCTTTTATAGAAATTCGACCAAATTTTATGACTCTTGTTTTTAATATAAAATTATTTTAGGATTACACGTTTTTCTTCTTAGTGCAGAACCTGAAATAAGTTTTGTAGCAAATCATCCGTACATGATAGCAGTTGTACACAAGAATGGAAATGTTGTTTTTGTTGGACATGTTAAAAACTGTTCGTAATATATTTGTAAAAACTAAGTAGGATATGTAATAATGACATATATAATTACGATAAATAAAAACAATTTCATTTTTCATCTATATAAATAAAGTTGGAGACTATATCTTTTTTTTTTATTCTGTCCTCAAACATCCATAAAAAACTGGGTCCATTTTTCTGAGACTCGCGAAAAACAGCTGAATTTATTTTCGCAAAATTTGGTAAGATAACAAAACATAACAAGACAGGGATTCGAATAAAGGCTATATGGCATCTAAAACATTTCTTTTTAAAGGTGTTTTTGGGAGAACGTTAACTGAAAATCTAGAAGTAGCCAATATATTGGGAATTACGGGGTTGGGGGTTTATAATTAAAATCTTGAAAAATTCACTTATTATTTATTTTACATAATAATGTATGTAATTAAATTTGTTTAATATGAGGAATATTTGGAAAACTATAAATTACCTATACCTATAAATTTTAAATACCTTGCTGATTATTTACTTAACATCGTAAATGTATATAAGAAAATTCGTTTAGATGAAGAAACGATTCCTTTCTGACCAATACAATTTTTAATAAGGTGAATATTTGGGAGCTATAGTGAGCGCTACCTCTAAACTTGAAATATCTCACTTATTATTTACTTAAAAATTTACAGCAATAATTTATATTTAAAATGTTGTTAAGATTAAAAAATTATTATTTTCTGTTCAATGTAATTTTTAATAAGATATATTTGGGAGCTGGGAAATGGAGCTATTTGAAATTGAAATATCTCATTTATTAGCAAAAATATCTAACAAAAAATTTATCTGTTATGCACGGTAAGTTGAGAACAAGAGCCGGTGCCTTTTCTTCACATTCTCTACTCCAAGGATCTGCAAGCTTGAAGCTGTTTTCTTGCAGATTTTTGACTTCTATAAATGGGGGACGCCTAGATCGCAGTTTATTGATCTAAATGCCAGCTGTCACACTCATTTCGGAAAATGCAACTTGTGCTATGTCTGTAGTGCGTTCACTGCGGCTCACTGGACGCACTCTTACCTTACCCATACCTTTACATCAGTGGTTCCCAACCGGTGGGTCGAGACCCACACGGGGGTCGGCTTGGCGTTTTTGGGGGGTCGCCCGTTTTCGTGAGATATTCTCTTGGAGGACATCAAAGAAGAGTTTCTGTTTTGTAGAGCACTAAAAACTACCACGAAAGGTGAAAGCGGCATGGAGATGATAAGTTCATTCTTTGAAAGTAATGACTTACAATGGGTAAAAACTTGTATGGATTGTGTACCGATGGAACACCAGCCATACTTGGATCGAGATCGGGCTTTCAGTCAAAAGTTAAAGAGCTTGCATCCCAAGCAAAGGGATTATAGTGCATGATTCACCGATTTGCCCTTGCTACCAAGACTCTTCCAAAGCCTTTGCAAGAAGTGCTCGACTCTTTGATGACAATTGTCAATTATATAAAATCTAGTGCACTCAATACTCGTCTGTTCAAAGAACTATGCAAAAAACATTAACTCTGATCACGAAGTTCTTCTTTTCTACACTACTGTTCGTTGGTTATCAAAAGGAAATGTTGTTGGCCGAATTTTTGAATTGAAAAACGAATTAAAATAGAAATAAAAGGAAAACATGAGTTTATGACACATTTTAATGATGAGCCCTGGATCCAAAGAGTAGCTTATTTATATTTTAGATCAGCTAAACAAGCTAAATTTGATACTGAATGGGTAAAGAAATGCTCATTATTAGCTTCAGAGATAATATGCAGGCGTTCGTATCAAAGCTGCAAAACTGGCGCCGTAAAGTAAATCTTGGAAACTTTGCCATCATTGAACCTTTGCACCATGACTGAAGATTCGGAGACGGGAACTGTAGATAATCTAAGAGAGGAAATTAATAACCACCTTAAAGCCCTTGAACAAGAGGCTGCATTAGTACGAGACCCATTTCATGTATCTTTGGATGTTACCGACATTCCCCATAAAGTAAAGGATGAATTTTTGGAGCTGCGAAATTACTCCTCTGCGCTTGATATATTTCAGGAAAAATCGTTCTCAATTTTGGCATACTATGCGTCATTCGTATCCTAAAGTTTACATGCTTTCTTTTCGAATATTAATGCCATTTGCTTCTACTTACCTCAGCGACAGTGGATTTTCAACTCTTCTGCAGATCAAGACAAAAGCCAGGAATAAGCTGGTTGTTCAAGATGACATGAGATTGGTCTTGACAAAAACTCAACCAAGAATTATAACACTTGTTAATAATTAATACTTAATAAAAAATCCTTACTTTTGTTAAGTCCTAAAATATATTTTATGAAACCCTTTATTTTTTGTTTTATTGATCAAATATGGCGGATGAGAAAGAGGGGTCGCCAACATTTTTAAAATTTCTAAAAAGGGTAGCGATTAAAAAAAGATTGGGAACCAGTGCTTTACATGATGTAATCGATCCAAACATCCACCAGAAAATGTGATGCAGAATTCATTCAGTGCTGAACAGAGGGCTCCTCAAAACTTCTCCACATCTTTCTGCCTTGTGCTAAAAATAGCTAAATTCTGGTAATTTTCTTCATATCGTCCTTCCATCTAGTAGGTGGTCTACTTCTCTTAGTTGACTCTTGTGGTGTCCGTTCGAGAATTTGCTTTGTCCACCTACATACAATCAGTCTCGTAGCACACAGTTATCTGAGCATTACTTTTTGGGATTATCTTGGTATGTGAATAATGTTTTCTTTAAAATTATTGTTAGATTTTTGTTCAGGTGATTTTCTTCCAGTATTTCTTGGGATCTTGGGAAAAGGTCAATTGCATGATATTAAGTTTAGTTGGTGATGGTTTTAACAAATCATTCTGTTTAGTTTTTCACAATTTTGACGATGTGATTTTAGGTATTCTATTTACGGACAGCATTCCGATTTCAATATATCCTACAAAAAAGATGATAGCAGAACATTCATTTTTAATAGCGTTAGTCCAAAATGTAGCAAAGAATAATGTGTATTTCTTAGGACGAATTCATAAACCATAATATTATGTATATTTTTCTATTGCTTTATAATTTGAATAAACATCAATACGATTTTTAGACGATTTATTTATGTATTATGCAATGTTTCACATGCACTATTCTACAAAAAATAACCGGACAAAGCGAAGAAAGGAAAATAAAGGACGGTGATTATCTATAATTTAGGTAATGTTCGCATCAATTTGGTAGCACTATGACAATGACCAATGTTTATTTGAAATCACAGTAAACATAATTTAAAAAAATAAAATAAGAAAATAACAATAAATAATATTAGCTATCAGTCAATTATTAATTGCAGACAAATATCTAGGTTAAATATATATTCAACGGCACTTTCAGTCGCCCTCAGGAAGTCGATAGTTTGACCAGCGTAGGCCGTCAATAGGCCTACGCTGTACCTTCTAAATTTGTTCCAATGTCAACAAAGAAACGTTCAGAAAGTTAAGGTTGGTAACCGACTGGTTTGTGGAAATGAAAAGATTGAATTGTCTGGCTCAAAGTTTCGATTAACTCGATGGAACAATTATGAAACGAACTAGAACGTCAGAGTGAGAGCTAGGCCAGTTCAGCCAAAATTGATACCGTAACTTGAAGCAGTTTTTCGGGAAGAATAGAATAATATATATGAACTTTTTCAAAATATGCTGGAAACTTTTTCCTGAAAAGTAAAAGGTGTTACTGAAGCAAAAGGATGGTCCGTAGCTTCTTAGGCGTAGGTATGGCTAGAACCTCAACTCAGAAATAAGCAGTTCACTTCGGTCAGATATCAATACAGTGAATTAAACTAATACCCTTTTCACACTAGATCTTTAAGACGAGTGAACTTAAAGTTCACCCATGTTTAAGATCGGTATGCTTTCACACTTGATATTTAAATCTCTGGTGCTGTCATCAGCTACAGTAATTTTGTCCTTAAGTTACCGTCATGAAATTACCAGTTTTGACCTGTCTGCGCAGACGCACATTTTGAATTATTATAAATAATTAAGAATATTTCATTTCATTCTACAATAAAGGCACTACAATAAATAATATATTACACCTGTATTAACATGTAAGTCGATACATTTTATCTCAATTATTGTAGCTCTGTATTTTATTAAACACATTATTAAAATAAATAATTTTATTATAACAATAAGTATAAACTTCTTATAACGTCGATATAATACAGTATTCTTGTTTATGATAAAAAAAAATGTTGACAGCACAAATTCAAGGAGTATTTTTTTATAATAGAAATTAAGTTGGTAATGCGGGCGAAGTTTAAGACGCAGATCTCTGTCTTAAACATCGGTCGTGTTTAGACGAGGCCGTACGGTTTCACATTAGCGTTTAAAGATACATTCACTTAAACATCCGATCTTAAAGATCTAGTGTGAAAAGGGTATAAAGCAAGTTACTGAAGCAAAAAGAAGCATCCGATCCGTTGACTATTTCACTAAAAACTTTTATTATGTCATGGTCCGAATATTTTTAGTGGATATCGCATATACAGGTGGTTGAAGTTACATTATCCAAGTTGCCTTCAAAAATTATTTTACCCAAAGAAATTCTTACCAAAATAGGTACAAAAGAAACATGATATAACCACCTTGTCACTTTTGTCACCTTGTGATTTAGGCCTTAGATTATTAGATATTGATTTTACAATCGTTGGATAAGGCTCGGATAACGCTAGTCCCGGTATAAAGTCAAAAAATCGCTTTTACAATGCTCGGATAAAGCTCGGATAGGATAAACATCGGAATAAACACCAGAATATCTTATCCGGTCAACGACACTTCAGATAAAGGGCAGTACAAGTTATTCCCTTGCTCTGATTGGTGAATAAGTATTTATTACCCAGCAACGGTAAAAAAATTAAATTGACATATGATAAACGTCACATTATGACGTTTTATTTGAATTTTTATTACAGTTATATAATTGTGGTAGCAGCAGCGTAGTGGTTAGCTCGCTTGATTTGAAAGTGTGGAATCATGAGATCAACCTAGTATGGGCAAAAAGATTAAAAAAAAAAAAACTTGGCTGTTGCAACCATAGGCTTAGATTCTTTACAATCAATGCCTGTATCTCTGAATTAATTTTCGGAAATATGGGAAATGCTTCATAAGGCACGGTGGTCTCGGCTACTGTAAAAAGTAATCGTTAGGTCTTGTCAGAGGACGCTAGGCGCGACCTTAAAATCTCTAAAACCTAGACATTGCCATACAAAATAATAATAGTACGTAATCCCTAGTTATTCATGTATTTGTTCAGTAGTTATGATTACACGCAATTGGGAAATAATAATTTGATTTATTTTTTAAAAGCGTAGCAATGAATAGTAGCAGCCGATTACCGCTGGAATATGCTTAATCTTATTATTCGCGTTTTTTTGTCCACAGTATGTTAGTGGAACATAAACTCCGCGGTGATGAGGGATTACAGTATATAAATATGAACTACAATCAGGGCCACCGCGTGCATTTGTGCACAGTCTGCACCGCACACGAACGACTCGTCAAAGGGACGGCATTTGGTATAGATTCTAATAGAAGTCTACTAGTAGAGGGTGATCTTATAAAAATTTACACATGGGCGGTATTTGGGCTCGATTCTATTAGAAAGCGGTTTCATGAATATTTCTGACACTAACGGCTGACACTAACGCGGTAGATATAGCACTATAAAATAATTATTTGAGTCGAATATTTAGACATCTGCCAATATTTCCCCAAACATGGTCAAATGTGTTGTTAATAGTAATGTCAATTTAAAATATGACTTTTCTAATATGTCAGTTTATGTGTCAAACAATACCAACTTTATTTTATTTACAATAAAACCATGGATAACTATCCGAGAATAAAAAATGCATTGTAAAAGCGAACGTTGGAATAAACATGGGAATAAACTTATACCTTAAATAGTTATACCGCTACGTATCCGAGGTTTGTAAAAGCGGCCCTTAAAATAAAATAAATATAATTATTTGTATAAAATGTGTGTATTTTTTTAAAACCCTAATAAAATGAAAAGTTTGAAAATTGGCGGATTAAAAATTTGTTATTAATAACGGATTTGAGCGTGCAGGAAGTATTATTAAGAGTTGGCAACACTGAGTGTGGGCAGTGTAATCATCGGAGATGCAAATCGGGGATTTCTCCGTGCAGTCGTGCGTCCATTGGGGTTTGAGCCCCTCCCCAAGGACAAAAAATACGTATTTTTAAGGAACACATTTGAATTTTAGAGCTCATGCGCTTTTTTTAGTCATTACTTGTATTTTGGAAGCGGGGACTTTTTGTCAACATTTGAATTTTGTAAGTGAGGACCTTTTTCAGGTCATTACTTGTAATTTGGAAGTACGGACATATATTTTAGGTGATTACTTGTACTTAGTTTAGTACAAGTGCCAAAAGGAGACAGAGCAGCTTGTGAACACCACGAGTCTATCCCCTACAGAGTTAATATACAATATCAAAATATTACATAATACAACAAATTACTTAAATACTAGAATGCTAATATAATTAAACAATACTAGCAATTTAAACATTTCACCTTTAGAAACTATTAAATATCTAGAATTTTGGCAACTAATCATGAACTATAAAATATACGATTATTAATGACATAGTAAACTCTTTTCCAATACCCGCTTTTTCAGTGATTTTTTTAAAGAAACAATTGAAGCTGTTTTTATCACTAGCCAACCGATTGTATACTGAGGCAACGTTATATGTAAAGGATCGCTTGAAAATACTTAGTTTGTATTTAGGTTTATAATTACTTGTATTTTGGAAGTGAGGACCTTTTTTAGGTCATCACTTGCATACTGGAAGGTAAAGTGGTGCTTTTGGTCAGCACTTGTTGAATAATTTCCAGATCCCTGTCCCTATAGAACAATTTTGAATTCTATCCCCCGCCCCCCTAGAAAAAATCCAGGGACCGCTCCTGCTCCCAAGCGTTTTGAATTAGCATCCTACAGGTGTCCCACTCACTGAGGGCTCGAATATGTTACCTATTCTTTCTATACAGTAGCTAGGCGCCTGTTTATTTGATACTGCTTGATCTGTATAATAGTCTCTATTAAAACAAACAAACAGTTGACTATAGATGGGCATCTATTTCGAACGTTTCGATTATCTATGAAAAGTATAAATGGAACACGCTATATATTTTTTCACAATTTGAAAGGTACATAAATAGGTACACAACCATGCTACACAAATGTCATTTTGATGTAAAATAAAGGTTCAGATAATAAATAAATAATTAAAGTAGGCAATTTAACAAATTTTATATAATAGATAATAAGACAATGGAATATTGTTTATATTAGTGTTATTTTGATGCTTAATCATAGGCATAGGAGTAGTTGGAAACCCGTGATGTAGACCAGCGTTTCTCAACCGGTGGGCCGCGAAGTCATACAAGATCGAAACATGAAAATATAATAAAAATGCACTCAATCTTGTAAGATATAAATTTTATTCATATTTATAAATACGAGTATCTTATATTGATATTCATAAAAATATACCTTTCACAACATATATAAAATAAATATTCTATTTATTTTTATACTTAATATACTTATTCTGACAACTAATTTAAACTACAGGCTATTTCAAATGTTTAATTTGTCACTAGCTAACTTTATAATGAGTAAATGGGCTTTTACTAAACAAAATGATCAAAAGCTTCATTTAATCGATAAAAATTACTAGATTTGAAAATCTAGTTCCGCTTTAACAAAAGAAACAGACTATAAGTAGACTATATCAAGGTCAAATAAATTGTATGTATCGGTTAATGGGTTTCTCTGACAATAGTTCGCCTTGGAGGTACTTCAAGTATTTTTAAGTTGTGCTTTGAAGTACGATTTGAAAGTGCAATATTTGTTATTATATATTTTTTAATTGCTCTCCGAACTACAGGTAACTCAAGAGTAAGGATGCGAATGTGTTTAAATTAAATTGGAAGGCACTTTGAACACTTGTAAATAAAAATACTTTACTTTCAAGTCGTTATAGGGAATATAATCACATTTTTTTTGCCAACCGTAAAAGGTATTAAAAAAAATGTCTAAGAAAAAGTTGTTGAAAAGCTCAAAGAAATTATATACGTTCCCATTTAAAAATTCGAAATTGTCCTTGATATCCTGTAATTCCGTTTTTTTTTTTGGAAAATTTCAATACTACCATTTGTTATCAATTTTGTGGATAAATTTTAGTTCAAAATTTTTGACGTGTGAGCAACGTCGTCTTTTCGAGTTTCCATTCTCGTGTTCCCATTATCTTGATACACCCTATATATATATATATATATATATATATATATATATATATATATATATATATATAGGGGGGCCGCAGACAATATTTATATAATTTGGGGGGTCCCAGGCCATAAAAGGTTGAGAAGCACTGATGTAGATAATATGATGAAAAATTTTATTTTAAAAATAAATTACTACAACAAACTGATTCGTTCTATCCATCCGTCACATTCATAATTGAATAATGGAATATTTTATATGACATGACGTTAGTAAATTATTGCAGGAATAGTCATTGTCCCGGCCATGCTTCCGATGCCACTACTTCGAACCAGTTTCAAAGTGGATCATCCATTCTTTGTGTCTTTGGTGTATAAGCAGTTCAGGAGAAACACTCCCCTTTTCTTGGGACGTATCGCAAAAGCATGATAAACGATAAAATCTAAATATTTTTATGTAACTTTTTACATTTGGGGGATCTAGAGCACAAAGTGACATAAGTGATTTAAACCTCAATAAGAATAAAATACTACAAGAAATCTGGCAATTATTATTTACTAATTTGTAAAGCACTATGGAGAAATATGTCAAAAGAACTGCATTACCGTTTCTGCACTTAGCTCTGTTTTTATGTAAACTGTACTTATTTACACCTCTTGAGCTCTAGATCCCTCATTTATAATTATATTTCATTATGATGTAAGTTACATAATCAAAATATGTAGTGTTATATATACATATTTTTAAACTAGTGCAGTATTTTTATTTTCCTTCGCACTACTCTTCATCCCGCCCTCGTATATTTTTTAGTTATTATGAAGATCATTTATGTCATATTGACCAAGATCACAGTTTTCACTTGTAATGGCGTAAAGACACAACTGTTAACCAACTCACGGAATTTACTAAGAAAAATTAACGTATTTTCACTAAATGGAAAATAAAATGAAACCATAAAAATTATACGTACAAAAACAAGACCAATCGTAACGAATAATGCCATATTTAATAATGACACAATCTCATGAATAAAGAATGTGAAATATCTTGGTCTAATAAATAGCAAATATCGCACTTGGTAATATTCCACAAAATATTTTATCAACACTTGATATATACAAGGTGTCTCAAAAGAAATTTTATATTTATTTAGCTTACTGCGTGAACGCAACGTATCCGAGGGGCGCGGGGGTTATGTCAATCGGTAGCCTGGCTCTTGGGAATTCAGTCGCTATGGAGCGTTTCTCGGGAGCAGACCGCGCGTTATGCGTGCGAGAGTTTTACAAAAACGGTGATTCGGCGACTGTAGCGCGTAGAAAATTCTGCAGTATTCGAGGTTTTCGCCACTAAAATGATGCGCCAAGCATTCCTCTCATTCGACATTGGGTTAAAAAGTTTGAAGAGACTGGTACAACGCTGGATAAATCAAAATCCGGGCGACCTAGGTCATCAAGAACGGTAGAAAACGTGGAGAATGTTAATCAGTCTGTTCGTGACGACCCGAACTTTTCAATTCGGAAGCGCGCAAGTGCTTTAAATGTGCATAGATCATCATTACATCGCATTATGCACAAAGACCTAAAGCTGCACCCCTACAAAATTCAATTGGTGCAAGAATTAAAGCCCCAAGATGCCAGTCAGAGGCTTAATTTCGTAAATCAGGTGATTGAGCGATTTTCAACGTTTACCAACATTTTGTTTTCGGATGAATTTCAATCATTTTCATCTTAATGGCCACGTAAATAAGCAGAACTGCCGCTACTGGAGTGCAACGAATCCGAAACGCAAACATCAGAAACCCCTACATTCGCCTAAAGTGACCGTATGGGCTGCGTTGTCGGCGCGAGGAATTATCGGCCCTTACTTTTTTGAAGACGAAAGGGGGCGTGCAGTTACAGTGAATTCAGAGCGTTATGTGGAGATGTTAGACAACTTCTTGGTACCTGAACTGCAAAACTTTCCTGGCTATAACCAAAGAACATGGTTCCAACAGGACGGAACAACTTCACACACGTCCAATATGTCTCTGCCACGTGTTCGTGAAATTTTCTCAGGCAAATTGATCTCCCGGAGAGGTGACATAAATTGGCATCCACGCAGTCCAGATTTAACCCCTATGGACTTTTTCCTATGGGGTTATCTTAAATCTAAAGTTTACGCCAATAAACCGACTTCACTGGCACATTTGAAAGAAAATATCCGTCACGAAATGGCAGCCATCCCTGAGTCCACCTGCCGAGACGTCATAAGTAATTTTACTGTTCGATTAAATGAGTGCCGAGAACGCGAGGGTCTACATTTAGACGATATTATTTTTAAGAAATAAATCCCCAAAAAGTGTATTTTAATAATTAATAAACATTTTTTCTATATACGGCTTACTTTTTTTTTAATCGATCCACTAAATATAAAATTTCTTTTGAGACACCTTGTATTTCAGTTTATTAGATCATCTTCAGAAGAATCTACGTGGTACAGAAATGTTGACAATTTTACCTTAATATACAGGATTACAATTACTTACAAATTGGTGTGGTATTAGGGTAATACTATTATTTGCACCTCTTCCAGGGCGACTTTTTTATATTTAACTGGGGGGTTTCTTGGTTTTGACATTTTATTTACAAAAATATTTTATCTTTGCATCCAAAAAGTATTATTACTTAGGAATACTATTTAATTTCTATACAAATTCGTCTATGTGACATACTTTATTTGAGTTCGGGGCGGATACCAGTGCGGATAAATGAGTCGGTTAGACTGGTTATAAAAAATATGGCTATTTTTGATAATGATAATTCCTAAATTCGGGAAAATATTTTGAATTTATTATAAAATTTCTTAAAATATGAGACTTTAGCCAACGGAACCTTCAGAACCTTCTTTTGGGACGTCCACAATACATTAGTTCAGATTTATATAAATGCTCCCATGTTTTTATTGAAAAAAAACAAAAGTTATTTGTTTTTTATCCTTAACTACTAAAATTACCTAGGATACCATGATAATCACTACTCTATGGTATTTAAACACGATTTTTGCCAAAAATGTTCTAAAAAGTTCTTGTCTCACCCTATAACCCAGGGAGATTAATTTAAAAACCTGAAAAAATCTGAGTGATGGACATTAATCGAAATAGTATTTATTCATTTATTCTAGTCATTTATCTATTCATTTATTATTACATTTATGTATATCATACATATATCATAATTATTTCGAAAATTATTGAATATTTTGTAATACCAGGCTTACAACATATATCTGACTGACTGGGGCAGGCTCTAGATTGAAAACGTGGATCATTCTTTCAATAGTTAACGAAATTTATGATTTTTTATATAACCACAATTATCACTTACTAAATATGTACAAAACCCGGAAATGTGAAAAACACACATCACATTTTTTTACTCAAATGGCTGGTCATCATCAAAAATGGTCATCTGGGATTAACTACGCCGGTCAAGAAGGTTAATTTAATATTCATTATTTTTCAATTGCATGAGTATCATTTCGTATTATTTAAGCTAATTTTTCGTTGGATTTATGTTGTTTCAATTATTACCCTTTCTGGTTTCTAAAATTTTAAGTTTATGCTTAGGTTTTCGCATAAGGTTTTGTATTTTCAGTGGGGTTCTCGGGATTCCAGGGTTCGGTTCAGGTTTGGTAGTTGTCCAAATTAGATTTTTTTTTAAATTCTTTCACTTTATCACGATTTTTACAAAAAAATGTGCCAAATAAACTCTTGTTCCACACCTTATAAGCCAGTTTTGACAGTTTTATCTTAAAATGAATACCGTAATTAATTCACTATAGTCTTAAGCTGGTACAGTATGTCATTAGTAGAGCTAGAACAGTTTTAGGCTAATCTGCACTAACGACATTTTTTAATGAGAACTAACGTCGAGGGATTACAAGATAATTTTAATACCGGCCGTCATAGCGTAGTGGTAACACATGCGCTCTGCGTTGCTAAGGTCTCGGGTTCGATCTCGTTCAGGCATAGACGTAGAAAAATTCACATCATAATATCAATAAACGTAATAAACGCATTGTTGAATGCAATATCATTGTGAGATGTTATCATTGTTAAGAAATGTTATTAAAGAAAAACATTTCTTTTAATGCAAACGTCAAATACATTCAAATATGTAATATTTTGAACCGTTATATAATCTGCATGAACAAGTCCTGTCAACTATTAGTTTTATTCTGAACTGTGAACAGAGCTGAACAATAATTCTTATAGGTATTTAGATTTAGAGGATAACTTTCAAACATTTCTTGAATCTATCTACTAATATTCACTTTTTACCGACCGCCAACATATATGAGGGAGGTATTGTGATCATACCGATTTTGACATTTCGAGATTTCGATGGATCTCCACGAATTGAGGTCCCTACATAACGTTTTGACTATTTTTGGCATGATGTCTGTCGGTCTGTCTGTCTGTCCGTCCGTCCGTCCGTCTGTCTGTCTGTGTACACGTGCAGAGCAAATTCGGCTGAAAGTATTTTTATGAAACTTCATATTTAAGCTTCTGCCATCAATGGCACGAGTTGATCAACTTTTGGTAAAAATCGGTTGACTAAAAATGGGAGTTTACTCGTGTCGATTTTAAGATTTTTGTGAATATTTTACAACACAAAAATATTTCGAAAAAATTTATTGAACAAAAGTTGCTATAAAAGCAATAACTAATAACTTTTATTTGAGAAGTTTTTTGATAAAACGAAAAATTTCGCTTAATTACTGTAAAGTTTTTAGAAATTTTTTCTAAGTCTCAATTTTTTCATATTTATATGTAACGTTTCCATGACGTCATGATAAATAATATCTCTGTTAGAAAATATTAGGCCAAGTTATTTCTACTCTGCTGCTAGAATGTAATTTATATAAGTACTTTATGATGGCGGTCGGTCCTGTGGTGGCCACAGCTGATTTTTTACAATAATAATAATTATAGCATTTGTAAAATATATTTCTTTCTCAAAGAAAAATTTGTAGACATTTTTCTTCTTATTGCTATTTATATATTTATTATTTTGGAGATTTTAAAATGGCTGAATTAAATTTTTTACAACAGATTTTAACAGAATATGGATTTACTCATCATTTTTCAAGTTATTAACGAGAAAAAACTGTTTTGTATACTTTGTAAAAAATATAGATATAATATGCACAAAAATAAATCATTTAACTCAACACGTCAGTGAAAAGATACATAGAACTAACGTCGAGGGATTACAAGATAATTTTAATACCGAGCGGCGCAGTGTAGTGGTAACACATGCTCTCTGCGTTGCTAAGGGCTCGGGTTCGAATCCCGTTCAGGCATGGAATGTTTCAAAGAATAAGAATTATCCTGGTTAATTGCCGAAGCAGCAAAGGACAAATAACCCAGACCTTCGTATATTAACACAAATTTATTCCGATGACTGCCCCGATTTTTTATAACCATATTTTAATCAAAATCGAAATTATTTTTACAGAGCCCCCGTCGTTACTTGTTAAGTCGAAAGAACTTTTTCAATATTTAAAAATATTCTTACGCCAAGCAGGAATAGATTTTCCAAAGAAAATTTAGAAAAAATCTGCATTATAACTTACAATTCTGACAAATTCATTTAAGTTCATACAATTACCTTATTTTATTAGGTGTTTTTTTTTTTCATATTTATCCTAACATTTTCTTTTTGATCATCTATTTTTATAAATATTTTTAAGTTGAAAACTATATATGAAAAACCTCAATACGGTGACTGGTCAGTGTCTAACACAGTAATTAGGGTCTTTACAGTTAAATTTAACTGGAATGCAAGAAATTAGACTCATTACGAGCGTATTAAAAATTGATAAAGTACGAGTCTCGGTTTTGACAAGTACGGCACATGAACAATATTAATAGTTATTATTGAAAATAAACGTGCCGCTCGCAAGCGACAGTGTAGGCTTAGGCCTAGCTATGTCCTAGCTCTAGTCATTAGAGTACTCAAATGGCTGGTCATCAAAATGGTCATTTTAGGATTAACAACATAGATCGAGAAAGCTCATTTAATATTCATTATTCTTCAGTTGCATGAGTATCATTTCGTATTAATTAATGGCGATTTTATCGTTGAATTTATGTTGTTTTAATTATTGCAGCGATGTTCTATAATCGACTGAGTGCACCAATACCCCCTACTCGAGGAGTTTTCAAAGTGGATCATCCTTTCTTAGTAGCTTTGGTACATTCTCAAGCTAGGGTCCACAATGTCCATTTCCTGGGGAGAGTAACAACACCTTAATAACTACATGCTATTTGTCGTCGTGTTGCAAAATAAATAGAATTTAGTTCATTATGATTTATTGTTTATTACCAAAAATATACGTAGCGAAGTTGAAACGATGTCCAGTGCTAAGTGCTTTAATTTGTTATGTTGTCAGTTGAAAAAATACTTCCACCGTTCCATAATAATAGTAGCAAATAAAAACAAAAATAAATAGGTTACTCTTATTTATTAGAGCTCTTGATTATAACATATAAGCAAATATCAACCATTATTTCTTATTTAAGTATTTCTTACATTTAAGAATGGTAAAGACTCATAAAAATAAAAAAATCATTTTGCAGTATTAATGGATAAACAAATTTTCAGGCTCTCTGTTTTCTCTTTTTCGCTCAAAAGTGATTTAACTGTGCATGAAACTCTTTTAAGGGGGCGTATAGTTTCTTATATAAAACCAACAATCTGAAATAAAATCAGTAACAAACCTATACATCAAATTTTGCAGCAAATTTGTGTCTAATAGGATATTTTTAATTGTAAACAAATCTGTTATGTAATTGTAATTAAACAAATTACATTATAGACGCCATCTTGTAAACTATTAGACGCAATTTTCGTACAACACGGGAAACACAAATATGTTTGTAGCTATTTTGTTCTATTATGAAATCTACTTAGAGTTTTTGTACTAGGTAGTATATTTTTGTTCCTATCTTGAATCTGCCGCGGTTCTCTATATAGGTTCGTAGGTAGAAATGACGTAATCTTCTTAAGGAACACGTGTACTAAGTAGCATTCCATTATCATCAAGTATAATATTTTTCATTGCAGTTGATTGTAATTGCAGACGGTAATAAACTCAATAATATTATATTTGCTACTATTATTATAGGATGAAGGAAGTATTACATGTGGAAAATTTATTTTGGATATATTTTGTAATAATGTTTATACGTATCTTCTATCTATATAAATAAAATGGGAGGCTGCATCTGTTTTTTGTTTTTATTTTTTCGTCCTCGTACTTCGTTTCTACATGTTTTAGGTGACATTTCGCTTGCCGGGAGTGTCAAGAGTGATAAGACATTCCCGATCGGTTGATAGGGAAATGATATGCACTAACCTAGCCAATTGTATAGGAAAAGTACTAGGTTAATAGGGCTGTAATCTCTTTCATATTTCGTCATTTCCAATAGTTGCTTTTATTGTTTTATTAGTAGTTTTTTCCAAACTTTCACTAAAATAAAATGATCATATCCTCGTTTGTTCCTTCTTTTATTCTTCTAATACTCTGAATATTTTTGTAGTTCTACTTTTCGAGGGCTATAGTATGCCGATGGCACTAAGACGTGCGGAATTCAATGCCGATCACCCATTCATGATGGCCCTTGTTGCTAAGAAGTGGCAAAACAACAGTGTTATGTTCTTGGGACGCGTCCATAATCTTTAAATGTTTGCTAATATTTTGTTTTAATAATTGCTGACTAAAATATATTTAAATTAGTTAAGCTACTATATTTTTAAATGTTTTCATTTTTTATACGGTAATTGTTAAATTTGGTTCTTATTTTGCTTTCTTAAGTACAAAATATATATGAACTATTTATAATGCATAAAAAGTAGTGAATTTTATTTCCTATATTAAATATATTCCTTTCTTATTTGTCCTTCCTGAGGTGTTCTCATAGGTATAACCCGGGATTTTGGAATGGGACAAGAGTATTGTTTCTGATTTCTCGACATTTTTCATTTGTCGAGAAATGAAAAACTAGACTTATTTTCTCGAGAAATCTCGAGAAAAATAATTATAAGAATATACTTTAGAATTATATATCTTTTTTTAATGTTAAAAATATTGTAGAGGATAAAAACATGTTAACATTATAGTCAACTTTAAAGTACTAAAGTATTCATTTAAATAACATTAGAACATATGGATAACGGGGCTTTAAAAATGATTATGAAATTATTAGACGCAATTTTCGTACGACACGGGAAACTGTAGCTAAAGCTTCATTCCACAAATATGTTTGTAGCTATTTTGTTCTATTATGAAATCTACATAGAGTTTTTGTACTGGGTAGTAAATTTTTGTTCCCATCTTGAATCCGCTGCGGTTCTCTAGGTTCGTAGGTAGAAATGACGTAATCTTCTTAAGGAACACTTGTACTAAGTGGCATTCCATTATCGTCAAGTATAATATTTTTCATTGCAGTTGATTGTAATTACAGACGGTAATAAACTCAATAATATTATATTTGCTACTATTATTATAGGATGAAGGAAGTATTGTATGTGGAAAATTTATTTTGGATATATTTTGTAATGATGTTTTTACGTATCTTCTATGTATATAAATAAAATGGGAGGCTGCATCTATTTTTTGTTTTTATTTTTTCGTCCTCGTACTTCGTTTCTACATGTGTCTGGTGACATTTCGCTTGCCAGGAGTGTTAAGAGTGAAAAGACATTCTTGATCGGTTGATGGGGAAATGATATGCATTAACCTTGCCAATTATATAGGAAAATACTAGGTTAATAGGGCTGTAATCTCTTTCATATTTCGTCATTTCCAATAGTTGCTTTTATTGTTTTATTAGAAGTTTCTTCTAAACTTTCACTAAAATAAAATGATCATATCCTCGTTTGTTTCTTCTTTTATTCTTCTAATACTCTGAATATTTTTGTAGGTCTAGTTTTCGTGGGCTATAGTATGCCGATGGCACTAAGACGTGCGGAATTCAATGCCGATCACCCATTCATGATGGCCCTTGTTGCTAAGAAGTGGCAAAACAACAGTGTTATGTTCTTGGGACGCGTCCATAATCTTTAAATGTTTGCTAATATTTTGTTTTAATAATTGCTGAGTAAAATATATTTAAATTAGTTAAGCTACTATATTTTTAAATCTGTTTTCATTTTTTATACGGTAATTGTTAAATTTGGTTCTTATTTTGCTTCCTTAAGTACAAAATATATATGAACTACTTATAATGCATAAAAAGTAGTGAATTTTATTTCCTATATTAAATATATTCCTTTCTTATTTGTCCTTCCTGAGGTGTTCTCATAGGTATAACCCGGGATTTTGGAATGGGGCAAGAGTATTGTTTCTGATTTCTCGACATTTTTCATTTGTCGAGAAATGAAAAACTAGACTTATTTTCTCGAGAAATCTCGAGAAAAATAATTATAAGAATATACTTTAGAATTATATATCTTTTTTTAATGTTAAAAATATTGTAGAGGATAAAAACATGTTAACATTATAGTCAACTTGTAAGTACTAAAGTATTCATTTAAATAGCATTAGAACATATGCATAACGGGGCTTTAAAATGATTATGAAATTATTAGACGCAATTTTCGTACGACACGGGAAACTGTAGCTGAAGCTTCATTCCACAAATATGTTTGTAGCTATTTTGTTCTATTATGAAATCTACATGGAGTTTTTGTACTGGATAGTATATTTTTGTTCCCATCTTGAATCTGCCGCGGTTCTCTAGGTTCGTAGGTAGAAATGATGTAATCTTCTTAAGGAACACGTGTACTAAGTGGCATTCCATTATCATCAAGTATAATATTTTCCATTGCAGTTGATTGTAATTGCAGACGGTAATAAACTCAATAATATTATATTTGCTACTATTATTATAGGATGAAGAAGTATAGGTATGTGGAAAATTTATTTTGGATATATTTTGTAATGATGTTTTTACGTATCTTCTATCTATATAAATAAAATGGGAGGCTGCATCTGTTTTATGTTTTTATTTTTTCGTCCTCGTACTTCGTTTCCACATGTTTCAGGTGACATTTCGCTTGCCGGGAGTGTTAAGAGTGATAAGATATTCCCGATCGGTTGATGGGGAAATGATATGCATTAACCTAGCCAATTGTATAGGAAAATACTAGGTTAATAGGGCTGTAATCTCTTTCATATTTCGTCATTTCCAATAGTTGCTTTTATTGTTTTATTAGAAGTTTCTTCTAAACTTTCACTAAAATAAAATGATCATATCCTCGTTTGTTTCTTCTTTTATTCTTCTAATACTCTGAATATTTTTGTAGGTCTAGTATTTATCGTGGGCTTTAGTATGCCGATGGCACTAAGACGTGCGGAATTCAATGCCGATCACCCATTCATGATGGCCCTTGTTGCTAAGAAGTGGCAAAACAACAGTGTTATGTTCTTGGGACGCGTCCATAATCTTTAAATGTTTGCTAATAATTTGTTTTAATAATTGCTGACTAAAATATATTTAAATTAGTTAAGCTACTATATTTTTAAATCTGTTTTCATTTTTTATACGGTAATTGTTAAATTTGGTTCTTATTTTGCTTTCTTAAGTACAAAATATATATGAACTATTTATAATGCATAAAAAGTAGTGAATTTTATTTCCTATATTAAATATATTCCTTTCTTATTTGTCCTTCTTGAGGTGTTCTCATAGGTATAACCCGGGATTTTGGAATGGGGCAAAAGTATTGTTTCTGATTTCTCGACATTTTTCATTTGTCGAGAAATGAAAAACTAGACTTATTTTCTCGAGAAATCTCGAGAAAAATAATTAAAAAAAGATATATAATTCTAAAGATGTATATTCTTATAATGTTAAAAATATTGTGGAGGATAAAAACATGTTAACATTATAGTCAACTTTAAAGTACTAAAGTATTCATTTAAATAACATTAGAACATACGGATAACGGGGCTTTAAAAATGATTATGAAAACGGCAGGTAATCTTTTACATGACAGTTTTAAACTGAATAAAAAAAATGAAATGTAATTGATTATAATAAATAATACACTAAATTAAAATAAAATATTGTAACAATAAATGCTAATTAGCTAAATATTAGCCAACGGAGTGGCCGAGCGCATTAAGTCGTGCAGTTTGTACTGGTGGAAACAGTCTGGAATGTGCGGTCGGTGGTTCGAATCTCCTCCGTTGGTAATATTATTCGGGCGAGAATAATATATTTACATTATTTCCATTTCACAATCATTCACCCCTCATCGAGGTGTAGGAGCTCGCCCCCTGGCATCGGTGATTAGCCTCGTTGCAGAAATAGGCCGATGTAAAATAAGTAAATAAATAATAATAATAATAATAGCTAAATATTATAAATCGATTCTTATCTCTTGCCACAGTTGCGTTGAGGGAGAGAGAATACAAATTTTATCAAAATTAAATTATAATCAGTGACTCACTAAACATTATATATTTTTAAAAATAGTTGTTTAAAAGCACAATGCGTTTAACGTGGCGTCGAGAAAATTTTACATTTATCGAGAAATGAAAAATGAGAATTATAACTTTTTCTCGAAAAGAAACACTAGGCAAGAGTTCATAAACGCCATGTCAGAACCGGCACTTCTTTGGCGCCCAAGACAAGGCCTGCCAAACTACGCCATTTTATTATAATGTACACAAAAATTTGTTCAAGGACAACTATATCAATAAAAACAAAAACATTATTTTAAAATTTGTATAATTTAATTATCTAGATATTTTCAGTAAATTTTTCCAATTTATTATAAATTTAATAATATAAACGTAAAAACGCTTGAAGTTTTCCATGAAATAACCATGTATAAGAAAGACCATTTTCTTAAGAAGGCAATGCGGGACGGAGCAAAAAAAAAAGTCCTCAACTCCCAAATCCAAGTGAAGAGCAAAAAAAAAGGTCCTCACCTCCCAAATCCAAGTGAAGAGCAAAAAAAAAGGTCATCATCTCCCAAAATCCAAGTGAAGAGCAAAAAAAAAGGTCCTCATCTCCCAAAATCCAAGTGAAGAGCAAAAAAAAAAGGTCCTCACCTCCCAAATCCAAATGCGGGACAAAATGTTAAAATGCGGGACTTTTGCGGGACGAATGGTCACCCTACTCATGAATCGTAGTTTAGAATCTGTATTTTAATTCCACAACAAAATGATAAGCAGTATAAAAATAAACTCGACTCCTTGCTTCTTTCTTTTAATTTAGATCAGGTTTGGCAACCTATTTATGTAATATAATACATTGCTTTCTGACATATAGGAGTATATAATATAATATAGATATCTTTTTAAATCTTTTGAAACTTTCTTTGATAGTTTTAAAATCCGTAAAGAGGTAAATTTGTATTTTTTATTATAAACAAGAAATTATAAATTCCTACCACGACGTAAGAACTAAGAAGGAATTTTGGCACTATTCTACTTCTGCAAACCCACCTTATTTCGCATGCGTACTGTCTATTTTAGGTGCAAATTTAGGTAAATAAATTTACTTTTTGTAAAATTTTCGGTTAGGTTACCTTAGTAATTTATGTTTCTTAGTTTTATTTAGTCACTTGTCATTTTATTTATTTGTATTTGAAATTTTACTTGATTATTTACAGTCACGAATATTGCTGGGTTTGCAGTTGTAGAATAGTACCGGAATTTTTGTATAGCTGACCCCTAAGAGGTCAAAAGTGGTATAGTTTGTCTCAGGCTGTAGTGGAATGTCTTGAGTTCTTAACGAGCAGGGTAACCCCAACGCTTCGGGGTTTTATTTTGTTATGTGAAAGATCCGGATTAAATAAAAATTTGTAGAAAGCTGTACAGTGCTACTGCCTAAGAAAATGTTCAACATTTCAAAAAAAAATTAAATATTACCCTGTTTTACTACCCCTATAATCCTCTTTAAAACCCACCCGCTATGAACGTCAAATTAAGTCATTCTCTTGTAAGTTGAGACAAACTATACAATGTGTTTTCACGTATTCCTCAGTATCCGTTAGGACCAATGAGATATCGACTAGGTTTTTGCTTACAAAGGTTACCCATCCACATGTTTAGAAATATAACTCAGGATTTTACCCTAATCCAGTCCCTAAAGAGGCGACTCTAAATCCGGGGTGTGGGATAGACTTGGGGCAGGATTGCTTCTCATATAGACCGGGAGCTCATGACATTTTTGGTCTCCGATTTCATACAGCATGCCTTTTGGAGGAGAGAATATTTACCCTGTGACAACAAAAAAGGGATGGTACTAAACCCCTGCGCGCTTTCCGGTCATAGGGAAAATTGCATTTCCACTTGCACAAAATTTTTGTGTTTTTCTCTGATTTAATATTGCTTGCCCTTTTGTCAAAAGAAAGTTATAACAAATTTAAAGTCTTTTAATTATAGGCATGCTGTATGAAAACGCGGAAAATCATATTTTTTTATTACAAGATGCATGACCGTTTGACCCTCCGAATCGCATGCATATATTTAAAAGACTTTAAATTTGTTATAACTTTCTTTTGACAAGAGGGCAAGCAATATTAAATCAGAGAAAAGCACAAAAATTTTGTGTTTAAGTGGAAATGCAATTTTCCCTATGACCGGAAAGCGTGCAGGGGTTTAGTACCATCCCTTTTTTGTTGTCACAGGGTAAATATTCTCTCCTCCAAAAGGCATGCTGTATGAAATCGGAGACCAAAAACTGTCATGAGCTCCCGGTCTAATATGGGCAGTTCTACGTGGCTTTATTTTTCTATGAACTCAGCCAGCATTCTGTTGATCCTAGCATCTGAAGGAAGAATCACCAATGTGGTTTACAAAGAACCATGACTTTTAATAACTGTAGGATGTTACCAGACCGTTAATTTACCGTAACGAATATAGAGCTCAAATGACTACCTTCTCTTGAAAATTCATCGTTAACCGATTATTGACTTGCTCGTATCTGAGTGTTGCTGTTTACATAATTTGCGGTTATCTGTCGGTCGTGCGCGCACTCAAGTATCATTCAACATCAAGCGGTTATTTCACCGCTGCGGTAAAGAAATGTAAGATCAAAATACCGCTCGTCCGCGCTAGCCTTTAATCTGTAGGCAAAACTGTTGAATGCGGATATTTTTGTGTTTCGGGTGCGTCTGTTCAACACAGTATTTATTGTTTCGTATTATTTTTAATATAAATAATGGATTTATTTATGTCATTCATCTATTTGCGCTTTGTTCAGTTACTCATTTGTGTCATGTTCAGGGTTGCATGTTTTCAGATATCCGTATTTAATCAGTGGGTACAGCTAAAACATTTTGAAATTCTAACATATCAGTTGAAAAGTAAGTTCTCTAAAAATGTATAATTGTAGGTATGACAATATACGCAACTAGAACTCGCGTACAATGGCATCTTCGCAAAGAAATGATAGTTCGCCATCCATTCATGGTAGTTGTATTTTATAAAACAAATAAAATTGTTTAGTTTTTGAGCTGAATTTCCTAACTAAAAGAACAAGCATAGCGAATATATACATTTTTTAAACACAATCCATATAAATAAAATTGGAGGTTATATCTTTTTTTAAATAGGGTACCTACGCCAGTTCTGGCTTACTTTTACAAAATACCTACGAACCTTTTTGTCATCACTTCGATCCGTGTTACTCATTTCTTATTTAATATAATTAGTATATTAATTAATAATATAGATTTAGTTTATTTTTGTGAATTTATTCTAAAGTTGCACCCAAAAATTCTCACTTTTTGAAATAATTTTATATTTTGTTGCTAAAAGCTTTTTATTAAAATTGGTGGTGGATATGCAACATGATAGAAATTGGGACAATTAAAAAGCCTAGTACAGAATAACGGAAAAAAGTAACATGTGCTTATATTTTGGGAAATTTTATAACAAATACAGTGAAATTTCAATGGATAGTTCATTCGTTTTCCAACAAATTTCGTTTTCCGACAAATATCGTCTTCTAGTCCCGGAATTAGACTCAATATGCAAGGTATATCATGAAATGTGAACCATAGGCAGTGGTGGGTTCGAACCGGTACGCGCAAACCTATTGTCAAATATTCATGAAACTGGCGAGTCTGTTGTTAGTTTGCAGAAGCGAACCGTGAATAAAAATAACGTGAATCACTAGATTGAAAATTTTATTAATGGAAAATACATAGATTTACTGGCGGATTTTCAGGGAAAATATTTGAGCTATACATGAAAATTTTCTTTATAGAAGTTTGCATAACTTTCTAAGCAATATCTGTTGCGTTATTAGGCGAATTGTCTCATTTTCTTCCAAGGTTTTAACAAAAAAAATTCTAAAATTTATATTTTTGGTGCAGCTCTCGAACTGACGCTTGACTTCTTACCAAGAACTTTCGATTTCAATGTGGACCATACTTTCTTAGTAGCTCTGATGACGAGTGGACAAAATAAATCTCTTGTTTTCCTAGGACGTGTTACACAATTTTAACATAATCGATACTAAAAATGACTGCTTAAAATACGTATAACAACTGTATTAATTCTATTATAGTTGTTGTTATTGAAGAATAAGTATTAATATGCCTCTTATAAAATGTTTTTACAACAAAATACTTATTATACATTTAAATTGAAATATATATTTATTTGAAAGATCATTTATTTGCTTTATTAAGAACATTTGCGTAAATTCCTTTTACAAATTAATCTTTTTAGTTATAATATTTTGTCGCTGTTACTCGTCTCATTCTAAAATTGCATGTGAGCAGAAATAAACAAATCATTTAGCATTAGTTTAGCATGCCTTGATATGCCATATGAAAATTGAAAAAATATATTGAAATTTATTTATTTTCTCTTAAAGGATTAGAAATTTCGGTCGATTCACTTCCACCGAGTATCGACGTAGATCATCCATTCATGATAGCTTTGATGGACAAGCTCGATAGGAATATGTCCGTTTTCCTTGGACGAGTCATGGAACCCTAAATTCTTAGACGAATTAAAACTATTTTGGTATATCTATTCTATCTTCTTTCTTTTATTTTTGTATGAACATTTTGTATTAACCACTCTATAGTTTATGGCGGGATTGCCCAACCAGTCGATCATGACATGATTTTGAATAAAATTTTACCACTGAAGTCACCATTTTGTTTCCACTGAAATGATTAATAAACAGTGGCGTGTTCAAACCATGTACCATGGCCAAAAAGTAGATCTTATTCGGCCGCATCTGAATTTGAAGGCCGAGGCACAGCCGGGGACTTGAGACATAATATCTACACTGAATTTCTTTTATTCTGCAACATTAAAATTATTATTATGCATGGTTTCCTTAGTTACGACAAATTATTTTGACAGCAATGTAAAGTTTGCCTATGTTGCAAATTAAAAGAAACGCAATTTTACATTTCTGTTAGATTTCATTTACCATAGTAACGATAATACCTACATTGCAGGATAAAAGAAATTCACTGTATATATTATGCCTCAAATTTTATACAGTTTAAATACAATATTATTGTTTATTGTTACAATACTTATTATACATTTACATTAAAATATATGTTGTTTAGAAGAGGATTACTTTGTTTTATTAGGGACATATCTATACTTTCCTTTTATTAAAATGGTATTGCACATTTGCATGGTTCTTTTGTGAAATTTATTCAAGTCTTAGAATAATTAATACATACAGGATGTGAATGAACAATAGCTATAAACTTCTACAACTTGGAGGATGGGACGTTTGTAAGTAATTTTGGATAAGTTACAGACACTATATAGTATCAGTCTGGCCAATGAGGCGTCAGATGACAGCTCGGGTATTAGGAGTCCAAATAAGCTTGGTAGCGCTATTAGTTTCAATTGGCAAAATAAAATTACCTTTGTAGAAACAGTAATATTTATGAAAATATTCCAAAAAATTCTCACTATTTCTGCAAACATTATCTTATTTTTTCATTTTAAATTAAAATTGATTTGCTATCCTTTTGGCGACGCTGTCACCTGTTACATCATTGGCCAATCTGTACTATACCATGTCTGTAGGATAGGGTAGTCCCTTTATATTCCTTTTCAGTGATTAATATAGTTTTCACTACCAACTGAAATAATTCTCATGCGATGATTAAAATTTTCTTTAGGTAGTAGGAATAATGGTAGACAGACAAATTGAATGAAAATTAAATTATGTTGGGTTAACAACTTTGTATTAGTTCAAAGTAATTTGATAACAAAGATATTGTAACATTTCGGTATAAATGTTTATACGATATATAATTTTGCTATGTTAGCAATTGTTTTATCAAGGACACTGAATGCTTAAAAGCCTTACAAGTAGTTATAAGCAAAATCTAGATATAAAACATAAAAATGTGTTGTAATATCGCGATATAATACCTAATATTCATTGTAAATTAAAACGCGAAAATCAGTGTAAATTTTATATCGAGTCAAAACTAATACTTACTATTTCTATAGAATACTAACTACTAGAAAATTGTATTTAAAAATGGAGTAAAATCAAATAAATTATAATCAAACAATTAACTGGTGAAATGTGTTTAGAAAAACAACATTTATTATATATTTTAAAATAATTCTGGTTAAATTATATAAACTTATGTATTTTACCACTGTTATATTAATTATAACTTTATACCTGTCAAATGTGGTTTAAAACTCGAATAAGTTGTCACCAGTGACAGTCCTATTGACATAATTTTTGAGAGAATTAATGCATCATACTCGATGAGCTGGCAACAATTCTGACCATATTAGCTGATCTCATACATCGCAATTCGGCTTCGTTTAATCTCCGGGATACTGTTTTTTCTGAGTTTGTCACAACTTGAGCTAATTGATGGAATTTGCTGTTTCGCGTCGATTTTGGAGTACCGTGTACACAATAAATTGATCGTCCCACTCTTCTGGTATAAATATTCTCTTTTGGATTAACAATAGCGACATTTGTGGGTATCGTACACGGAATTACTTGAAATCCCTCTCATCAAATTCTAGTTTGTCCCTGTATTTCCCTTAATCTTAAAATGATTTTTAAGTATTTTCAATTTACTAGCATGTAATTAGGAATATACACATCATTTATCATTAGTAGAGACAGGTAAAAATATGCAACGGTACTTTTGCCATAGGGGTGCTATTTTAAACTTTATTTTAACAAAAAACCAACAAAAAACAAAAGAATAAAACACATGTACCGCAATAAATTCTTATCTTAATAACAACACCTCATTATTTTGGGATTATATCCGAGATAGGTAATTCCGGTGTCTCCTTTGCCATTGGTCCGTTTTTGATAAGATATTAAATTTTTATACGCTACACTATTTGTCAGCAGGGCACATTACAAATATATATAATTACATTTTATTTCTACAGATAGCACATGTGCCGCTTTTTATCGAAAAACACCTAAGTAAAGTACCGTTGCATATTTTTGCCAGACCCTAATCATTAGTTTAGCATGTGCTGGCATGTCATTTAATAAACTGAAAAAATATATTGGAACTTATTTGTTTTCTCTTATAGAAGTAGAAATTTCGTTCGACATGGACGAAATCCCATTGAGTATCGAGGTAGATCATCCATTCATGATAGCTTTGATGGAGAAATCCGGTAGAAATATTCTTGTTTTTCTTGGACAAGTCATGGAACCCTAATTTCATAGACGAATTTAATCTCCTTTGATCTATCTATTCTGTCTACTATCTTTCTGTTTTTCTTCTGTATTTTTGTATAAATATTTTGTAATATTAATGAGAACAGGTTAAAACAAAGATTGTGTAAGTTTTCCTATTTCCAAAATGAAAGTATTTATTAATTACTTAACTCCAAAATGTATTACATTTATCATACCTGAACTGCTCATAAGACTATATTATAAAGTAACTTACACCATTTTGCTTTAACCAGTTCATAAGTCAAAACATTTAATTATAATTTCATATTCTTTGACTTTTGTATATATAATAAAACTATCGTTAAATTCATCTTTACAAGTACTTGTTATATCAAATAGGCTCCTAAGAAAGTTCCAGACCTTCTTTTCCTGTCAAATTATTTTTAAGATTTCTAACTGCATTAAAAATACTATGTATATACCGGGTAATATCGCGAAAAACTTCAGGATTACAAGTAATTTTGAATGGGAAATTTTTGATCGCTGATGTCTCGTTGCGTTATCTTCAAAGATTCTGTAGAAACCCACACAAAAAAGACCCTAGTGGCTAAAGAACCAACTGGGACATCCTAGTGTCGGCTCTTTATACAGGCGTCCCACAATAATCCTTGGAAGGACGCTATTGGTCCCGATTTTCTACAAAACGTAAAAAAATAGCGTGACATCGCCATCGGTCGAAATAAACAAACTGGCGATTTACAGAGACGAATAGTAGGCAACGTTTAGGAAACCTAGACATAAAACAAATTTATGGGCCAGAAAAAAACAACTAACTAACTAACACGAATAAACGAAATACATTCCTGTTGTGCTTCCTGATTAAATCAAACTAACATGACGGCTGATACAAGATAATTTTTGCCACTTCACTATACGTGCCACTAAAAACAATATTTATTCTGAAATGTTGAGTTTCTAAATTGAATTTTTTTGTCATTCTATAGTTCTTTGCAACGTGTTATGTAACCGAAAATTCTCTATATCTCATTCTTAATTTAAATAGCTATTGGTTGACAATGAATTCCTTAGTTACTATACTACAAGAAGTTGGTAATTGTAGTGAGAGGTTATATTTTTTGCCAGGTAAGGTACTAAAACAGTGTTGTCAGTTCTGGCATATAATCGAATCGAATCTTTCAATTCTTCATAACATTTTATAATTTTATATTATAATCGTGGATATTCTACGCAATCCTGTATTACGTCATCGTTTTATTCGTATTTTACGTAGACTTCGATATAATTATATTTATTCTGTAGATTATAGGCTCTTTAAGAAGTTACCGAAATATGGTCTCTATTTTCTGTTTTTGAAAATCACTCAATGTAAGTATAAAATTTCATAATTTGTAAAAATTTTTGTTGTTGATTACCGTGGTAGTAATTTAAAAAATGTATTACTTGAATATGAACAAAATATAACATCGTAAGAAACATCAAATAAGTACAAGAAGAACGTTATTTTTATTACCATTTTCTTGAAAATGAATTGAGTGATTTTGAAAAAGGGAAAACAATGGTTTGCGTTTTATAAAAATTCTATGTGCAAGTGATGATAAAATTTAGATTACTAAAGCTTGTTTCAAAATATATATTTAAATGTTTGTGTATAAATGGTGATACATTATATTAGGCCTGTTCTCCAACTACCCACATGGATATTTTGAAATTAATATGTTACGTATATATAACTATATTCATGAAGTTAAGTTATGTACAGTGTTAATTACATTCTTAGATTAATCCAGTTTGACATTATATTTTTCTCCTAAACACTACGGATTTTTTTGGATCATATTGACATAAAAGCATTATGTAAAACATGAAACTTATTTTAAACTTTCAATGCTATCCGATATATCCAAAAAAATTTAAAACTACGTCCAGTGAAATTTTATTTGACGTATATAGGCGGTTTCTTTGGTTTTAGCGGAATTAGATTTTGCAATCTAGTAATTTTTAATGTTTGAATGAAGTTTTTGATCATTTTATTTAGTAAAAACCTTCTTCAGTCGTTACAAAATGAGCTCGTGACAAATTAAGAAAATTAAAATTCCATTTAATTCGTTTTAAATTTTTATACGGTACTAATTGCTTGCAAGTTTTGATTTATATTGTCAATCACGATATGTCGAATTGTTAAGTTGAATGACATAATAAGTGCAGTGAAAATTATAGTGTCAAACGTGGCTTTTAACCTTTGAACTTCCTCGTGTTTCTTCACTCGTTTAAAAACGATGTCTTTTTAACTAGATCTTTAGGTTTGAAAACAATAAAAATTCACATGAGACTAAGTACAAGAAGAAGAAAAAAAGGAAAAGAAAAGAAAAGCATGAACTAATGCGTTGTCGTAATGATGATGGAATTCATGATTTTTCCATTTCTTATACTTCTTTGTCCTTGCCAGCTCATTTAATCGCCTTAAACATTTTATTGCCTGTAAAATGAAGAGTTCGTGTGTCTTCTTTCGTTTCCAAAACTAATGAGCTCATGAAAAGAATGTCACATTCAAACGATTGAAGAAATAAAATAAATTTCAGAGGCTGATCTAAGAATGTTTCCCAAAAGTTCCTTCACGGTTTGCTTCTAGAAGTAGAAACAATTTTAATTTAGGAAAATGTTAATGATATAATTTATGGCACTAATCTAGGCATTTTTTTAATTAAACCTCGTTGAAATACAAGGTGCGATCCATAATTTCCCGGAATGACGTTGTAAAACTTATGATATCGATTAGTGGTCGCTGTCATATTGGAATTAGTTCCCTAACGTATTTATGTATCGGTTCAAACTCTCTCAATTCCTGGAAAGCTTTCTGGAAATCTTTTTCGACTCGTGTTGGACGAGTAAAGTTTCTAATCCAGGGTTATTACTGGCGATGAGAGTGGGATTTATGGCTAAAAGCCAGAAACAAAGCTACATTCATCGAAGTGGAAAAGAACAAAAAAGAAAAAAAAAATGCAAGCAAGTAAAGAGCATGATGATTGTTTTTTTTTTTTTATATAGAAAGAGAATCGTTCACAAAAAATTCGTACCAAAGAGTCATACTGTTAATTCACAGTTCTACTGCTAAACGTTAAACGAAAAGTTCGTCACGCTCGTCAAAAAAGACTTGCAGAAAATTTTCCAGCAATTAAGAAATAAGAAAGCGTTGGAACTGGTGTATAAATACGTAGGGAACTACGTCGAAGGTGATAGCGACCACTAACCAATATCGTAAGTTTTTAAAGTTTAATAGCGTCGTTCCGGGAAATTTTGGATCGCACCTCATATGGTAAGTTTCAATATTGTGAAATGTCCATATTGTGGTTTGAGAACAGGTCACTTATGTTTGGGTAGTATGCTAATGTTGAATGATGTTAGGTCTTATAATGATGACCCGTTGCATGCCGATGCCTGTGGTGCGTCGGTCATTGGTTGCTGATCATCCATTCATGGTGGCGCTTGTGTCTAATAACAACGGCACCAACAATGTCCTATTCGTTGGACGTCTCACCAAACCTGAGGCAGCTTAACTTAACATCCTGGGAAACATACATTTACATGGAAGCATCGTGGTATTCTAAGGGTTATCCTAATTGCATCTCTTAATTTATCATTAGTACTAAAGATTTTCAGTTTGCTGTTTGGAATAGAACAATAAAATAACCGTATTAGAACAGGTAAATCAGTTTTAAAAACTGTTCAGACATACCTCGAAATTGCGCCCCCTTAGGTTCCAGGCGACTGTGGCGCAGTTGGTTAGTATGTAGCTAACTGTGGCTTAGGTAGCATGTTCAACTGCTGGTACCAGAAAATATTTATTAAAATAGTTTCCCCATCGTTCTCCCTCGGAAAGCTTTCTTGTTGTTAGAGTGTGTTCAGCAGGATCGTATTTATGGGTATTTATGGGGCTTGATCCAAGAAATTGGATACAAATGGAAACTTTTTTTATTATCAATTTTACGAAAAAAGGAACTCTTCAAAAAAATTCCTGCTTTGTCTCAAAGACCCAAAAACGTTATCAATTTTAAATATATATATTTTTTTTTCTACTGCATTTTGATGGGGATGGATGTTGAATTACAAATTAAATTATTAAATTTTTAATCGTTTCTGGTGGTATTTGATCACACTCTTCCCTTATTTTTTGAATCAATTCTTGTTGATTCTGTGATCGATTTACATACACGTTATTTTTTAAGATTGAAGAACCTAACGGAGTCAGATCGGGTGAACGGTGTGGCCAGTGTTTTATTGCCAAATCAGTATTAGAAGACCGTCCAATCAATTTTTATGGAAAATTAACATTTAACCACTGTCTTACAGGAAGTGAAAAATGTGAGGGGGCTTCATCCAACTGCAATACCAAAAACAAACAACTGCGTTGCGAAGGTCTCGGGTTCGAATCCCGTTCAGGCATGGAAATTTTCTGAAATAAAAATTGACCTGGCTAATTGTTACAGCAGCAAAGGCCATTAAATTAAAAAAAAAAAAAAACAAACAAGAAATAAATATACAAAATTGATATCGTTTTTGGGGGTTTGGGACAAAGCAGGAGAGTAAAATTGATAATAAAAAGTTCTCTATTTGTATCCAATTTCTTGGATCACGCTGTATATAACTGTATAATTTTGTATACTAAAAAAAATAAATAAAATAAAGTAAATAGGAAACGAAAAACAAATAAAGTAGTAAACAATACATGTGTCGGGCTTCACAACCGTCTGTTTTGAAAGCATGTCATCATTCTGATACATTGCGGCCACTGTCTTGAGATATCACGGGCTTACCCCCTCCCCTCCCCCTCCCCTCAAAAGAAAATTTATAATTGAACACACAAATTTTATATTAATTTGGAGCAAATATTCATTTATTTATTTATTTTAATATTCGTATATGGTACGAATATAAATTCACTATTAAAATATTTATTACGTACTAAAAAATTTAGTCCTAGTCACAAGTAGAAGTGAGGAAGCTTCTAACAGTTAAGCAAGGGATGTATTAATTTAATATTCTGGACTGTTTAGCACAAATTAGTTACACGTCACGTACATTTCAGTACTGACTTGTCGCAGAGCAAATGTCGAGCGTGTCGTTTCCCCTTCCACTCAGCTCGTCTGACTGCCAACACATCTCCACCCCCGCCCCATCTCGAACGTTAAGTACAGAACGACGGAGCTAATGAAAATAATTGTTGCATTCAATTTTGTTCCAAAATCCAAAGAATACCACGACGCTTTGCATCATTCTTCTGCATCTAGTGACATCGATAATTACAACTTTTGATTCACCGTCCAGTTGATAATATTATGCTGCTTAAAATGTGTTACTTAATAAACAATTAAGATTGCTGTCTACCTCTCTAATATTTTTATTGAATGTATGTATTGTATTCTGTTGTCAGGAAGTTATAACTTTTGTTACTGCCTTGTTAGTATTAATCTGCAACGATTTATAGCTTTATATTTTTGTGGTATTATAATGTTTACAGTACAAAAATATACTTAACTGTGCCTCATATACACCCCAGTTTGTGACGTAATTAATGTATTAATTTTATTAATTTGTTACATGTTTTATGAAATAAATTTTACAAGTATTAAAATATTAAAATATTTATTTCCCCCCAAATTTCTATGCAACAGTAAAATTATTATATATTGGACAGAACAGTCGTAAGTCTTAAGTGAAACATATTATATAAAAAATTATTCAGTTAATACACTACGTTCGTTTCACAAATATACTGGAAAAATCGACTCAACATTCCAACTGCATTTGTAAGTTACTTTTTCAGATCTGACTCTATTATTATTGAAAATTTGAGTGCCCTTAGAAAGCGAAGGAAACATGCTTTCAAATATTGTCTGAATTTTCAATATTTAGTTAATATTTCTTGGAATATTAAGCTTAGAAAGGATAATAGTGAAATGAATTAGGAAATATGAGGGCCACGTATATTGTAGAACTCATATTATAGAAACAGAAATAAAAACATCATTTATTTGCTTCAGTATTGTATCAACACCTCTGGTTCTTATTACGGCTTGCATATGTTCTCTCATAGCCCGCAATAGTCTCCTTACTGTCTCTTGAGAAATGGCTTCTCAAACGCGGGTTTCAGTTCTTTCAATGGACGTTGGACCGGGATTCTGGTCCAAGCCTTTCTCTTAAGCTCATCCCTCATGTAATCAATGGGATTCAAGTTTAGGCTGCATACCACGCTTGTCCACGGTCATTGAGGAATTAACGGACGAAAGCTGTAGCATGTGGCTCTGCGTTGTTGTGTCTGAACATGAAACCGCCGCTGAAAAACTATGCGTAAGGAACAACATGGTTTCCAATTTATCGCGAATGTATTGGTTAGTTGTTAAACCTCCTTGGTCTCCAACAGCTATAAAATCAAGTTTAGTTGTCGCCTCGAGTAAGACTCCGGTCCACATACAGGAACCTCGGCCGTAGCTGACATTTTGACGATATAGCATGGTGCATAGCGCTTCCCATGTCTCCTGAAGTCTCGTCCAGTTTTGTCGCTGCCATGTAAGCTCATACTGTTTTCGTCGGAGAACAATACTGTCTTTAGTTATAAGTGCAACTCGCTAGAAAATTGAAGTCACATTTGAGGATGGATTATTGTCGAAAGGGCTGTATTTGCGTAAGGCCTCTTTGGGGTCAAGTTATCTGGCTTGAGCCTCCTTTTAACTGTCCACTCACTGACACCCTCCTGACTCCTAATACTCGTCTCGGCTCGTGTTGGATGTCTACTCCAGTAAGGTGTTGATATCGAAGAGACATATAGACGATAAAACGTTCGTATTTTTCTGATGTAGAGCACAGTGAACCAAATCCTGGTCATCGATCGAAGGCATTCGTCTCCCGAAACCTTCCATACACATTGCAGAGACACTGCCTTCTGAGATTGGCCCAGATTCAAAACCGCCTTTGTCGAGTAGTGGAATGTCATGCCTCAAGATATTATTACGGTCTATGGAAAATCATATGCTGAAGATACATAGGAGCCAGGGATGTATAATTTGTTTTGTTTCCTGTCTTTTTGGAATTCTACTTACGTGACCCTTATTTTTAATATTCCAAAAACTTTTGACTGAATACTGAATATTCAGGTATCATTTGAAAGAGTGTTTCCTTAAGGTAGCATTCCACTGGAACTGGCCACCGGTTTAGAGTAACGTCCAATCGTAACGTCTGGCAGTGACTGCTAGGTTATTCCGTTGAAACTGCCCTCAGTAGGGGCCGAATGCTCTACTAGAGGCCAAGTAGTCAGTTGACAAAACCAACAAGTTTTGGGAGCGTAAACACCACGATATTTTAGAAGATGGGCTTACATGCTATTATAGCGTTTTTATTAGAGAATGAAGAAGAGGATGAGGAAATTATACGCCTATCGTCAAGAGCGGTCTGAAGGTATTGTGACATCAATTGGAACAAGACGAATATATAATGGCTTCCTGTTGGCCGTCAACTGCTAGCCACTGGACTGATTCTGGAATTGTCAAGACGCGGCAGTCGGGATCGGACTGTCATGTCGTCACAGCCATGACCGCCGAGCAGTTACAGAGAAATAGTTCCCATTTAAAATCTCAAAAACAGAGACTGCCAGCCATTACATCCTACTGTTAGGGTGGTCAGTTCCAGCGAAATAGTACCTTTAGATTTCCAAGGGCACCAAAATTTTTAATAATAATATAGCTAGATTTGAAAAAATAACTTCCAAATGCATAAATGAAGATTGGGTCGATTATTTTGCTCGCTAGTGTTTATTTATTTGCTCAGTACGTATTTAGGCTGTTACACCGTTGTCTAAAATTTACAAAAATAGCTAACTAAAACTAGATGAAGGTTTCTTTATATACTATGTTTGAATAGAGGTGTAATTGTTGTTTGGAGAATGGCAGATAAATTAACAATTAGATTTTTATTAGAGGGCTGTTATATAACTCTATCTGTTATTAATTATGGGAATTTCTGAATGTAAATGCTTATTTCCAAATATTCTAGATTATGGGAATTCCTGAATGTAAATGCTTATTTCCAAATATTCTAAGCGAGTGAGTTTTATGTTATTACTGTTTGCATGGCTTGCCATCCTGCAATCTATGCAAAAATCCGACTTTCGATTTCTCACCACTCCCAGTCCGACACTCCTCTCCGACCTACTTACTCTCTGACAGCTCACACAGTCTTGATAATCTGGCTGGATTGACTTCAGAAATGCACCTCAGGCGTTAGCATTTTTTCCCCCTTCTGTCTGTCGTTTATTTGTATAATATTTCGACACTGTAAAGCATGATTCTTTTTAATATGGTGTTAAATATTAGATATAATTCCAGCGTATTTCCATACATACTGTCATATCATAACATACCGACTCCAGGGTGTATTACGAAATGCGGACCATAGGAATTTAGTTTTTCCTTGCGCAAAACTGCCTATATTAGTAAGTCACAAAAGGCTATTAAAAAATACTCAAAGAAATACTTAGCCGAAAACAAGTTTTATTTTTCAACAAAGTCGCCACCAACATTAATACACGCTACATCGCTTTATCAATGCCCCAATGCCTACTGTATAAAACTCTTTGGGCTGCAGTCTCAGTCACATGCGTACTTCTCGTTCAACATCGTTATCACCCGCGAAACGTTGGACGCCAAGATGCTTCTTTGTAGATCATTCTTTTGTAGTTGCTATGCTATCTATTGTAACCAGCCTGTTAGCTCGAACCATCTCGTCCACTCGTCGAAATGTTACATCATTCGCCATCTGAAGCCTAATTCGGTGTTCGTCAACAACTTTTAAGCGCCCTTGAGATAATTTCTCGACCTAATTGTACACTGCTTTACGCGACAAACACTCTTCATTGTAAACATAAAAAACGCACAACAGCACGTTGCTCATCCGCAGTATACTCTTCGAGCACGAGCGCCATTTTCGCTAAACCTGCGCATGCACAGGGTAACTGTCACTTAAGTGTTATCAAGCTGGATTGTGCTGCCACCTAATGACACCTTTGGAAATAGCTCACTGCTATTTTCAGCTTTCCAACATCAGTTGACCTAATTACTGGACTTACCCTCGTATTATGTTTTTGGGGAGTAATTTTCAATCCAATTGTGGTTAAATATTCGGTTTTAATGAAAGTAATTAGTACAAAATACTATGAAATAACATACCTATATGTACAGAGTAATCCCTTAAAAAATCAATTTCTTACGCACCATATAACATATATAACTTTATTGACGTCTTCATTGGACAGTCACAATACACGTGAATATTCAAATTCATGTTTGAACACACCAGAAGTGCGTTCGCAAGTTAGTGCGCAACTTCAATCTACACAATTAGATACATGGTTAGCGCGAAGCGCCATACATTTAAATTGTTAACAATGGAATATTAACAGTTTTCCGCCTAAAAATCCCTTCAATTTTGTAAAGAGGTGATAGTCGAAAGGTGACAGGTCCGGTCTATAACGTGGGTGTTCTGCCGATTATGTGCGTCAACAGCTGCTTTAGCTGCTTTTAGTTCGTCCGTGATTATGATTTAGCGGCCAGAACGTTCCTCATCATGAGTGTTTGTTCTTACCCAATTAAATAAACGACACCACCATCGCACATTCCTTTCATTCCTTCTACATCACACCTTCTCCATACACCTTAACGAGTTGCCGATAGATTTCAGCAGGACAAATGTTTTTGCATTTAAAAACCGAATTACAGCGCGAACACAATCGGCAGGATTAGTAATGGACATATCTGATATTAAATTGCCGTACAATATAGTCTAATTCCGCTAGAAACTTCAGACTGACTGATAATGTTGGCAAATGATCAGAGAAGGCATTAGCCGGTACAAAGACTGCGAGGAACGCTAATTGCGGATAGGATGCGCACACGGTTCTTATTTAAAAAATAATCTTCATACATGACCAACTTGCAACTCGCCTGCAGCTCGTTTAGCAAATTTAATTCTCGTGCAGAATATGAAAATGCGCGTGTGCGCACTATGATTTCTTTACCTCATCATTTTTCAATAAATTAAAAATTTAAACAAGAAAATACAATGTATATATTGTTAACAACCATTAATGAACGCTCAGTCATATGGGATTGAATAAATTCGCAACAATGCGCAAAGGAATTATTGATCGAGTGCTGTCAATCGTTTGCTGTCGAGCAAATTTCAAACACACGTTAACTAAGGGCATGCGTCGCACTGAACCATTGTTTGCTGTCAAGTAGCATCAAGTTGTTTGCATTTCAAACCGGTTTGAATTTCACACGACGCCCGACGCAATAACACGTGCGTATTTAAGCATATACAGTCCATAACCATATATTATTTGACAGTTGGATTGTCAATTTTTGCGCATACATACTAATATTGTATAAAAAACAACTTATTGCCCAAATATTACCTCAAAAGTCAAAATTAACTGTTTGATAGTATTATTTTAGGTTGGAATATGCACTAATTGACAAGTGCGAAGTAAATTTACTTGACACTGAATGATCGGTAATACTCGGTCAGTCAGACCAGTTTGTAATTTTTAAATGATACTACACGACTCAGCGCTACGTTACACGACGGCGCTCGATGAGTCAGACTGCTGCCTAATGGCAAGGAATACGGCACGCGGAATTAAGTTATTTCTCTCTAACTAATAATATCGAAATGACACAATTCCATAGTTGCCTTAGGAAATAGTATATTGTGCAACTAGCGCGGAATGCCATATGTTCCGCACGAGAATGAAGTTTGCAAACGAGCCGTGTGAAGCAAATCATTCGAGTGCGGATTATGTATTCTGCGCTTGTTGCTCACTATGCTTTTCCTCCGATTACCATTTTTCAATAAATAAATCAGAAAATACAATATAAATATGCCATTAATGCGCGCGCAGCTAGTACGGGAATGATAATTATCGGAAACTGCACATGCGCATTGCTCCGAATTAATTCTTTCCCGCAAAACGCACTGCGCATTGGTGGGTATTTATCATTCCCGTATCGCCTGCGTGCGCATGAGGGTAGCATGCAAAATTAAGCTAAATTCATGTCGACTAAAAGTATCGAAATGCGACAGTTCCATAGTAGTCGTAGGAAAAATAACTTGCCATGATATATGCCTGTGGCCCTCATTCTTTTCACACCCTGTATAGACCGGGAGCTCATGACAGTTTATGGTCTCCGATTTCATACAGCATGCCTTTTGGAGGAGAGAATATTTACCCTATGCCAACAAAGAAAGGAGGGTACTAAAACCCTGCGCGCTTTCCGGTTATATGGAAAATTGCATTTCCACTTACACAAAATTTTGTGTCTTTCTTTGATTTAATAATGCTTGCCCTTTTATCAAAAGAAAGTTAAAACAAATTTAAACTCTTAAAAATTATAGGCATGAGATTCGCAGGGTCCGATTTTGTAATAAAAAAAAATATGATTTTCCGCGTTTTCATGCAGCATGCCGATGTAGAATTAAACTTTGTGTCATAGAACCCCTATAAAAAAATTGGCATGCGGCCTTCGTTGGCCCAAGGGTGGAAAATTTCGGAGAAGTTTTGTGAAATTTTTAATCACTCAAAATTTTTCCGAAATTTCCACCTTTGGACACAAACTTTAATTCTTTTCATCGGCATGCTGCATGAAAATTCGGAAAATCATATTTTTTTTATTACTAGATCACGTGACCGTCTGAGCCCTTTCGGACCCTGCGAATCGCATGCCTATAATTTTTAGGACTTTAAATTTGTTTTAACTTTCATTTCATAAAAGATCAAGCATTATTAAATCAGAGAAAAACACAAAATTTGGAAAAAAGTGGAAACGAAATTTTCCATATAACCGGAAAGCGTGCAGGGGTTCAGTACCCTCCTTTCTTTGTTGTCACAAAGTAAATATTCTCTCCTCCAAAAGGCATGCTGTATGAAATTGGAAACCATAAACTGTCATGAGCTCCCGGTCTAGTATACGCTTTCGGTCTCTCTTCTGTGGGTTTCTTCCTATTCTTTGAGTAAGCCTAATATACAAAAAAAAATTATGTAAAATTATTATAAATTTTTTAGGTATATTCGTACAGAAGAGAACAAGACCATTGCGATTACGATTCAAAGTGAACCATCCGTTCTTTTACGCAATCGTTCATAAAGAATATAAAAATGTAATATTTTTGGGTCATGCTGAAAATATTGGATCACCAAAAACACAGAAACCTAAAATAGAAAGAAATAAAAAAGAACTACAGAATTCAGAAACACTGATAACAGAATCAGTTAATGTAAAACCACCGAATACAGAAACACCAAAAACCGAAACAAAGAATATAGAACCACAGAAAGCAGAAAGACCGAACACAGATACAAAGAATATAGAACCACAGAAAGCAGAAACACCGAACACAGATACAAAGAATATAGAACCACAGAAAGTAGAAACACCGAACACAGAAACAAAGAATATAGAACCACAGAAAGCAGAAACACCGAACGTAGAAACAAAGAATATAGAACCACAGAAAGCAGAAACACCGAACACAGAAACAAAGAATATAGAACCACAGAAAGCAGAAACACCTAACACAGAAACAAAGAATTGATAAACACAACAATATTTATAAGGCAAGAAAACAAAAATTATCAGTAAAAGTGTTGCCTAACATTAAAAAATACTTCTACTATTTAAAAAAAAAAATGTACTGTATTTCACTTGTTTTTGTTCATAAAATTCGTGTTTATGGCGACTGTAAAATACTGTAAAAAGTTAAAAAAAAAAAACTATAAGCGTTTAATTTTTTCACACTTCCCATAAGCATAGTTTATCGGCTATTGGGGGCTACACAATGATCTCAACAATATGCAGTCTGTATGCTTATACACAGTCAAATCCCTTATATCATATAAACCCGTATATTGTGGGAATACCAGTCAAATGTTAAACCTGATAATATGAGATCATCCTAATTTTTCCTCCATTTTTTAGTATTCCTAAGTACAAGATATCGTAGAATAATTTCCTGTTTATAATAAAATAAAACTCACTTATTAAAAATGTTATTTATTTGAAATAAGTTTTAACGTACAAAGTAAGGAAAATTACTTGTGAATAATTACATCATTAACTTGCCTTACATAAAAATGCTTTTCTTGTCAAGAAAAAGGACATAGAAATGAAAAGAACCAGTGAAATAAAAAAAAAAGTAAAGAGTTAGCATGTCATGGATATTTTTTTGGTCAATTACATTCCACAGATAATAAACAATAAGTCGAAAATTCAAGAAACAATTCTTAGATAGGGGAATTGTGCTGAGACGACATAATTTTTTTCGTGCTTTCTAGATTAAGTATTATGATTGGTTTTTTAATTCTCTTCGAACAGTATTGTCAGTAATGCTTAAATCTACAACTCCAACTATTTTTAATTTTTATAAACCATTTGATATGCCAAATCACCAGGAGTACTTCGGGTGAGATGGAATACACCAAAATTGATATATGGGTGAGTTGGCATGATAATTCCTACGTAGAATATATAATAATAATAATAATAATAATAAAATTTATTCGTGCTTACTTACATTACAAAGAATGTTTACACAAGTCAAAAAGTAATAATAATAAGAATGCATTATGTCAAAAAATTAAAATACCATGCACAATACAAATAACACGTTAAAAAATTGAACGTTTACACAATTCAAAAAATAATAATAATAAGAGTACATTAAGTCAAAAAATTAAAAAAACATTATACAATTCAAATAACACATTAAAAAAAATAATTAAAACAATACATGTTAATTAGAATTAATATTAAAAATAGAAGACATAAGTAATTTTTCAAATATACATATATCTATGACAAAAAAATATTGACACAACTTAGACAAAGACTTGAGAAAACTTTGATAGGCCATCACATTCATATTTAGCTAATTTTTTCCATATTTCGCATCTCAGACACAGTTATTTTTATGCGATTTACAATATAGCGTACAGCATGCTGCATCGTCTTCATCATCGGCTTAGGTGCAGATTTCGTCCGACTTTCCGTCTCCTTTTCAATCTTTATAATTTTAAAAAGTTTGATTTCTGGAGTGCTGTTTAGTACGCCAATTTAGATATGTTTTCGTACATTGCGTGATGAACACAGAAAGTAGTACTTAATATAGAAAAATATAATATTTTGACCAAGTTTCTTAAAAACTATATTTTATCCAAGTGAGAACAAAACTTTCCTACCGTATTTTTACAAAAAAGTTATTATAATGACCTACCTTCGACGGGAACGCACCAAACTCACATATTTGTTATATTTTCATGTGACACGCCTGCTTACTGAGTAAGGGCGTTTAATGTAAACTGGTATTTGAGAAAACCGAAATATGCCTATTCATGCGGTATGCCCGTCTCAGGCACAATTCCCCTACTTGTATTACACCAATACTCATCTATGGTTGTCTATGGATGTTAAACCAGGTCGGTATCCAATCATCAACTAAATACTTTAGAAGTATATGTTGAAGAGCAATTGAAAGGAAAATTCTAAATATAAATATTAGGTCGTCAAGTATGAAATTTGTAGAAAAAAAAGGCAAAAATTGATAACTTACAAATATAAAGAATTATTTTATTCATCAAAGTATGCACCCATATTGTCTATACACTGTTGCCATTTAAGCGGCAGGCTGTTCAGGCCGGTGGTATAACACCCTGGCGGACGAGAGTCAATGAATTCTGGAAAGGCCAGTTTTCCAGCATGCCGGAATTAAACTGTTTTCCTATTAAAAAGTTGTCCAAATTGCGGAAGAAGTGGTAGTCAGTAAATAAAAGGCTAGATCTGGTGAGTATGGAGGATGATGAAGAAATTCCAACTCCAATTCCTGTAGTTTTGCCAGTCATTTGTGCAGTTTGTGGTCTAGCGTTATCATGCATTAAGATAGGAGTCGATCTGTTGACCAATCTAGGGTATTTTTCTTTAAGTTTTTGCATCATTTCGTCCAGTTGGTTGCAGTATATTTCTGCTGTGATCGATGAGCCAGTTTTTTTTTATTATTTTTTTTTTCGTTCCATTTTAAACAAAATTAATTTAAAAAAAAATTTTTGATATTTTTTAAAGCACACAATGATTTCTTGAAACAGGTGTAATTTTCCAATAAAAAAAAAAATGGTAAAATATTAAGCCAATGTCAAATAATAAGCTGTTAAAGTTGGCAATATTATTAACTACAAATTTAATCTTTGAGGATAAAAGATAGGAAAATAAGACACTAGGGGGGATAAATAAATAAAGATATGAATGTAATATCAAGATCTGAAATGGAAATGAACAGGACATATGGTGAGAATGACAGATGGAGAAAGAGAGTAAAAGAATGGATATCACAGGAAAGAGTGAGAAGAAAAGGTCGAAAGTTTGCAAGGTGGAAGGATGAACAAAATCTGACCAACTATTACAAGTGACTGAGAAGAATGCCAAAATTTAGGGGAGACCTTCGACCTGAAACGCGATTCATAGGTCAATTAGCATTAAAATATTACCTGTACTAAGGTATGTTTGTACGACATGGATACTGTACAAATATATCAACATCATGGGTTCATTTGAGCTCAAAATATTTAATAAAATATTTGCATCCTTTCTAAATCCAATGTTAAAAAAGATTTTAACTTCGAATTGTATGAATCCTTTAATGATGCAAACATCTCACAGTACATAATGTTTCATCATGCTTATGATATTGACAGTATTATTGACCGTGTCGAACCTGCATGATAAAAAGTACGACGTAATATACGCATATACGCACCCAATGGTTCCAAAAGCATGCACGAGATACGTAAATATATCTATAACGAATCAGTACCTTATTTTCGCTAATAAAAATGGACAATATTGACCGTATTACTTCTGAATGTACACAGATTGAAAATATTGTCATGAGACTTAGTAAAGTCCATTTACCGTAACTATGAAATGATGTCACAGTTGAAAAACTCACCTTGTTGCCAATTCGTAAACTGTCAAAAAAAGTTAGGTTATATTGAACAACCAGGTTGAGACCTAAATGTCAACCTGACAACTAACGATTGAACACTCCAATTTCAAACCGGCAACATTGAAAAAATTTACCAAAATTAAATAAATAAATGTACTAACTGAGTTTTTGATTGATGTTGAATAAAACATATCATAACGTTGGTACTTAAAATAACCAAGTGTGACGTCATCTCATATTTATTGTGAATGGAGTTTACCACGAGGCCTGGGCTCACTTCTGGCTGTCGCGCTAATGATGATGACCGCTTTGTGGTCATTTGGATTAATATAAATGCTGTATTTTCAATACGCGTATTACGATTAAAAAAATCGTCGTGTGAAACCGCTTTTAGGATAATTGCAAGAATTTGTGAATGCTATCTGTAGTTCTATTTCTTGCGCGGTTATCCAAAATGTGTCATTATGGATTAAATTATATAAATATTATATTTATCTTCCTATACTCTGCAGTCATCTCTGGGTCAGCTCAGCCTCAACTATTTAATACGAAAAATGACTATCTATACAGGAAAAGTAGGACTGGTCAAAATGTCACACTGACCACGCGATTTTTATATTTATTGCCGGCGGTCTAGAAACGGAAAACGTACTTTCTCTGCCTTTTATAAGCGTATTTAGGTGTTGGGAACCTATTATTTATTTTAAGTATTATTGAATATTAACATCTCTATAATTGAAGTTGGTTTATGTTTATCATTGTCGTATTTGCAGGTTTTGAGATAACTCTAGTATCTTTGCCGCCGCATATCTTGGTTGACCATCCTTTCCTAATTGCACTCATGGATAAAACTGACAGATCAACACTTTTTATGGGCAGGATAATGGATCCAACAGCTTAATACATCAACACACAATAACATGTTCCTGCTCTTTTTGTATTATGTATAAAACTGGATAAATGAAGACTAGCCATTTATTGTTAACATATTTTCTTACTCTATTTGTTAATACTTTCTTAAACCTTCATTTCATTCATTCATTCATTTTATTTCTAAGATTTTGTTGAGATAATTAAATTCTGCTATTACTATTGCTTGAAAAGTTTGACTTTTACACCTTTCTCACAGAAACTCCAAACCATTTCCTTAGACTAGTGGGCCAAAAGATTCTTGGTCTACCCAGACCTCTTTTCCTTTCAACTTTTTCTTGTATAACCCAGCAAACATTCAACTAACGGCCGAATGCCGGCAAACTGCTTTTATGCTGGTAAATTACTAGCACCAAAAGTAAGTGCAACGCCAGTATTAATAATGTACTTCACATTTGTATTTCGCATTCCGCCTATACGAAGTACTTTACCAGCATTTTATAAGCACTCTTCTTCACTCATACTTTTTACTTAAAACCATCAGAAATAAATCTTGCAACTAATGCGATTATTTTGCACTTTACCGTTGCTGGGCCGGCAACTGATACATCAACGGGCCAGTAACGGCCACGGGGACACCGGGGTACTGGCCCATTACTTTCAATGCCGGGGAGTATGTGCTTTACCAGTACTGGCCCGTATAAAAATGTTTGCTGGGAATATTTTATAGGATACGGTATTTGTGCCTGGTGCCCATTACATGTCCGAGATATTCTAGCAGTATTTTCTTTATGATCTGCCCGAACCAGGGCCATATTATTCATTAAGCACTTTAGGTGAACTACAATAGGACTTACGACAATTTTGGAGGTCTACGAACACAGTATCAACAAAAAAAAGATAGGAAAGGAAACAAAAACAATAGAAAAAAATTAAATAATAATAAAGATGTTAATGTAATATCAAGTTTTTTAAAACGGAAATGGACAGGATGTCAGAACGACAGACGATAGATGGAGGAAAAGTAACAAAATGTATAGCACTGGATAGAACGAGAAAAAGAGGTACCCCCAGTTTGCGAGCTGGCGGGATGAATAAGCAATCATGAACAAAAGCTGACCAGTTATAAAAAGCGACCGAAAAGAATGGAAAATTTACTGGAGGCATTCAACCTGAAAACGGATTCCAATGGCCGGTATTATAAAGCAAAATAGTTTGCTACTAAATTTTAGCTAAGAGTTAAACAAATTTAACCCATAGATATCGGTATTGCAAAAGTTGGTTTAAAAAAGCTCCCAGCTAAATCAACAAACTAAATTAGTTGACAGATTTTCTGGGTACTAAATTATAGTTGGCAACTATATCTGTATTACATTTAAATAGTAAGCATTTTGTTTACATTGAAATAACTTGTTTTTACTATTTATACTAAAATATATATTTGGTAATTAATAACTGCAAAGAAAGTAGTAATATTGTGCACAAAACAACACAAAATTTACAGGTTATGTCATCAGTCTTTTTCAATTTTTGTATAATTTTTGCCTCTCTCCCTTTTTTTTTTTTTTTTTTCTTTTCTTTTAAAATACTTTTTAGCTTCTACTAATTCTTTTTCACTGTCAAAATTATAGGTTATAAACGTTAAAGTGTTAAAGCTACAACAGAAAAACCGCGAAATATAGTATAGGCATCTACCGGTCAGTTGTATAATTAACGTTCGGTCGGTAAATCTTTAGACTAAATTATTTTAGTTGTGAACTAGTTAGTTAGTTGGCTGTCCTGATTTATAATACTGAAATTAAATAACTTGTTTTATGTTATATTAGTTATCAACTAAATTTAGTTTACAACTACTTAGTTGGACCTTTAGTTAGGTTTTTATAATACCGGCCATTAGACCAATATTATTATAATATTACCTGTACTCAACGTATGTCTGTGTAAGATGGACGCTGTCAAAATCAACACCATGGGTTTCTTTGAGCGTAAAATACTAAGAAAATTTTTTGGAGTGATCCAGTAACACCATTTATATTGAAAATGTTACAACTTCGAACTGTATGAATCCTTTAATGATGCAAGCATCTCACATAAGGATTAATCGTGCTGATGATATTGACAGTATTATTGACCGTGCATTGTCTGCATAGGAGAGAGTATGACGTATTATACTTATATACACACCCAATGGTTCCAAAACGTACGAAATACGTAAATGTATCTAAAGCGAGTCACTAACTTTTTTCGCCAATCCATGGATATAGCTACTATAGTAACGGAGACTTTAGTTGACAGATGACGGTTAATTAAAGCATATGGTTCAATGGGAGAGAACTATAGCAATAAAATTTCCATTTTTGAATAGCCATATTATTTGTTCACAGACAAAGCTAGAAATAGAGAAAGAGATACAATTTGTTTCACTCATAGAGAAGGAAAGACCATTAGCGACCGACCAGAGCTCAATGCGCGCGCATGTATTTAAAGGGACATACGTTGAAGTTACCATATATAATATAACAAAAAAAGACAAAAATTATGAACGTACGTTACAGTAAGAAGCAGAAATACGTTCTTGACATCTTACATAAAACTGTGTGAAATAGATATATATTTCTTTATCGGTTCTCAATCGATTAATCTGTCAAGTAAATTCTTCTTTACTATATAATTGTCATATACTGGTCTAACGTACCAAAATAACAGTTATCACTAAAATTCACATAGGAGGCCTTATTTTCACATGACGATTCGTGAATCATGATACGTGTCTGCGATTCAAATAGCCGATATAAAAACATAACACAGGATCCTATCCGTCTATGGTGTAAATTGGCATTAAGAATATTGTTTTGTCTGAACACAGGTTAAATCAAACTTTATTTGGGAGAATCGGATGAACTTGAAGTGATTAGTTCTTATCCGCTCCGTATCCGCGGATGATTCGTAAAAAATAAAAATCCATATCCGGGTTCGTATCCATTTCTCCAAGGCGGATCTTAAACGGATCTCATATATATACATTTGAATTAGTTATAATATAAGCTTGCGTCTAAAAGTACTCAAGGAGGAGTAAATTTTACTCGGACGTTTAAATCCATATTTAGTCGAGCATCACATTACTTACCGGTGGTTTTAGAGTACTGTAGTACAGTGTTACTCAATAGGTGGTCCGCGGACCACTGGTGGTCCTTAGCAAAATTTTAGTGGTCCGCGAAAGGATTATAAATTATTATTTTTTAGATTTTTTGCTCATTTTTTTATGATTTTTGTGTTCATTTTCTGTGTATTTTGTTACTTTTTTCAGTGATTTTTTATTACTAAGCTATGTGTAGAGTTTACATATACATTTTGTTTAGTAGTACAATTATTATTAGGGGTCTGCGGTAGAAAATTAAATATTTTACTGGTCCGCGATACGTTTTCATTTGAGAAACACTGGTCTAGTATACATTTAATATTGGAGTAAAATTAATTAAAGACAATGAGCGGGTGATTTTGATTCCAACTAAATTATGTGTCTGGGTATGAACATATAGAAAGATTGTTCCAGTTGTACAAACAGGCGTTTAATTAGGTATGCTGTTGTTGGCGCTTGTTGACACCGTTTAGTGGACACGTAGAAACTTTATTACCAGTGCCTGTTTACCACAATTTCTTCATCAAAAGTGGCCTGGTTTATAATAAATGTTCCTGTAGTTGCATGGGGGAGTAATATATCTACTAAAACATGCCACCTATGTAGACTATACGTTGGAAAGCAAATTCATAATAAAATTAATTCTACCCATAAGTAATTGTAAATGTCGGTAATTCGCAACATCAAAGAAATTTTATTAATAACCATCAAAAAAGCAACAAAATATCAGAAAACTGATTGTCAGCTTCTTGTAAGCTGATAAATAATGTTTCAATGATTCTTGTTACTCACCGCCGTATGTTTCAAGCGCCAACAAGCGTTCTATGTGGTCGCTGGTTGGCGCAAGTTAACAAAAGCTTATAGGTGCCGGTAACAATCTTTCTACGTGTTCGTATTCTCAGTTAGCATGTTTTGGTTTGTAGGAACATCACGACACATCTAACTATCTCTTCTATGTCGTTCTTTTTTCTACTGCAATACAAGATCTGTATCCACGGATCTGGCTTTTTTGTGATCAGGCACATCACTATTTAGGAGACGGAAATTGAACTTTTTGTCGATCTTCAGATCGACGATCTCATTGTCAAAAACACTCATCTCCATTGGTAAATTTTTTTCAATCCCTAGACACAAACCGACATAACAGTGAACCGAGCTATGGCTGTAGCCTCCGTGTGAATGACGCAATTCATTTCAATGTTTTGTCCATCGTGTGCATACGAAAAAAAGGGTAGCCAAACTACTCAAAATCAAGGTCTTGATTCTGTATTTCACGATTACCGTCGTATGAACACTGTGACTACAATATTGTGGTCGCAAGGCTTAAATCGTTTATACATGCTGTTTGTCCGCAAACTGCTTTGCGGACAAACAGAGTATGGACATGAGTTCAACTCCTGCTTATGTCAAATAATTTGTATGAAATATATACAGTGGATATCGTTTATAACAACGAATGAGGGACCAATGAAATTTAACCATTATAACCGTAGGTCGCTATATCCAAACACTATAAATACTATGTTGAAAAATATCTACATTTTATTTATGTTAGAAAAGAGTACATTTACATGAGCGCAAGAAATTTAAACATCAAAAACAATATTCAAGTGCTACAAAACATAAAAAAAAACAATCCTAGTTAATTTGCAAACAACTTAACACTTACATAATTTTACATACGTACCTATGTATGTATGTATACATATTTATATTTTAATAAAAAAATCTGTCATATAGTCGGATTGCTGATAAGTGACTGTTCGTTGCTACAAGTATCGATATTCAATACTATATGCTTTCTTTGTCTATATCATTATAATTATTTGCATACCCATAGTAACGTATAGTGACTCAAGTTGACAACTAACCTTCAAAATTATTTGAATAAAAAACAAAGTTTTTGTTTTCTAAAAAGTTTTTTCCAATATATTTTTCCAAATGTAGCAATGCAAAATCTGTTTTAGACACTTTTAAATTTTGATTAACCATGAAAATTGATATATCGTTATATGAACATGAACTTCTTCTTCACAAATTAAATTACATTGGCCTTGACATCCACACTTCTCCAATTTTTCGAATCTTACCTCAATAATCGCACGCAGAGAGTATTGTTGAATAAAAAAACTTCGGACGATAGATTCGTGTCCAAGGGCGTACCACAAGGCTCCTGTCTGGGACCGATTCTTTATTCTATTTATATCTTTGATATGGAAAATGCAATAAAATATTGTAAAATTCGTCTCTTTGCCGATTATACCCAATTGCATTTATCCTTCAAGCCAGAGACAATAGCTGAAGCAGTTAAAAGCGTGAATCAAGATCTAGTTTCTCTTATACATTATTGTAATAACCACTGCTTACCGTTTAATGCTAAAAAATCAGCAGTTATGATCTTTGAGAATAAATCTACCCCTAATGATAGTTTGGATCACGGCGAAGTTAGAATTAACAACAACATTCTACCATTAGTGCATGAATATAAGAATGTAGGCATTGTTCTAGATACACAGTTGAGATTTAACTCATATATTAGTTCACTTTTAAAAAGGGACTTTCTCGCCTTAAAAAAAAAATATATATATATATATATATGGATAGATTTTGTCTATCTCGCAATTTAAGAAAATCGCTTGCTGATAGTTCTTTGTTATCTATTTTTAATTATGGTGATATTATATAACACTCCTGTATTACTCACGTTGACAAACTCCGAATTAAAAAAATTCAAAACTACTGTGTAAGATTTGTGTTATCACTTCGTAGTAGAACTCCGACGTCCATAGGGTTGAGTTCATTAAATTGCCTAACTATGGAACAACGTCGATATTTACACTTTGCTTCGTTCATTCATAAGTTAGTAATTAATCAAACGCCTACCTATTTAAGGTGCAAAGTAGTTCCGAGAACTTCCCTTCATAGCGTTGCTCTTAGGGACTTTTATGGCCTAGTTCCAGCCCACAAAAGCTCATTTTTTGAGTGATCCTTCTCCTATTGCGCCCCATCAATGTATAATCAAATACCCAAGTGCCTAAAATCTCTCTGTGCAATCATTCAAAGTAAAATACAAAACTAAAAATAAAAACATAAAATAAAGTAAAATGCAGACAAGAATTCACTCTAAGTAATTTCGCTTCGCGAATATACTTTTTATTCTCCCATGTCATTTATTTTCGCCCACACGTCTATTGAATTTCGGTGAATTAAAGTTCGCTAAACTTCTGATGCTATGTTATATAAAATAAGAATGTAATTTATATATATATATATATATACCTATATATATGACTAACCTACGTTTATTTACAATCTGTCACACATATGTCATCATGGTTATGGTTGCTAACGTAACATATTACAATGGACGTCCAAGAACTAGATCTGATCCTTATATATATGATGTATTACTGTATTTATATGTTGAAAAAGTTTAAGTTGGAAGACCAGCCCTGGCTGAAACTTCGCCTACAATAAAGTTTATTTTTATTATTATTATTATTATTATTATTATATTAGATATCGTTATAAACGATATACACTGTATATACAAATTACAGGTTCTATTTAGCCGTTCGCAACCGGCTATAAACTGTAGGTGTCTTTCTTTGTACGCTAAAAACTTGACGTAATTCTGATGTTCAAATTACTTCTGAATGTACACACATTGACAATATGGTCAAGAAACCTAGTAGCAGGGGGCCAAGGCTCACCTTAGGCTGTCGCGCCAATGATAAACGCTTTGTGGTCATTTGGATTAATGTAAGTGCAGTATATTTAATAAGCGGATCGCGATTCATAAATCGTCGTGTGAAACCGCTTTTAGAATAATTGTAAAAAATTGTGAATGCTATCTGTAGTTCTATTGCTTGTGTTGTTACCCAAAATGTGTCATTATAGAATAAATTACCTAAGTATTATTGAATATTGTATAACATCTCTATAGTTGGAATTGGTTTATAGTTTTCATTGTGGTATTTGCAGGTTTGCAGATAATGCTAATGTCTTTGCCGCCACATATCTTGGTTGACCATCCTTTCCTAATTGCACTCGTGGATAAAACTGACAGATCAACACTTTTTATGGGCAGGATAATGGATCCAACAGCTTAATTCATCAACATACAATAACATGTTCCTGCTCTTTTTGGGTTATGTATAAAAATGGATAAATGAAGACTAGCCATTTATTGTTAACATATTTTCCTACCCTATTTATTAGTACTTTTTTAAACATTGTTTTAATTCTTTAATTTTATTTGTAAGATTTTGTTGAAATAATTAAATTCTGCTATTACTGTTGTTTGAAAATGTTGACCTAACACCTTTCTCACAAAAACTCCGACCCATTTCCTTAGATTCGGAAGATTCTTGGTCTTTCGATGCCTCTTTTTCCTTCAACTTTTCCGTGTGAAATATTTTGTAGGTTACGGTATTTATGCTAGGTGTTTATCATATGTCCGAGATATTCTAGCAGTATTTTCTTTACGATCTGCATGATCCCGAACAGTATCCATTATGCACTTTAGGAACATTGCCTAAGGCTTACGATAATTTTGGGGCATACAAAAACACAGGACTGGAAGAAAAACTACATTTCTAATGGCCGGTTGCTAAAGTAAGAGTTTTCTCTAACTCATGTTAAAATCATTTGTTTTTGTATGTTGTAACATATAAAAACAAATGATTTTAACTTGAATTAGAGAATACTCTTACGTTTTGAGTCCTAACTCAAAATATCAATAACCTCCTCACACATTATCCCACAATTTGCTTCAGAGTTCACAAAAAAATAAGCACAAACGTCTGTGTTTCTCATTCCGATATATGCGGGTCATCAAATATATTTGCGGGACGATTTTGGGTGCTAATACTAATATGTTGGTTGCTAATTCGGGACAGTCCCGCCTAATGCGGGACGGATGGCAATTTTATCCATGACGCGAACAACATTGGTATCTTTTAAAATAATTTAGCAGTGTAGACTGGACTGTCTTTTCGGTGTTGATAGCTTTATTCGCAGGTGAAATTACATACAGGTTAAAGCACGCGCGTGCGTAACTTTTCTTTTAGCGTTCACAGATAAAATATTCACTGTTTCTGACAAGATGTTTATTACTCGAGATAGTCTTCGGACAATTTTATGTAACTTATTCACAGCAAGTTAAACGTGTTTGTAGATTAGAGCAACAATTCCTAGTCAGGACATGCGCGTTGTTAGTTTTGTTTAATTGGATTAATAATATGAGTTCACACACTTAAATTTACAACACGGTGATTACAATCTTATCAGCCAGACATTCGAACAACAGTGAATGGCAGTTTTTATCTCTTTTTTTTAGAATCATATCTACTTGAAAATTAATAAAATTTAAGGTTAATTATCCAGTCTCTTATCCATTAATCTTATAAAATATTAACATTAATCTAAACGGGTCTGTTAGTTACAGTTTATAATGTAGTATTATTGTACAATTTAGACACACACATAGTTAACATTAAATCTATTTACGTATTAATTGTGTTTTATTTATTTATAAATTCCATTCTGTCAACAAAAATATTTCTTACTCTCTAAATATCTAACTCAAATTCGTCAAAATTCAACTAAAAATGTATATAAAACACTAAAATCACCATTATAGAAAAAATATGGATGTAAAAAACTACACATTTGTATATTCTTATAAAATTATACTGTTTTTCAAATAAAATTGAAATATTAACACATATTGCGAACTTGTTTTAGGTTATATGTCAGTTTAAGGCACTTCATGTTTCCTATAAGTTATTAGACAAATAAGCCTATTTATTAGCAACCTAATAAAAAAACAATTTCGGGGTGGAACTCTCGGAAAAAAATGTTGCTAATAAATTTATTGGGCAGTTTATTAGCAACTGGAACTCTTGGCCCTTAATATTACTCTAAATAAATAAATATGTTATATTTATGGTTGCAAACTTTAATACCTACGCTTGAAGAAAAAATAGTATGTCACTCGCAGTAGGACGCCTTTTTTGTGCTTTGCACAATATGCAAGCCTCGGCTACGTCTTGGCAGCAACGTCTGGGCTCGGCAAAATAAAGAGCGCGTTCTACGCCTAGTAACATAATATACTGTTGGTAGCATATAAATTCTAGAATTTGTTAAAATAACTATTTTTTATCTGTTTTAGCATTAATTTTTCGCATTTACTCTGCTTATAACCTTATTAAGAACTTACTATGCAACCTTATCAAACAAACACATTTTAACGTTCGCGGTAACAAGAATTTCTGACAGATCTCGGATCGGACATGCTCATTTAAACTCCATGAAATTGGATATGTCGACAATAGGGATGTTCCGATACTACTGACACGATACCAGTATCGATATTTTTGATTCGATATCGCGATTTTAGAATCGATACTAATCTTCCGATACTTTACTTATATCAGTACATTTGAGCCAGTATCGTATCGAATCGTTTTTTTGTTTACATTCTGACATTGCACATGGGAAGAGGGAACTAAATTCAGACACAGGCCAACGTGGTTCTAACAAAACTGAACACGAACTATCTGTATTTGAAAAATCCAGTTTGACCTCTGAAATCCAATCCGCTACTGGTTTCCCTAACTTATATAAAATTGTTCAGAAATTCTTGTCTGTAGTAGCGACGTCAGTTCCTTCAGTGCGCTTATTTTCGAAAGCAAGAACCACTGTATGCAGAGACAGAAATAGGCTTCTGGGCAAAAGGCTTACTAAACTGCTTTTTCTCGGTGCTTGCAATGAAGAAGAGTGGACTGTTTAATTATATTTCAAACAATCACTCAGACCTATAGGCGTCATTGCCTTACCATTTTTTAATACCAACCTGACATACAATTTCAAAGGTGCAAACTACTGAAATCAAAATTTCCTCTTAGTTTGTTTTTACACAAATGAACAGCATATATAGGCTATTCCTACCGTTTAAGCGGCACTAGATTTTGAAAAATAGTAATTTTTATCTATTAATTCCGACTTTTGGTCATTTTGTTTAAGCTTTGTAAATCATACATTGAAAATTTTAGATTAAATTGATTGTCATTATAAAATGTTCTTTTCATTGCATTTAAATTTTTTGTCATTCTTAATAAGAATCTCCCATTTATTTATTTGTTTTGTCAAAATATGTGAAAAAGAATTAAAGTTTTTAATAAATGTCATTCGTTTCCATGGTTTCACTCACAGAACAGTGTCACTGTTGGAATTTTAAATTTTCACATACCAACCTGAAAAATAAAATAACTCAAGCAAGGTCCGTTCTCGTGACTCGTGACAACATAAAAGAACGAAATTCCCATTTAGTTCCGCCTAAACGTTTGGAATAGCCTTTATATTTTAATCTATTTATTATTGTAAAACAATTAAATTGTTATTATAAGAATAAAATGTTTTTTACGTTTTATAGAAAATATATTAATTTATCCTTTCGATACTTGGAAATATCGATATTTTGTTTCGATACTATACCGGTATCGATACTTTTTATTCGATATTATCGATACCCAATTCTAGGTGGATATGCGATACTTTCTCAGTATCGCATATCCCTAGTCTAGACCTTGTCAAATAATTGTATCCGTGAACAGAGCTATTGTCAACCTTTTTTAATAGACCACGCACGCAATGAATAAATATATTATTATAACAGTGCGTTTCATTGTGACGTACGTCATCTGCTATGAAAAACAGACTTTATTAGCAGTATTATTATGCGTATAATGTCTTTCTTATAAACCTGATTTGGTATCACGGGCCATAACATCCAAACTGGCTATTAGTAGTTCTGCGGTGCTTTAATTTTAACTCACTTGCAGTTCAAGCACAGTATATACAGTAATTTTACTCCGGTATGTTTTCGTACCAGAATTTACATGCGCATGCGTGAGCCGGTTCAGTTTGCGAACTTTTCCGAAGCTATTTGAGTCAGGACGAAACAGTAAATTTTAAATGTTTTAAAAAAGTGGCAGCCATATTCTTTTATCTTTGAACATCAGTTGACAGCAGAAGAAATATTTGGTGCATTTGAGATTAAACATTTTTTACTCTTTAAAAAGAGTGAACAAAACTTCTTAGCTTAGACGAACAAACAAAAAAAAATAATTATATTGTCAAATTTAAAAATAAAAATTAATGAAATGTATATTCAACTTTCTTTAATTAATCCATATTTTTACCCTAACACCTGTAACAGTTTTTTATTATACCGTGAATTTATGAGCATAGAGATTTCATTTCTATAACAACCGTTGATTGACAGCAATGTAAAATGAGTTTATTTTAAAATAGAAACATACTGCATAGGTTACTCGATTATCGAGATGAATAAACGCAAAACATTTTTTTTTTTTAGGAAATTAATGTGTATAGTGAAATTAATTTAAGAGTGAAAAATTAAAAATATATTTATTAAACAAGAGTAAAAATTTAAATTTGGTAAAAATAAAAATAATCTACAACAAATTTTCAAATATTCCTCCATTCACTGCCAAACAACAGTCGTAAAAATTTTGCACAACATTAATTAATGGCATCGGTCTTATTCTGTTGGATTAATTTTCTATTCTAGCTTTTCGTTCTTCTATAGTTAAATTTTGCAAATAAAAATTTTGCTTTCCATATATCTAGAGTTGCCTCCTAGCGCCTCGTACTAACCCGGAGACAGAAAACTGTTAAGTGTCACAAAATATTACATGACGAGCCACGAAGGTAGTAAAATCGCTTGAAGAACGGGGGAGCGAAAATTTACAAAATTACTAAGGGAGCTGGGGTGCAGATATGCAAAAAGTTACTTGATTGAAATATTAACAGTACTACCTATATAAAAATAAATTAAATGTCTTACATTTCGCACCATCCGGAGAAATAATGATCAAACCCGGAACCCGGATACATGCCTTCAAAACTCAGAATCTCCGGGTCAAATCTAAAGAGGTGGTAACCGTACATATATAACCCCAATAAAAAGAAATCGTTCGGTGCTAATTCCGGCGACCATTCTATTTCGCCGCCACGTCTAATCCAACATCGAGGAAATGTATGACTTAAAAATGTTTTAATTATTCTGGCATTATGCGCTGGGACACCGTCGTGTTGTAACCACACTTCACCGGAATATTTAGTGCATTTAATGTAGATAGTACTCTATTTTCTAACAAATCCAGATATTTTTGGGCAGTAAGGTCTATAAAAAAGGGACAATGATATGCGTTCCTATCAAACCTGCCCAGACGTTCACCTTTTCTGGCCGTTGTGTTCTGGTAGTATTATATAAATGTAAAATTCCCCGACTGTAATACCGGCAGTTTTGAGAAATAACTTCACCGTGAATGTAAAGCGTAGCCTCATCGGTAAAAAGAATTTTATTTACATTATTTTGATTATTATTAATCAACGGTTGTTATAGAAATGAAATCTCTATGTTCTATGATAAAATAAAGTCACGGTATACAGGGTGTTTGTTTGAAACGCCGCACCTGGAATAACACCTGGAATAACTGTATTTTAAGAGATACAAAAATTTCTTCAGAAGAAAAGTTCAACTAGACAAAATGGCCCACTTAAGGACTATAATAAGAATTCTGCATCACTTCCGGTTTCAACGAAAATTGTTTCAACTTTTTATCTAGCATAGGGAATCGGTACTTTCATTAAATCAGCTTTACAAGGATATCAAAATATCATACTTTAAATTTAACCATTTCAAAATGGCGACAATGTATTTACAAAATAATAAATAACATAAATCGTACAAAGTTAAACATAGCAAGCTTTGAAAATGATTTTGTTACATAAAAAAACCAAATAAAACCTGCAAATTTTCTTGCCTCTTAGTACGAGTTTGATGTTAAATGTGATAATATCAAATCGTTTGTAATTATGGCTTACGCACATTATTCAAATGAAGAAATGACAGATATGGTTCTGATATTCGGGGAATGTCAAATAAATTTTTTTAGGTCCCAGCAACTCTATCAAGAAAGGTATCCTGAACGTAAAAGTTAGAAAACTTAGAATATAGGATAAGAACAGCAGGGAAATTCAAGAGTATACCGTTCTAAATGTAATGGAAGAGTTTATTACGAATGAGAAAATGTGTGGATAACAACGGTAGTCATATTGAACATTTGTAAATTTTCCTTAGTTTATTACTAACTTTAGTCATATTTTGTTTTATTGTTTTTACTATTTACATAATGTTATATCTTTTTATAATTTAGTTTCTACGATTTTATGTTATTTATTATTTTGTAAATAAATGGTCGCCATTTTGAAAATGTTATAATTAAGGTATGATATTTTGATATGCTTGGAAAGCTGATTTAATGTACTTTAAAAAAAAAGAAATTAAAGTACTGATTCCCTATGCTTGCTAGATAAAAAGTTGAAACAATTTCCGCTGAAACCTGAAGTGATGCAGAATTCTTATTATAGTCGTTCAGTAGGCCCTTTTATCTAGTTTAACTTTTCTCTAAAGAATTTTTTGTGTCTCTTAAAATAAAGAAGTTATTCGAGGACGCCGCACCTCGAATTCAACACTCTATATATACTTACTTAACTGAAATTGAAAATTAAAATTAAAAAAAAAAAAAAATTTAAAAATATAGCTACCCTTAAACAATTTTCCTACTTTCAATAATTCTCAAAGATTATAAAAGTTCTTTTATAATCTTTGGTATTACATAAAATAATAATAATGATAATATGTATCATTTTCAAAATTCATTTTTAGAGTTATAAAATGTAAAATTCTTAATTTCGAGAAATTTCAACACACAATGCTTCTAAATATCAATATTTCTAAATATCATTTTATAACTAATTCCCTGTTTATTGCAAATCTTTAAAATTTTCAATTATTTCATTTACAACGCAATTTAATTTACTCTTATTTACTATCAAGTTGAACCATTCTAATATAAAGCTTCATCCGTATCCATATACGTAATAGTATATATCGTCTTTACTTTCCCGAACGGACCAAGGATATGAAAATTTGCCCCATCAACATCAAACGAGCCGACAACAAGTGAAACTACTGGTATATACTGTGGTACAAGCATACACTATTTTAATTTTAACAAGATATTAATTTGATTCAATATTTATATGTTATTTATTAGATCACACTTTACATTTCAGATTTCTTAGCTTTTCGACGTAGTTTCTTTGAGAAATATGATTTTTTCGCCAACCATCCGTTTATATTTAGATTACAATGCAGAGTTACCCACAATCCATTATTTATGGGACGATATGATGGATTTAAAATGAGTCCTTAACAATTCAATAAACATTGTTATATATATATTTTGTAATATGTTACTATAATGGACTTTTATGGAAACATGTGAACTTGAGAATCTGGCTTTTCAATTTTTGGTTAAGTTTCATCATATTAAGGTTATATTCATTCTAAAACTACAAATGTCAGATTCCATAACATGTTAATATTGTGAAACTTAAACATTAATGTTAATTGTCATTAAGGTGCCATTTCAGAATTACCACCCCAAGATGATATAAATATACAACATAAAAAATGAAGTTACCCTTTTAGTTACTTATTACAAATTGAGATAATATACTGAAGGTTTTTGATATTCATTATCTTTTAGTTTTAATAGTTTTTTGAATCTTTGTAACTTAAATAAAATTTACAAACATTTATTAAATATAGACTTTATTTTAACATTTCTTAACCAAAATAGAGTTTTGAATTTTAGAAAAATTAACGGAAAGGCGAAGAAAGATTATACCACGAGTTCAAAGAGAAATTATATAAGTGTTGGCTATGGAAAATAAAATTAAAGTCAACAGCAAGCTTTAGAATTGATTAACTGTCATCACTGTTGTTGTTGTCATAAATTTATATTGAAAATTCAATTAAGCTACAATTATAATGGTTTTTACAATAGAACACATAAAACTTATGAATGAAATTTTCGAAATGGTGTTCGATAGAATGGCGAATGGATTTACAGTGCAGTATTGTTTTCCTTAAAAGAGATTTTTACAGCGCACTTAGGAGATGTGTTGATTTATTTCAACATACAGGGAGAATCACTCATAGAGATAGAACGGGAAGGCCAAGAGTTCGTACTCAAAATATAGTTGATGATGTTCGTCAACGTATGAACGAGCTACATCACTACGTACACTTTCGCAAGAGACTGGTTTATTATTAGGAACTTGCCATACTATTGTCAAAAGATTTAAAGTTATTCCCATAAAAAATTCTTGCTTTACACGAGTTGCTGCCAGCAGATTACAATAGGCGAATTGTGTATTACCACTGGTTCCAACAAAACTTAATTAATAATGATGATTTGTTTAATTTAACGTTTTTTTCTGACGAGGCCTGGTTTACCCTTTCGGGGTATATAAATTCACAAAATATGACGTTATGGAGTGCTCAAAATCCCCTTCACCCGTTAAAAGTTGGTATTTGGATTGATGTGTCTCGCAGACGTACTTGCGAACCCATATTTTCCACGAAACTGTTACTGCTCAGAGATACCGGAATATTGTACGTGAATTTATTAATCAGCTTCATGAGGATGAGCTCCACCAAGGCTACTTCCAACAGGATGGCACGACTGCCCACACCGCTCAAGAGACCATCAATTACCTTCGTGAATTTTTTGACGATCGAATAATTAGTTTACGTTCAAATCCAGAATTTCCACCATCACCAGACTTGTCTATTTTAGATTACTTTATATTCCTTTATCTGAAAAATAATGTATACAAGACCCCCATTTACAATATCAAGGAACTTTTACCGAACAGTGTGCCAATGTAACTCCTCAAATTCTTATAAATGCTTTTAATAGTATGAAAAGACGAGTAAATTTGTGTTTGCAGGAAAACGGTAGTCATTTTGAACAGCTTCTTTAGTTTTGTTATGTTTATTTTTCTGTACCTGTGAAATCAAAAAAATGTAATTTTCAATTTTAATGATTACAAAGGCTGTGCCTAAACGTTAGTCAATTGTTATATAAAACTTGCAGTAGACATTATTTTATTTTTCCATAACCAACCCTTATGTAATTTCTTTTTGAACTCATGGTACAAGGTTTGCTAAAAAATAAACGAACTGAGCGCCTGCACAATCACTGAAGAGGGATAATAGTGACCTGATGTGATGCAGCTGTCACGTATGAATTGACTACTGTTCAGTTTGTCTTGCAAAGTTATTTCGTTCAAATTTTATAGCTGTTGTTTTAATCCGACTTTCTTTCCTTCTGCTATTTTTAAAATGGTTTGTTTCAAACTTGGGAAGACAACGGCATAAATAACACTCGTTCATTAAAAAAAATAATAATAATAATAACTCGCTGCAGGTTATGGAAAATTAAAGTATGCCCTTTTCTTACCGCTACACATGTTTTGTTATGTTCACGTTTGTTTTACGTAACCTTAGGGCCGCCGAGAGGACTTTTGGGGCCCCGGGGAGAAACTTTCTTTGCGGGCCCCAGGTAATGATCAGGTCTATATCCGGGAATTTTTATTATAATACAGGTGAAAATACAACTGATGACCTAAAAAAAGGTCCTCACATACAAAAAACAAGTGATAAGCACAAAAAAAAGTCCTCACTTCCAAAAATACAAGTGGTGAGCAAAAAAGGAAAAAGGTCCTCACTTCAAAAATACAAGTGAGTGACGGCCACGCGACCCTGGCACTTGCCCCGATGCCAGGCCTTCCTAGGGCTATGCCCATGACGTCGGGGCGCCAAACACCCGGGGCCCGGGAATTTTCCCCGGCTACTCCCACTTCTTGTCGGTCCTGCGTAACCCCATCCATTCATAAAAACCGGCATGCTTTAATTTTCCATGGCCTGCTGCGAGTTTTTTTTTTTTTAATGTTACTTGACAGGTAATTGGGCAGATGCCCTGAGTCGAACTGTGTGTTCTAAGTGGTTCACATGACTGCGCCACTACGTCTTAAAGTTTTTGCTAAATGCAAATTTAGTCGGCCTAAAGTTCTACGGCTTGGTGAGAGAACTATGGGTTAGTTAGTTAGTTAAAATTTTTGGCGCACAGCAACAAAGGCTATTTGCGCCTAACGCAGCCTATCTAAATAACTAGACTACATATTAAAAACAATAAATTGGACAGTAAATAAATAAATAAAATGATAAAAATAACGCATAATCAATAAAAGAAATCTTGCACGGACAAATACATATAAATAAAATAAAAAGTCTGTTCGAAAAAATGAATAGACTCAGGGTGATGGTAAGAGGCTGTAAAGGGGCCAATTACCATCGAATATCACAGTCAATAACTAGAACACATTAAAATAGGGTGCAAGACTTCACACATAAAACAGTAAGTTCGATTCTTTCAGGAAGAGTATCAGCCTGTCCATAAGTATTCTGTCATCACCTAAAGCAACTGACAAATCATAGCACAGGCCTAGCCTCTCCCTGACATCCTGAAACTACACACACTCGGTTAAAAAGTGTAACACAGACAAATCTCTGTTACACGTCTCACAGATAGGGGACTCTTCACCTCGAAGAAGGTGTCCATGGTTCCACCAACAGTGACCTATACGAAGGCGTGTGATGGTGGTTTCCTACCTGCGGTGAATCCTGCAGGAAGAACCCCATGGTTTAACGTCTCCCTTAATCTGTCGCAACTTAACGTTCTGTGTGCGGCTCCACTCATGTTGCCGCATGTCTAAAACCAGGTGTTTCAGATGACTCTTTGCGTCATCTGGAAAAATGAAACTCACATCAATCATAGGTCTGTGGGAGGCGGCTTTTGCAGCTGCATCTGCCGCTTCGTTGCCTTTAATACTAACATGTCCCGGTATCCAAAACAGCTCTACCCTCACATTCTGAGCATTCAGATTGTGGAGTAGCAACCGGATCTTTAGTACAAGAGGATGCACTGGATCTGGATCTTGGATACTGTTCAGACCGCTCAGCGAAGAGAGAACTATGGGATCAGTGGTGTAACTATAGGATTGGAAGCGAGCCCGCAAAATCTTTGTGGGGCCTTAGTAGATAAAAATTACAGCTGAATTTGAAAGTATGGAGACTAAACAATTGACGGTCTTTATAGAATTTAATATACCGTGTGAATTATCATATTTACTGTGCAACATGCAGATTTCACATTCAATGTAAAAGAAGTGAGTTATTTCAAAAGCAACATAGCCATAAGACAAATGCTTATCGTATCCATAGAAAAGACAAAATATTATTTTTTTAAATATTTTTTGGACTTAGCTACTAAGGACAATATTATTTTTGTTTGTAAATATAAACAAACTAATAAAAATTCATTTATTGTTTCTAATTTACTATTTTTTAGCCGTCTAGGAACTTGTCAAATGTCAAATGACTATTGTATCTAATCACCAGTGCATATCTCTTGCCATAGATATGAGTTTGCTTTCAGAATTTGCTATGTTGCAAATGAAATAACACATTTCATTAACATTATATGTGAAACATGTATGTTGCTCCTTTAATAATTCACCCTGTATAGTAGGGTGACCATTTTCTTAACAAGGCAATGCGGGACGGAGCAAAAAACAAAAGGTTCTCATCTCCCAAATCCAAGTGAAGCGCAAAAAAAATGTTCCTCACCTGCCAAATCCAAGTGAAGAGCAAAAAAAAAGGTCCTCATTTCCCAAATCCAAGTGAAGAGCAAAAAAAAACAAGGTCCTCATTTCCTCAAATACAAGTTACAAAATGCGGGACAAAATGTTAAAATGCGCGGGACTTTTGCGGGACGCATCTTAATGCGGGACAAAATGGGTGCGTTTTGTTGGTGGCTGGTTGGAAGTACTAGAATTAATGCGCAAGAAAACGACAATTTTGATCGTGAAGTAAACATGGAATGACATTTGCTTGGAGGTTAAGTCATATGGTTATACTTAGAACAAATAACGAATATATTTCTCCTAAATGGATAATCTAAATCAGTGATTCTTAACCGGGGCGCCAGCGACCCTTTGTGGGCGGTTTGGAGGTCTGGCGGGGCGTTTTTAAATTTTTAGCATTTAGGGGGCGCTGCAAAAGTTCAAGTGGGCATTGTATCAATATAGAAAAATAAGGTATGTTCATTTGCTCAATTGTTGCGTACACTGCACACATAACCATTGTAAATAATTGTGTAGACGATCGCGAATAACATATCGCGATCGGGTTACCACGTTGCGTCTGACTGTTTGGCTTTTGACAATTAGTGCCCGATATATTCGAAAAGATGAATGAAAATCTCCTAAATCTTCAAGGAAACAATATCAGCCTTATTAAAGCCAAAGGAGTTGTATTGAGCTTTATCAATAAACCCAAATTATATAAAAAATAATCTTTGTCGGCGAGAATACCATCAGTTTCCTTATTTACAACAATTAAAAGAAGATACGCTCAAGAATTCTGATTTGGAAACATACTGTAGCCACATGGACGCCCTTATCGAAGATATGATATTACGATTCAAAGACTTGCAGAAACTTGTGATACCAGCTTGGTTAATTAATCCATTTTTATCAGACGTAGAAAGTCAGTCAAAATTTAAAAGAGCAGTTATTGACCTACAAAATGATTGTGTAGCCAAAATAATATTCAATCAATGTGATTATAATGCTTTTTGGGTTCGTTTTCGTCCTCAATACGCTCTTCTGTGGAAAGAAGTAAAATTACCCATCATAGCATTTTCATCTTCCTATTTAGTAGAAAAGGGTTTTAGCGCAGTAATGCATATATTGAAAAAATCACGAAATCGATTACAAATAAGCCAAAGAGGAGATTTGAGATTATGTTTGACTAAACTTGAACATTATATTACGAACTTGGTGCAATCACATGAGGCTCAAGGATCTCATTAAAATTTTTAAAAAAATTTTTTAATAAAAATTTTATATTGAATTATTTACTTATTCTATTTAAATATTATTATAATGTTGTATGTGATATTAATATGACATAAAAGGCAATAAATACATAATGTGTATAAAAATAATAACGTGTTTTATTTCTATTTCTCATCATTTTTTATTTGTAGTAGGAAATTCATTGCATAAAATACATACCCACATAGAGAAAAGTGTAAATTTTGTTTTTTGTGTGGAGGGGGCGGTGGATAATTTTACTGTGGTAAAGGGGGCGATTCTTTCAATACGGTTAAGAAACACTGATCTAAATAATAAATGCAGAATAAAAAAACTTTATAATTGAAGCAAATATTCAAGAATGTTTTAGAACGAGTAATTGAATTGTACATACATTTTATGTTTAGATTTATCAATACTATATTAAAATCATATAGGTATATATTTATTTTAGGACACAAAATGAGAAAATACCTAAAAGTGAAAATTATTTTTAAGCAGTAATACCAAGATTCACTTCTAATATGTACATTTAAAAACCAAATGAAAACAACTGTATTCAAATATTACTTTTCATCCCCACCACACTTATTCATTCCAGTCGTTCGACCTCGAGTCATCGAATGAGTAGAATGAATAGAATGAGAATATAGTCGCAACAAAACGCGTATTCTGATTAAACCGAAACCAGAATTGGCACAACAAAACGCACCCAATGTTAGAATGCGGGACGAATGGTCACCCTACTGTATAGTCAATTTACGTTTAAAATATTGTCAGTCCCCTAGGCATTTAACATTACGCCACTGTGTGAGTATCTTCATGATAGTGATAATATTTAAAACATATGATTAAGAAATAAATTATATTAATATTTATATAATAAACTTAAAATAAAAGCTGTCGATGGGTGTTTCTAAAAGGTGGTGGATAAAAGAGGCACGCACAAGAGTGAAGTATTGATTTTTTTTTTCTTTTGCACAAGATTTTTGCACCTTATAATAATTATTTTGTCAATGATTGGTTAAGTATCGATTAAGTTCATTTGTGTGAGTTAGTTAAAAATATTTGGTTGGTACATAGCAACACACAAATAGTCACTGCTGCTGTTCAAAAATTATAATTAACTATTACGTATTACGATAATATTTAAACAAATGTGTAACTATATGGTAAGAATTATTAACACGATTTTTTTTATGATTATTTTATTTATTAAAAACAATTAAACATTCCCTTATATGGGCTATTCCAAACGTTTAGGCGGAACTAAATGGGAATTTCGTTCTTTTAGGTTGTCACGAGAAGGGACCTTGCTTGGGTTATTTCTTTTTTCACGTTGGCGTGTGAAAATTTAAAATTCCAACAATGGAACCATGGAAACGAATGACATATGTCAAAAATAAAATACTTTTTTACGTATTTTAATGACAAAAAAATAAATAAATGGGAAATTTGTACTAAGAATGACACAAAAAATCAAAATATAAAGAAAATGATATTTTAAAATGATATAAACCTTAACCAAAAAATCTTTATTGTAAGTATGATTTACAAAGCTTAAACAAAAGGGCCAAAAAGCACGATTCAAACGATGAAAGTAACTAGATTGCAAAATATAGTTCTGCCCAGTGATGGGCGCGTAGAATACATGATGTAGACTAATGTAGATTTAACGGGTAAACATGTCGAGTAGAATATGCCTTTGTTTACGTGTCGAATTTATAATGTAAACTGTACATGCGCAGTACGTTAAAATGTAATACTTGAAATAATAGAATGGTAATAGTTTAAATTTACTTTAATGTTTATATTTCTTTCAAAATCGTAATTGCTCAAAGCTATTGAGTATATGTATGCTAATATAAAATTAATACACAATACAATTTCAATACACATGTAGTTGTTGTAATCGGGAAGGATCAGGAAACTGTCAAAAAAATTTAAGTTCTTTACTTCTTCTACTTAAAACTAACGGTATTTTATTTTTTAAACGTTACATAACCTCATTTTTCATTATTCTACGCGTCTACATAGTCTACACTTCTCTACGCTGTCTACGGTAAATTTACACGTAGACGACGTAAATTATTCAAGTTCACGCGTAGATGCCCATCAGTGGTTCCGCCTAAACGTTTGGAATAAGCTATAATTATTAATCATTAACATCCAGTGTTGAATCCAGACGTTTTTCTCCAGGGGAGAAATCACATGAATGGGAGGGGGCTACATGGGTCCGGAATGAAGTAGATTAGACAAGTATTAAAGCTAAAAAAAATCTTCGGGAGCGAATTTTGCAACTCTGGAGAGAAAACCACTTCCGGGTACCTGCTTGGATTCAACACTGATTAACATCAGTTCTGTAAATCCTTGGATTTTACAAGGATTTTTTCTATCCTGTTCTTAGCGACCTTTTCCCAATTTTAAAATTTGTTCTTTTAAGTCTTTCTCCAACTGATCCTTATATCTCGTGTTTAATCTTCCAACTTTTTCCAAGTGCCTCAATATTCCCCCAACAGATTTCCCTATGTATGTGCCATATAATCTTCTTGTCAAAACAAGCAAGTGCATAAGCGTCTTGCATTGTTGCCCAATTGCAAAAGTCATAACTATCAATCTTAACACATTAAAATATAGGTATAATTGTGTTTCGTAAAGAGCGTATCACATTAGAACGCTATACAAGTTTTACTTTAGCAGTTTTTTTTTCAGGATCCACGTCTTTAGGTTTTGACATATCACACGGTATTTGAATATTATTTAAGACTTGGAAATTTTTTGTTTGCGCATGCGTTCATCTTTTTATTATCATAGTTTATTTGTGAAGTTTCGCTAAATTAATTAGTTGTTCTTCCAAAATCTTTTTTTTAATATTTATATTCTAAATAACAATTATACAACAAACCAACTTCAACGTAAACAAAAGTCAAAGAAGACCAGTTGGCGCACGCGCTTTTTAAAAAACCTGGACAGAAAGACAGGAATTGAATCAAATTCCATTTGCTTAGTCTTTGAAACCTAGTTTTTTTTTTTTTACTTATTTATTTATTTATTTTATTTTTTTCATAATATCACACACAAATGACTTCTATTCGAATGCAAAAATTTGAATTTTCCAAGTCTAGATGTTAATATTAACTCTAGTGTGCTAAGGCCTTTATCGAAATTTGTAGTAGAATTGTCAGCTACTCGCGAACACACTACTACCTGCAGATTCAAAACCAAAAGAATTATTCACTGGGCAAACGTATTATTTATTACAAGAAAAAGGCACTTTTAAAAAACACAATACAATAGCAATAACAAAATTGACAAGACTGTCAAAAAATATTTTTATATCTATATCTATAGCAACATACACATCCAGAACCACAGCAACCACGGATACAATCTTAAATGCATAATACAACCATAGCAACCACAAACGCTATCTCATGTTCGCAACAGCCTTAACAATAGATCTGTTCATAGAATCATTTCCATTATATTATTACTATCAAAAGTACGCGCAGAATTTGTAGTAGTGCGTTAAAATTGCCCTGTACTTGCTGCTAACAATAATGAACCGTTGGAAATGATTCTACGAATAGACTTATTATTATACAAGCCATAAACCCTTTATCAGTAATTTGAATATATTGCCGAACTCTGAAACAAAACAATGTAATAATTGACGACATCGTACTTAATCGATCTTAACCAAAATTGAATTATTATTATCACGTTTTTGAGAGCATGTTTAATTTTTAGGTGCACGTTTCACTGTACGAGGCCCTTCACCAATAAAAAGATACACGATGAAGGCAGACCATCCATTTTTAATGGCACTTATTTCTCGAAATGTTACAAATTATAATAAAGCAGAATTAAATATCGTTCTGTTCCTAACTAGAATAGAAAAATTTTAATTATACTGTAAACTTAATTGGTAATGTAAACTTCAGTAATTAAATTTAATTTTATTGCAATACCTATATATGTTTTATTTTTTTACTTATTTTCTGTTCAAATGAAAATATTTTATCTCCGGCTGGATAACAAAAGAATGTTAAGTAAAAATGGCAAAAAAATGTACTAATGTGTTCACAAGGAGACTTTGGTTGACAGATGACGGTTATTTAAAGCATATGGTTCAAAGGGAGAGATAGACTATAGCAATAAAATTTCCATTTTTTAATAGAGCCATATCATTTGTTCGCAGACAGAGCTAGAAATAGAGAAAGAGATACAATTTTTTTCATTTGACAGGCCTGTCTTCCATCTAGTGGTGGGAGGTCTAAAGCGCGCGCGTGTATACAAAGGGACATACGTTGAAGTTACCATAATATAATATAATAAAAAAAGACAAAAAATATGAACGTACGTTACAGTAAGAAGCAGACATACGTTCTTGACATCTTACATAAAACTGTGTAAAATAGATATACATTTCTTTATCGGTTCTCAATCGATCAATCTGTCAAGTAAAATCTCCTTTACTATATACCTTATATCTTTTTTTCGACTTGCAACATAGAGCATTCCAATGTTAAATTTTCCATTGCATATTCTATCTCTACTATGAGTTTTAAACAAAAACTTCGTTAATAAAAATTTTGTAGTTTTTTAGTCCCAACACATTGTGCCTAATTTTGAATAAAAAAATACCAATTTGTTTGAAAAAAAGGAACACAATGTTTTTTGTATTTATATCTGAAAATAACAGTTGCCATGCACAAATTAAAATCAAATGTCAAACAAAGTTTATTTTCAGGTTAAACAAAAATTTACAAAATAAAGTATTACATATTACATTAAATTACATATTAACATACATTAAATTAAATTACATCTAAATTAAATTTTCAAATAAATTTACATTATTATTTCTGTTTACATTTGCAATAGTCCGCGGATGAATATTATTACAAATATTAATTATTTTTTGCTTTAAATCGTCGGTGTAGTCGATGATGTTGAAATTATACATATTTTATGAAGGGCCACAAGAAAAAATCACAAGGATTTAATCTTTTTTTACGTTTGTTTTTCTTTTGTTCATGGCAACTGATATAAATACAAAAAATATTATGTGCCTTTTTTCACGGGTCCGGAAAATTCATCGCAGAAAATTTATCGCAAAAAACTTCATCGCGGGAAACATTCATGGCAGGGAAACTTCACCGCGAGAAAATTCATCGCAAGAAAATTCATCGCAGGCAAAATTCATCGCAGGGAAACTTCATCGCGAGAAAATTCATCGCAAGAAAATTCATCGCAGACAAGATTCATCGCGGGGAAAATTCATCGCAGGGAAATTACAAACGCTAAGATCGTACATACGTGCGCATTGCTGGGAACTTTATTGATGAAAATTTTTTAGATAAACTCTAACTAGGTAAGGTTGGTGTTTTTAGACCAAATTAGGTCCAATCCATCTTCTGAGATTAGGGTCGAAATTTTTGGATCTAATTAGGTTCAATCCAACTTACTTACGCGTTACGCGTGTGTGTCGCGAATATTGAATGAAAATAGAATAAGGGCTTATCATATTTTTAATCCAAATTTATGTGCAAATTTCCGTTTTCCCCGAACATTTTAAGAGTTTCTGAAGTAATCGACTTTCACCGAAATAGGTAAATACAGCTTTGTGAAAAACATAGAAGACCACCATGCCAAATATTAAAACTAAACAATATTTTGTTTATGTAAAGTATTTTTGTTGATATTAATTGTCTATCTTATTTATGTCTCTTATATGTAATAACAATTACCAGTTTTATTAAACGATTTCAATTTCAATGGAATTCACTGTACGAACTAAAATGACCCGATATTTAACTTAATTTCCCTGCGATGAATATTCCCTGCAATGAATTTTCCCTGCGATGAATTTTTCTGCGATGAACTTTCTTGCGATGAATTTTCCCAGCGAGGAATTTTCTTGCGATGAATTTTCTCACGATGAAATTTCCCTGTGATGAATGTTCCCCGCGATGAATTTTCTTGCGATGATTTTTCCCGCGATGAATTTTCTGCGATGAATTATCTCGCGATGAATTTTCCGTAAATCCTTTTTTCAAATAAATTGGGATTTTTTTATTGAAAACTAGGCACAATGTGCTGGGACTAAAATACTGAACAATTTTTGTTAATAAAGTTTTTGCATAAAACTCATAGTAGAGATAGAATATGTAATGGAAAATTTAACATGGGAAAATTCTGTTGCAATTCGAAAAGGACATACGGTATAGTACCAAAATACAGTTTCTCACAAAAGCATATAAGTAAATATATCGGACACCAAGTTTTCCTAGTGCCAGAAGCTAGAGTAACAGATAAAAAAAGTCTGTAAAATTACATAAATTGACTCGTAAGTAAATTTATGAGAAATATTTCTACTAGCCTCAGATATGTGTTCCGATGAGTAAAAACCAAAAGCAACTGATAGAGGTTATAAAATTACTACTTTGAAAATCTTCATGTGGGAATAGTCCATTCCACGTTCTCTCGGAATTGACGAAATACCGGCTGTTATCTGAGGCCATTATCACAATTGGGAGTATATTGCCGTAATTCTCAATATTTGAAAAGATACAGGGTCTGGTTCAGGTAAAAATAAATTTCAAACGTTGCCACCGATCACCCGCTAGGTTTATTGGTTAGCAATTTAGAGAGGTGAAGTTCAACTTATTGATCAATAAATTGATCAAGGTTGTGGTCAATTAATTGAACATTTTATTGGAACCTTGAAAATAAAAGGATCACTTTACACACATCAATTTATTTATCAATTTTTTTTGAAAACTTTTACATTACTAACTTTAAAACATGTTGACATATTTATCAAAATGAAAATATTGAAAAAATCTTCACCGTATTACGAGCTGTGAACAAAAACAAAATAAATAACCTAGATGATGGTGAATCAGAACTGACGATGTTTTTTGCAAAAAAGTAATTAAATAGTTTTACATTTTAAAATTTACGTAATTATGACTTGGCTGCCGCTAGTGGATTTTCTATTTATTATTATTTGACGTACGTTTATTATCTCACACTTGAGTGCATGAACATTCATGTTACCTCTTGCTAATATTGTCAAACATAAATTTTATACCATGTTATATTTTGATCATCTGTTTAAACGAAAATGAAAAAAGTATGGGTACTTATCATGGAAGTCGTTTGTGGACATATTAATCTAAAACACTCCTGAGGCCAGCTACGTTAATAAAGGACGGCGTTTGAAACTGTTTAATATTTAATAATTGATAACTTTCTCATGGATTAATTTTTTTTATTCATACCATTTTCTGATTGCTAAATTTCATTAATTTCATTACATCCTACAAGTATATTGTTTGTTGCAATGGCATATTCAGCGAAGTCCAATCGCAACTAGACGACGAGATGCTTACAGAGACTGAAGAACAAAAGTTTTACAAAGGAGAATAAGTATCAGAACCTGAAGAATTTTCAATAGAGGAAATGGAAAAAGTTTTTGAAAAGGCTTGTCCTATCCACCTATAATCGTCTATTTTTAGGGTTTTGTAGGTATGACCACCAAAAAACTCTTATAACGTCATTTATGTGTCTGTTTGTCTGTACGGTAGAAATTGTAGCCAGACGTCTTAACATAGATGTTGAAATTTGGTATGCTTATACAACTCTTTGACCCACATATAGGAAAAATACTGACAGTTCAAAAAAATAAATATTTTTTAAAATTTTGAGTGGCATACCAAATCTAAGCTCTTAATGCGTGGTTGAGCAAGCAAATTTTTATTTTTGAAAAAAAAAAAAATGAGGTTTTTGCGTAAAATATGTCGAAAAACTTTTGTCCCCCATCCTTTCTTCCAGAGGGGTTGATATAAAAATTTGAAAAAAATCTCCATAATGAACATTGATAGGAACCGGAATAGTTCAACAGGTATTTTTGAACAGATTAGTTTTCCGAAATGTCGATTTTTTTCGATGTCGTTGAGAAAAATAATTATTTTGTTTAAATTTATTGGGTAGTACCAAAATAAAGCTCTTAAGACATAGATTAAGGAACGTTAGATCGTTGAAATTCGTTTCTTTTAACACGGTTTTAGCCAAAAATAAGCTAAAAAAATGTACATTGATCTGAGCGGAAAAGGTACGAGACGAATTTTTGATCAGATTGTGTTTTTGAAAAATATGGCAGTTTTTGACAAAAATGATAATTATTTTTTATTCATGGTTAAATTATGGTTAATAATGTTATGGATTTTTTGTATTTATAGCTAAGATACTGCGTGTATTTTTTTGAAATTAAAAATGTAAAAAAAAAATATTTTTTTAAATAGTTGCAAACCGAGTTCTCTTATCTTTAGTTCAGTTAGGAGTTCAGGAGTGTTCAGTTATTTTATTATACTATCATACGCTGTGAATTAAACTATTTTATTTTTTTTACTTTAATTAGATATTTGTTTTTAAAGTATCAAAGTGGAATAAATCATTTGTAGTAACAAAATAATTATAAATCAAACAACAATAGTGAGACATACGTTTCTGAAATTGGAAACTTGAAGCCATTTATCAATATATTTCTTATTAAATTAATGAAGACTTGAATACGAAGCAAATGCAGAAAAAAACGCTGGGATTTTTGTCAAATAACGAAGAAAAGTGATTATCAAAAAACTGTTGATTTTGATGTGATTACAGAACAAAAATTCCTAGACATCCAGTATTATGTTGGCTTCTTACACTTATTAAATACCTACTAAACCTTGAAATGTGTGAAAATTCACACTTCACATCAATTTTTTGAAATTAAAAAAAAAGTAAATAAAATAAAATATATATTTTTTTATTAAGTTATTTAAATTTTGTTTAAAAAAATTAAATGGAAGCTCTTAGTTCTCACATAACGAATAAAACTGATTATCAAAAAACTATTGATTTTGATGTGATTTTATAGGCCAAAATTCCTAGACATCCAGTATTATGTTGGCTTCTTACAATTATTAAAGGTTTTGTTGGTAAAACCCTGAAATGTGTGAAAAATCACACTTCACATCAATTTTTTTAATTAATAATATTAATAATAAGTATTATTTAATTCAATTAAATAATTTTAATAATGCAATTAATTGTTAATGCATGTACTGGTTACATGAATATTTTTATTTCCTCGTTTTTTGAAAGAAACTGTGCCTCTAAAGTGAATGGTCTGCTTTCGAATTGTTTCTTGCCAACAATTTATAGTTTATAACATAAATATTGTAATTTTTTTCAGCAATAAGTATGGCGAAGATGTCTATGTCAATATTTAGTCGCCATCCATACAAATTTCAAGCAGATCATCCCTTTATATGCACACTTAAATACAATAAAACGATTATATTTCTTTTAAAAATAGAAAACATAATAGCAATTAAAGACGATATAAAGGACCTCACAAGTAAATCCTTAGGGTTAAAATTAAAAATGAATATTATTTTATTATACTTATTGCCCTATGTGTTTTTAAAAATGGGTTACAATATAATTTTAAATTAACACAGAAGACCGATTTTGGAATGTTATGAATTTATTGTACTGATATGTTATTAATTATTAAACATTTTTTTATGGCCTTTGCTGCTTTGGCAATTTGCCAAATTACTAAACATTTAAACATAACGATATTCAATAGAACTGACAACAATTTTTCCACCTAATGACATTCACAGTCGGTTTCACAATTCACGATTAACTTTTTGTTTTTTTTTTTAATAACTGACCATGACTTAAAGTTTATCTATACGTTTGATAAGTATGGGCCGGTTTCTGAAAGCCTAGTTAACTATAACCAAATAGTTAGAAAATAGATGCTATGGTTACTTATGGGATTGTTATATTGTAACCGAGTTTAACCAGAAGATTAAACTCGGCTAAACTTTCAGAAACCGGCCCTAGGTGTTTATCAATATTTTATTCAGTGCTGGTTAACTAACTACAACTTTCACCATCATCACTACAAATTCCCCAGATTATTCAGAAGAATAGTAGTACTTTTAAAAACTAAATTGTTTACATGGAAACTCAGAATACATTAATCTTTTGGGTAATCTAGTATTTGGTATTCTTATGACGTGTCAAACTCACCGCAACTGAATTTGGTGCAGCATGGCCTCAATACTGACGATTTTAGCTTTAGCCAAAACATCTGTGTTCGGCACATTATCTTGCTATTTGACTCTCAGTATCGTCCTAAAGCATCTTTCATGGAATCTTTCTAGTGGTTTAATATACCGTCTATAGAGATGTCATGAATCACTGCTGTAGAGAAGTACAGGAAGTGCAGCTGCGTTGTACATCATTATCATAATGATAATATATACTCACGTAAAATTTTGCCATAAAGGTTTCGTAAAGTTAAAGTTATTTGCTTTAACACAGGGCCACCAAAATGATTATTTGTTTCAAACCACTGAAAGTCTAGATTCGCCACTATGTTTTGACACTGTGTATATTGTTTTTTGTATATTAAAATATCAGTACAATAAAGCCAGCTACAAAATTTATATTTTAATCTACAAAATTTGATTTATTAGGTACGTCAGGGCTTGTATACGTATTACTATTTTATATAATTTGTTGCTTATATGTAGATTTATATTAATAAAGTGCTTGATTTCAATAGTATATATTTTTTAAACCTAAATATCCTTTACTAGAGGACAGGGTGGTCGAAATATAGCTTGGTAAGTTGGCATTTTGCTGTATTTTTTGTTTTTAGGGTTTTGTAGGTATGACCACTAAAAAACATTTATAAAGTCACTCATGTGTCTGTCTGTCTGTACGGTAGAAATCGTATGAGAGGATAAATCTGACGCTCGATTGACACATATACGCATGCGTTCCAGTGTAGCGGGAAACGAGGAAACCACTGTTGTGTTTACATGTACTTATATACAGTGCACACATTTTTAAATAAATTGAAAATGTCTGTGATGTGATTAATTTGCAATAAAATATTTTCAAAACAATATAATTTAAATGTCCATTTAAATAGTATTCATAAGATAAAATTTAATGGTAATCGACGAATATGGCGAGGGGTTTCCTGCATCATGTATGTTTACAAACAGGCAGGACACTACTGTTTATGATTTTTTTTTCGTAATATTTTCAAAAAAATCGGTTTAATAAATTGCAATTTTTTATATCCGATATAAATGAAGTGTTTTACAATGCCTGGTGTGCAGTGATGGGCACCAAACTTTAGAAATAACCCTTGAAGAAACAAAATTTATAGAAATGTTACCAAAAGCAATAGTTTTTTACTTTCGGACAATGACATGAAAGTATTTGGTGAATATTTTTTCACAAATTATTATGACAAGCCCAATCTTTGGGCTTATACTTATAGAAAATGTTTAGAAATTAACAAAGAAAATAAAAAACTGAAACACCAACTAGATACGACAAAATTTGAACCAAGTAATAAAAAAATTAATAAACAAATTTCTATATTTAGTACCAGGAAAAAAATTAAAAAGTCGCATATTTTAAAAAACCGACAACGCAAGAGGAAGAAAATATTATTGAAAAAATACAGAAGTAACTTTTTTTTGTCTTAACTGTGTGAGTAGTAACACACACACACACACACACGTGTAATTTCATTCATTTTATCTCTTTTGTATTTATTTAAGCAAATTATAATTTAAGTATGTATTATTTGTTGCTTAACAATAATTTTATGACTATCGACAACACTGATATTTGTTCCTTTTGTTTTTGCTTGTTTTGTATTATTGTTCATATTAGCTACTTAATAGAACAGCACGTTCTATTAAATAAATAAATAAATAAATAATAAATTGATAATTATTATTGTTTTATTATTGATGTATTAATGATAATCGTAAATATATCCACAATAAATCAGAATATTATATTTTTAATCTCCGCTCAAGATCATTTTGAAGCATGCGCACATGTGTCAATCGAGCGTCAGATTTATCCTCTCATAGAAATTGTAGCCAACCGGTTTAACATAAAAAGATGAAATTTGGCCGGTATAAATACTTATGGCCGGTATTATAAAAAAATAACTAAAGACCCAACTAACTAGTTGTAAACTAAATTTAGTTGATAACTAATATAAGAAGTTATTTAATTTCGGTATTATAAATCAGAACAGCCAATTAACTTATTAGTTCACAACTAAAATAATTTAGTCTCAAGATTTACCGACCGAACGTTAGTATACAACTGACCGGTAGATGCCTATACTATATTTCGCGGTTTTTCTGTTCTAGCTTTAACAGTTGAACGTTTATAACCTATAATTTTGACAGTGAAACAGAATTAGTAGAAGTTAAGAAGTATTTCAAATGGAAAAAACTGGATGAGGCAAAAATTATACAGAAATTGAAAAAAAAACAATTAATAGATACAATGCATAAATATAAGTTAAGGATTTTATTTAATTATCAATTAATTAAAAAATTGATAAAACAGGGAACTTTTTTAAACCAACTTTTATAATACCGAAATCTATGGGTTAAATTAGTTTAACTCTTAACTAAAATTTAGTAGCAAACTATTTTGCTTTATAATACCGGCCATTAGACAACTTTTTGATCCACATATAGGAAAAATACTGAGAGTTAAATAAAAAACATAACCCGAGGCAGGGTTGGTATGGATAAAAAAGTAGGCCCGGGGAGAGTTGCAGGATAGACCCACTATAGCAGCGGTTGGCTACCGGTGGTCCGTGACGTAATTTTAATGGTCCGAAGAAATTCAGATAGTATTTAATTCGCTGAGCTCATTTAATAATGTTTTATAAATAAAAAATAAATGTTGTTTAAGCTGTATTATCATGTGTAAAATAGAACAAAAACATTACATTAAGGATTAGTAATTTGATTTTAAACCATGAGCAGCAAATGTCGCACTATAAGCTGTTCACTTTTGTAAGAACACACTAGATCTGGTTATTTTGGTTACTTTTATGGTGTTACTGACTTTAAATGCTAATTAAAAATATTCCTTACGCTGTAAAACCGACTTTAGGTTGATAAGTGGTTAGGATCACTATAATTAAGATATCATTTTTCATTATGACTTTTCATTATATATGTCAAATGGATCGACATTTTAAAAAAGTGACATTTTTTAATACCAACATGACATACAGCTTCAAAGGTGCAAACTATTGAAAACAAAATTCCCTCTTAGTTTGTTCTTACAAAAGTGAACAGCTTATAATTATTAGTATAAATTACTATTATTTATTATTATTTTTGTGTTAAAATTTATATTATAAATATTAGTCCGAAAAATATCAAGAGTTGCCGACCGCTGCACTATAGGACAGGTCAATTCTTAAATATTTGTATAACTCAGGGCCGGTTTCTGAAAGCTTAGCCGAGTTTAATCTTTTGGTTAAACTCGGTTACAATATAACAATCCTATAAGTAACCAGAGCAACCATTTTCTGACCCTTTGGTTATAGTTAACTAAGCTTTCAGAAACCGGCCCTCAAAGTTCAGTTTTAACTTTTTGACGATCGCCGGTTACGGCCCACAATGATGACGACCCACCGGGGAAAGTCCGATGACTCGGTGGACCAGTCCAACCCTGCTTTTATCTACCTAAATAAAATTTGAAGATTTCCGAAGTTAACGCCTTTTTGATTCGTGTAGTTTTGAAAAATTGTAAATATTTTTATAAGAAGATATATTTTTGTAAGACCGTATCTCAAAAATTACATGTGATAGGGATCTGCGGTTGAAATCTTTGAAATCCCGAGTCCTAATGGTCCACAGGACATATTATCAAACAACCCCCAAACAAAATATTTTTTAGTGAAATTTTTTGAAAAATAAATCCTAAGACCCTTTAGTACCATAGGATTTCAAAAATTTTAACTGCAGATATTTAAGTCATGTAGATTTTGAGATACGGACTGGAACGTATACGCTACGCTACGTATGACTAGCATTATAGAAAAAGTATTAAATAATACTTGAGGAGATGGAAACGCTACATGACTGAAAGAAACTATTGATGATAATGATGATATGGCGTAAAAATATCAATCAGAAACACGAATAAAATGTAGTTATTATTTGTTAGTTTATAAAAATAAATAATTAAAATTAAAAGTTAATAAATGCAAAAATCGGATATCCGGTTTCAACTTTATCTTGGTTTTATTTGGTTATAATTTGTAAGTGTTTGTTTAAGTGCAAGGGTCTTTTACCCTGCGTTTATCAGTCAGAGAGAGTTTGTATAATTGCAAAGACTTTTGCTTTGCAGGTAAATCTTAGCTAGTCTATGACCTTATAGACAGCTAGCCTAGAGCGCATATTCAATTCCCCACAACCCAGTCAATTGTACAGCAGAATGTACCGATTCCCCAGCGGTCACCCATTCAACTTAGGCCTCGTTTCTGAAAACTTAATAAACTGTAAGCAAATGGTCAACTATGGTCACAATAGAGCAACCATTTTCTAACTAATTGGGTATAGCTAACTAGCTTGTAGAAACCGGCCCTTAATGAACTAAACCAACGATACTTTACTTCGACGATCGCAAATCCAACGATGTTCCTCTTCATCCACTCTGGTGGATATTTGTTGGCATATTTGAAACTCTATGGCATATTAATTACAAATGTATATATATATATATATATATATATATATATATATATATATATATATATAAGGAAATAAAAATTCTTGAATACTCGTCAAAAGTTTATTATAAAATATTAAGAGACGTTTCGACTGGTAAATCCAGTCATCCTCAATCTAGAGTACGTTGTCAATATTTAAAAAAAAAAGTATATTCTTATAAAAAAATATACGGAAATGAAATTGAAAAAACCATCCCAAACACATACAGAGTAGACAGGCAGTGTAGAACAGGACGGCTCGAGACAATCTCGAGCCGTCTTTTTAAAATATTGACAACGTACTCTAGACTGAGGATGACTAGATTTACCAGTCGAAACGTCTCTTAATATTTTATAATAAACTTTTGACGAGTATTCAAGAATTTTTATTTCCTCCTACATTTTTCGTCAAGAACAACAATCCAACTATATATATATATATATATATATATATATATATATATATATATATATATATATATATATATATATATATATATATATATATATATAAACTTGTCCTCCCGAAACTCCCAGACCAGGCATTTCACAACCAGTTTGAGAAAACTGTCTAATTAGCTGTAGTTTGATAGCTTATTTATGAAAAACCTGCGTATAAAACAATCAGTACAGTAATTAATGATTTTACATCTACACGGACTTTTCAGCCCGACGTAATTTATTTTATTCATAACAGATGGCGCTTTTGTCAACAACCTGTGATGATGGTTTGAAAACATGCTAAGTCGGTTCGTGTCTTAATACGACGTATTTTATCCACAAATAAACCAATATTCGTTCCTAAAATTGCCGAGCCGGCAGCACTATTCAACTCCGCTTGCAGTCACTAAATTATAACAGTCTGGACATTAGATTTACCGCGATAAGTTTTACCGCCATTATTTGTGCCAATAATGCTTACTTTTGCTAGCGTTTATCTGTATACAGAAAAAGATAAAATGGATACGAGAAAAAAAAATCTTTACTGCCTCATCGTAATAAAAATGTATACGTTAATACATTAGAAGGCAATAAATGTTTGTGACTGATAACGTCATTGTTTTTCTAGCCTATCCCAATTTCTTTGGTATTTTAAAGTAAACAAACAATTAGGTATACTTTCTACCAGATTGCTCTACTACAGAGCGTGACGTAACAGATTGATTTCGAGTGATTGCAGAGCAATCTCAGATCAAATCTCTATTTACATATCGAAAACGCTATAAGTCTGAGAATTGACTATGAGTACGGGCCTTAATAACAATTTTCTTTGGCAAGAATTTAAATATATTCACAATAAACATTCTTTGGTAAATATTTTGGTAAAATAACATATTATAATATTTGGATGATGAATGAATTTGTTCCAACAAATTGGGTTCACCTAATAAGTAATTATAGAATTGTTTACAGTCCATTTTTAGGGTTTTGTAGGTATGACCAAAAAACCCTTATACCGTCATTTTGTCGTCTGTCTGTCTGTTCGGTAAAAATTGTGGTCAAACGGCTAAACCTAGAGTGTTGAAATTTGGCATGCTTTTACAACTCTTTGACCCGCACATAGGAAAAATACTAAAACATTTTAAAAACATATCCCCCTAAAAATATATACAAATATGTGCTCATCGAAAAAAAAAAATATATTTTTTTAAATTCTGAGTAGGATATTAAATGAAAGCCCTTAGTACGTGGATTAAATATCAAAATTTTATTTTTGCAAAATAAATTATTTTGACGCTATTTCTGCCAAAATTATGAAAAAAAATTTTAGTCCCACACCTGTAGCCCAGATGGTTTAAATTAAAAAGTATTAAATAACACAACAGATACCCAGTAATATTTTCTATAAATATTCAGTTGGTTGATTGTAGCAATAAAGATTACCAGAGACTTGCACATAAACAATGCCTCTAATATTATCTAATTTTTAGTTATCACTTTTATTCAGATGGTACAGAATAACAGAAAATAAACTAAATCATATAAATGTACTTATTTTTTTTACAGAGACCACATACCTACTCAGTATCATATATTTAGTTGCAAAAAAAAAACATTGTTTCAAGTAATTTTCCTAGAAAAATATTTCAAGTATAAAACACAAAATACTCAATACCATGTCCTTAATACTGTATTTGAAATACAAAGCGTGTTTGAAATAGTATTTCACAAAAACTTTATTTGAAATATTCACAATTCGGGTATGTTAATGTCTGAAATGTAATTCAAGCATTTATTGGGTGTAATAAGCAAAAATTGATGTGAAGTGTGAATTTTCACACGTTTCAGGGTTTTGCAGGTATTTAATCAGTGTAAGAAGCCAACATACTACGGATGTCTAGGAATATTTGTTCTATAATCACATCAAAATCAACAGTTTTTAGTGTTTTGTATGTATGATTAAAAAACCCTTATACCGTCATTTTGTCGTCTGTCTGTTCGGTAAAAATTGTAGCCAAACTGCTAAACCTAGAGAGTTAAAATTTGGCACGCTTATACAACTCTTTGACCCGCACATAGGAAAAATACTAAAACATCTAAAAAACATATCCCCCTAAAAATATAAACAAATATGTGCTCATCGAAAAAAAAAATATTTTTTTAAAAGTCTGAGTAGGGTATTAGATGAAAGCCCTTAGTACGTGGATTAACGATCAAAATTTTATTTTTGCAAAATAAATTATTTTGACACTATTTTTGCCAAAATTGTGCAAAAAAATTTTTGTCCCACACCCTGTAGCCCAGATGGTTTAAATTAAAAATCTGAAAAAATTCTAAGTAATGTACATTGTTGTGAACCGGAATAGTACAACAGGAGTTTTTGATCAGATTATGTTTTCGGAAAATAACGCATTTTTTGTGTTTTTAACTAAAATACGTTAAATATTTAATTCGCTATGTAACACAGTAGATAAGTAAGGGCTGATAGCGTAGTCGATTTCGTCGTTGGTTAGTAATTTGCAAACTAGAGTACGAATCCGGTCAGTTTTAATTTTTCTGTTTTTTTTTTTTTTTATTTTTATTTTGTTTAAATTATTTTGTCAAAATTCTAGTTCTATTTTGGTAAATATTGCATTTAATTTTGAAAAGCCTAAATTTAATAACCAGTGGGAAATGTTCAAATTATAATTTAATCCTGTTTGAATGTATACGAAATCAGAGGACGGGGGCTTATGATTTATGCAACCAATGGAAGCGGTAATGGCGCAATTTTCAAAATATAACCTAACCTAACCTAACGTAACCTAACCTTGCTATATAAAAAAAAAATACTGCACATATTTAGAAACTTAAATAATGGTATTAGGCATGTCGAAAAAATATTTTGCCATAAAATTAGTTTTGGCATCCCAAATAATCATCATTCAGTTACTAAATACCTGCAAACTCTGAAATGTGTGAAAATTCACACTTCACATCAATTTTTGAAATTTTTACTATTAAATTACTTTTTTTTTAGGGGCCTACTTTTTTTGCGCTTCAGGCCCCCCTAACCCTAAATCCGGCCCTGAGTTTGTTTAACAGTACCAACATATATTATTACAAAAAAAAAAATTACTGAAAATCATATATTTGATGAATTAATTGGAGGATTTCTAAGTGTTCGATATTTTTAAAGTTCTCATCCAAAACTGGAACAATTTTGTACTTCTCACACAAAAATCCCGACCGTTCAAATCAGCTTCATATTTAATTGTAAGGTCCATAACGTATTTGTTGAGAGCTGTGCCGTAACAAGGCCGGAGCAACAGGAGCAACAAGGGTACAGGCCCGGGGCCCAGATAGAGGGGGGTTGCAAAGGAAAATACTAATTCATCACTTGTATTTGAGTAAGGGCCTTGTTTTAGCTCATTAGGTAGTTGTACTATAAAAGTGAGGACTTTTTTCAGGTCATCATTTATATTTTAGAAGTGAGCATCACTTGTATTATAGTCTTTAGGGGGGCCCAATTATAAAACCTTGCCCAGGGCCCAAAAAAATCTAATTACGGCTCTGGTTGAAAGTATCTTGATGGAGCGAAGTAATGTTTGAACCGCCGAGGAAATCGAAATCTTGTGACACCTGTCGAAGTTTTTCAAATCTACAAATTTGCTCAACAACTATGTCATTAGTCTGGACATATGTTAAACGAAATTATTCAGATTCATTTAAATAGGCATTTGAAGCTTCATAATCAAATTGTTTACGAATCTTACGCTTCCTTTTTTCTTTAAACACAGGTTTGATATCCACAAGTTTAGCCAGATTTGTTCTTTTTCATAAAAAGTTCCAAACTCTTCATTTCTAATTTCAACTATTGTATTTCAAAGAAAGTAAAAATCCTATTTGGTATATAAAGTTTTTTGCATCTGAATGTTTCCTCATTTTTAGGGTTTTGTAGGTATGACCAAAAAACCCTTATACCGTCATTTTGTCGTCTTTCTGTCTGTCTGTTCGGTAAAAATTGTGGCCAAACGGCTTAACCTAGAGAGGTAATTTAGTTCAGATTTAATATAAATAATCTTATTTTGTAAATTTATGTTTAACCTGAAAATAAACTTTGTTAAACGTTTGATTTTCATTTGTGCATGGCAACTGTTATTTTCAGATAAATATACAAAAATTATTGTGTGCTTTTTTTCAAACAAATTGGGATTTTTTTGGGATTGAAATTATTGAGTGTAAAATCTAACAGTTTGAGTTTTATGGCTATGTACAATTGTAAATTCCCCTGTGGTTAAGCAAGGTCATATGAGATAAGAGAACACCTGCTGTTTACTATATGATATAATTTAATCATTAATACATTGTTCCATTACTCGACAAAAGTAAGAGCGGTCGAAGTTTCCCGTTCTGAAAGTGTACGACATTAACCTTTTCAGGCATTATCTTTTATGGCAAACAAATTTTTTGGCCCTATTTCCAGCAGATTTCCAAAGGGACATTGGCTCTCTGCACTGATGACTAAATTGCCGCGAGTGTAATAGCGCTGGTGTGTATAGGCCATAAGGTCTGTCCGGTAAAAATTGTGGCCAAACGGCTAAACCTAGAGAGTTGAAATTTGGCATGCTTTTACAACTCTTTGACCCGCACATAGGAAAAATACTAAAACGTTTCAAAAACATATCCCCCTAAAAATATATACAAATATGAGCTCATCGAAAAACAAAAATATTTTTTTTAAATTCTGAGTAGGGTATTAAATGAAAGCCCTTAGTACGTGGATTAACGATCAAAAGGTTATTTTTGCAAAATAAATTATTTTGTCGCTATTTTTGCCAAAATTATGCAAAAAATTTTTTGTCCCACACCTGTAGCCCAGATGGTTTAAATTAAAAAGTATTAAATAACACAACAGATACCCAGTAATATTTTCTATAAATATTCAGTTGGTTGATTGTAGCAATAAAGATTACCAGAGACTTGCACATAAACAATGCCTCTAATATTATCTAATTTTTAGTTATCACTTTTATTCAGATGGTACAGAATAACAGAAAATAAACTTAATCATATAAATGTACTTATTTTTTTTACAGAGACCACATACCTACTCAGTATCATATATTCAGTTGCAAAAAAAAAACATTGTTTCAAGTAATTTTCCTAGAAAAATATTTCAAGTATAAAACATAAAATACTCAATACAATGTACTAAATACTGTATTTGAAATACAAAGCGTGTTTGAAATAGTATTTCACAAAAACTTTATTTGAAATATTCACAATTCGGGTATGTTAATGTCTGAAATGTAATTCAAGCATTTATTGGGTGTAATAAGCAAAAATTAATGTGAAGTGTGAAGTTTTGTATGTAATAATAAAAAACACTCCAGCATGTCCTGCAGTTGGGACATCGTGAAACTGCTTAAAAATTTCCAGTCGCTTTTCTTTTGGTGGTATGATTTTCCATTCGTCCGTTTCGTCCGACAGTTCAGGGATCTTAGGTGTAACGTGTTTAAATATAATGCCGTTTTCTATTTTATACAATGGATACTTCTGCGGTGAATTTCTTATCTCCTCCATCAACTTCTTGTACCACTTGTCTATTACGACTACATTTTTTTGTATACAATCTACTTGTGGTACTGCTCGCGATAATGTGTCAGGAACTATATTTTCCTTCCCCTTTCTATGAACGATATTAAATTGGAATTGCTGCAAACGAACGGCCCACCTCGCTAAACGTCCTGTTGGGTCTTTTAGATTATTGAGCCACAACAATGAACTGTGGTCCGTAATGACCGTAAATTCAACCCCTTCTAAATATGGTCGTAATTTTTCAATGCTCCAAATGACAGCTAAACATTCCCTTTCGGTTGTACTAAAATTTCGTTCATTTCTAGTTAACGATTTACTGAGATAACAAATCACTTTTTCTTCTCCGTCAATAATTTATGTATGATCAAAAAACCCTTATACCGTCATTTTGTCGTCTGTCTGTTAGGTAAAAATTGTAGCCAAACTGCTAAACCTAGAGAGTTGAAATTTGGCACGCTTATACAACTCTTTGACCCGCACATAGGAAAAATACTAAAACATCCCCCTAAAAATATAAACAAATATGAGCTCATCGAAAAAAAAAATATTTTTTTAAAAGTCTGAGTAGGGTATTAGATGAAAGTCCTTAGTACGTGGATTAACGATCAAAATTTTATTTTTGCAAAAGAAATTATTTTGACGCTATTTTTGCCAAAATTGTGCAAAAAAATTTTTGTCCCACACCCTGTAGCCCAGATGGTTTAAATTAAAAATCTGGAAAAATTCTAAATAATGTACATTGGTGTGAACCGGAATAGTACAACAGGAACTTTTGATCAGATTATGTTTTCGAAAAATAACGCATTTTTGTGTTTTTAACTAAAATACGTTAAATATTTAATTCGCTATGTAACACAGTAGATAAGTAAGGGCTGATAGCGTAGTCGATTTCGTCGTTGGTTAGTAATTTGCAAACTAGAGTCCGAATCCTGTCAATTTTAATTTTTCTATTTTCTTTTTTATTTTTATTTTGTTTAAATTATTTTGTCAAAATTCTAGTTATATTTTGGAAAATGTTGCATTTAATTTTTAAAAGGGTAAATTTAATAACCAGTGGGAAGTGTTGAAATTATAATTTAATCCTGTTTGAATGTATACGAAATCAGAGGGCGGGGCTTATGATTTTAACCACCCATGGAAGTGGTAATGGCGCAATTTTCAAAATATAACCTTACTTAACCTAACCTAACCTAACCTTGCTATATAAAAAAAATACTGCACATATTTAGAAACTTAAATAAAGGTATTAGGCATGTCGAAAAAATATTTTGACATAAAATTTGTTTTTTGCATCCCAAATAATCATCATTCAGTTACTAATACCTGCAAAATCCTGAAATGTGTGAAAATTCACATTTCACATAAATTTTTTGAATTTTTACTATTAAATTACTTCCGAGTAAAATTTAAATATAATTTTGATAAAATTATGAAGTAATTATTATCTTGACTTCTATGAACTTTTACATCGCTCTCTTGTTAACCAAAATATAACACTAAATTAATTAATTTTGTTTAAAAAACTATCTATTGTATATAAATAAAGCCCAGAAAATATGATTAAGATATTAAATATGTCGTAAGTTATTTAGTTTATGAAATATATAAGAAAGTTTACATAAGTGTGAACATTTTTACAGACCATGGCGCAGTTGTTAATCAAAATATGACTCTAAATTAATTTATTTTGTTTAAAAAACTATCTATTATATATAAATAAAGCCCAGAAAATATGATTAAGATATTTAATATGTCCTAAGTTATTTAGTTTATGAAATATATAAGAAAGTTTACGTAAGTGTGAACATTTTTACAGACCATGGCGCAGTTGTTAACCAAAATATGACTCTAAATTAATTTATTTTGTTTAAAAAACTATCTATTGTATATAAATAAAGCCCAGAAAATATGATTAAGATATTTAATATGTCCTTAGTTATTAAGTTTATGAAATATATAAGAAAGTTTACGTAAGTGTGAACATTTTTACAGACCATGGCGCAGTTGTTAACCAAAATATGACTCTAAATTAATTTATTTTGTTTAAAAAACTATCTATTGTATATAAATAAAGCCCAGAAAATATGATTAAGATATTAAATATTTATATTTTGTATTTGAACGTCCGTCCAAGGTCAAACAACTTTTGTTATCTAGTTTTAAATTCCAAAGTTCATGAGCGTTCTTTGTTATTTTTATTTCAAAACGATATAAAGGTACAATTATACAAAATGTATGTTTTTCTTACTTCTAATCGTGTAAAGACAAACCTGCGCCCGGGGAAAAAAGCAGAATTCCCCCCCCCCCCCCCGGTCTCCGTACAACAAAAGTTACAACAAAAGTTATTTATGTATATTGCTGACTAAAAAAATTCGCTGGAAATATAATCAATTAAAAATAAACAATAAAAATGTTGAAACGATGCTTAAAGAAAAATATGATTTTAACACTGAGTACGATTTCGAGTAAAAAATATGTTATAACTTTATCTTCAGAGCGGCAAAATCATGGATGATTTTTCCAAATCTAATGATTGAATTACTTCAAATTTAATTGAAAGTAAACTTAAATTGGTAAGCCTGTCCTGAGCCTAGCCTGTCCTAGGGTTTTGTAGGTATGACCAAAAAACCCTTATACCGTCATTTTGTCGTCTGTCTGTTCGGTAAAAATTGTGGCCAAATGGCTTAACCTTGAGAGTTCAAATTTGGCATACTTATACAACTCTTTGATTCGAACATAGGAAAAATACTAAAACATCTCAAAAACGTATCACCATAAAAATATAAACAAATATGTGCTAAACGAAAAAAATTTTTTTTTTTTAAATTCTGAGTAGGGAATCAAATGAAAGCCCTTAGTACATGGATTAACGATCTAATGTTTATTTTTGCAAAATAAATTATTTTGATGCGATTTTTGCCAAAATTATGCAACAAAATTTTTTGTCCCACACCCTGAAGCCCAGATGGTTTAAACTAAAAATCTAAGTAATGTACATTGGTGTGAATCGGAATAGTAGAACAGGAATTTTTGATCAGATTATCTTTAAGGAAAATAACGCAATTTTTGGGTTTTTTTCTAGTTATATTTTGACAAATGTTGCATTTAATTTTTAAGAGCGTAAATTTAATATCCAGTTGAAATTACATTTTCTTCTATCTTGTCATGTATACGAAACCAGAGGGTCGGAGCCATATTTAAAACAACCAATGGAAGTATTTAACATATACAAGGTTGATATAAAAATGAAAATTTATATTTTAGTTCTAAAGAAAAATAGAAAATCTTAGAATATGTACTTTTAAGCGTTTGTTTTGGCGCCTCTAAGAGCGAACGCCCTGGGCCTGTGCCCCTCGCAACCCAGTCTTTTGTCAATGATGGCAGACAGAAAAAAAATTGTGTAGTAGTAAGTAAGCATATGTTGAAAAGTACAAACCGGCATGTTTACATTTGCATCCAAGGTCAAACACTATTATTTATACTTATACATTCCCAAATTCATGGGCGTTCATTACTAATTTTAATTTCAAAATGTTATAAAGTTATAATGACGCAAAACGTATTTTTTTTCTTACTTCTAATAACTACGAAATGGCGAAAACGTACTTCACATTTCTGCAATACACTAGTAACTTTTATAATAATTAATTATTATTAAATCAAATTCAATTATTCTAATTTTCATTTTGAAATTTATATACAAATGTCTGGGCCAGCGACAGGGGGACTACGGTTACAGCTGTACCGGACCCCAGACCTAAGGGGCTGGTCTTATGACCTAATGATCTGACAACCATAAAGAAAACAATTTACTCAGGATTCGAAATGTACCGCCCAACCGGAACTGTGTTCCAGTTTGTGAAATTTTGGAAAATATTTTTCAGATCCGTAATTTTCGTATATAGTTGTTTTATTGCTGAGTTGCACAATAATTATGAAAAGGCTAAAATATTGGCAGCGCTAAAGGGGTTTCAGGAGGGTCCGGGCCCCTCTAAAAATTGTTCTGCCTCCCGCCCTCCCCCAGATATGCCTGGAGAGAATAAAAATATACGTATATATAAAACTAAGTGCCGGGATCATTTTGGGAATATTTCGAATTGTGAAAGAGCGGGTCAAAAAGCCGCTTACGGCTTGCTTCACCTTTTCAAAATTTCTAACAATCATATTTTCATTAATGTTGCCCCCCACAAATATTTCTCGCCGCCACTGGGCTGAAACGTTCCGGTTCATGAAATAATAACCATTATAGATATCAGAGCCGGACTAAGGTATTTCTGCGCCCGAGGCAAAGTACCAGTCTTGCGCCGCTGTCCTTTACTAAATAAAAAAGGAAGATTGATCGTAGAGATGACCAAAAAAAGGAGGCGTGATTTTTGCGCCTCAACTCTTTCTTGCGCCTTTACCAACTCTGCGCCCGTAGCGAGTGCCTCGCTCGCCACATTCTAGATCCGGTTCGGGTAGATATAGTAGAAACTTTATTTGTTAGTTTAAGATAACAAGGGTTTGTTTTCATTTCTTTAATTATACTTGTAATGCGGCTGATAGACATTTTTATTTTTATTATTTAGGTATTTATTTTTTCTGGGTGCCGGTTACTTGAGAATTTCGGTTATATGAGTATCGGATAAAAGAGATTTTACTGTAATATCGTCAGGCGCGTAACTAAAAAAAATCTCATGGAGGAGGACATTTTAACGAACACCGCCCGTGTGCGTAGGACGCCCTAACATATGCACGCGGCGGCCCTTCATATGAGAAAATTTCCATAGGTGAAATTTTATGTGATAGTAGTAAGCAAATGTTGATCTCTCTATAACAAGAAATATTTTTTAAGTATAAAACCGTCTTCTTTTATTATGTAGGTATTCTGTTCGTTTCCATTTCAAGTTTATAATATTTTAAAATTAAATGAAAAAAATCTCAAACGCTGTGTAACGTAGGTGTCACGACTATTTATTCATATTTTCTCCAATTTTCTTAGGTAAATGGGTGTAAAGACGGTTAGCGAACCCCCCCTCTCCCGAAAAAACATCTTAAGTATTATTATAGATTGTACATATGTGGAAAAAGCCGGAAAAAATAAAGATATACATTTTATGAATTAGTTAGTTAAAATAACTGATTCATCAGCGAAAGCTTTTTGCTTCAAATAAGGCTATTGCGCCTATCACAGCCCGTTTAGAGGGCCCGTGTTGGACATCTTTAACATTTTTGTTTAATTGCACTTTCTTATCCAATCAATTTCTCTTTTAATTAGGGGCGGGGGCAGACACGCTGTATGCCGCGGGCCCAGATATACGTAAATACGGCCCTGATCTAGCCTAAAATAAAAAACAGAAAATAAAAGAACACATGTAGGTACGGACAGAAATATATTAGATAAAAAATATGTTTCAAAAGGGAAACAGATATGTGGGCGATGATAGAAAGCTATAAAGGGGCCCTACATTCATCTTATATCACAGATAAATATAAATAAACACATTAAAAGATAAGTGCATTTTATAAGAGAAGCGGTTTATTGAACAATAATTTTTCAGAAATTTTGTAAATGCATGACCCCCCCCCCCCTCCCGAAAAAATCTCCTCTCCAAATCTCTTTGGTGGAATTATATCATAATTTATCTTAAACCACTTAAAATTGTTATTAACTATTTTAATTAAGTGGTAAAATAATTAATTTTTAGATAATTTTAACACAGTTTAATTTACCATTTTATAAAATCAAATAAATTTCAACATGTTCCGTAAACAGAACAAATTGTTTACGCGTGATGGTTATACTTCCATTTAAACACAATTTTGTTTATATGCAGGATCTATACATATCGTGCCCTCTCTTAGCCAGTAGAATGAAAACTATCGCTACTTAAAAGATTTGGTTCGAAACTTGGGGGAAAAGGTTCGAAACTTGGGGGAAAAGGCTCGAAAGTGCATCCAAATATTCAACTGCATTTTGTCGGAAAATGAACAAAATTATTCATCCAAATTGTAAACCCTCGTATTAACAAGAGCCCTCTGAACAATTTTTATTTGAAGCATTTTTAAAAATAATTATTTGTTATGGAGATATCAGGCCATAAAAAATCGTTTTTCACAACCAGGTTGGGAAATGCGGAAGGGTGTTGAAATTCCGTGACTTTTGACGTAAATGGCTCTGGAGTTCCGGGAAGACAATATATATATATATATATATATATATATATATATATATATATATATATATATATATATATATATATATATATATATATATTAATAAAAAAGGTATTTTATGAATAATAAGACATGATTTTATTGATCAACTAATACGTCTCACACATCATATGATATATTTTATACTATTCTATTTACATAAAACAATATGCCTTAGCAACGATATAGCACCCCACGATCGTTAATAAGGATAAATGTTGCATAATTATATTTTCGCTAACACGGCCAGACTGACATGCGGAACGTTCTCGGGACGCAACTGTATTCTGCACACCATTAACAGCATTGTTGTTATCAGCAACAGCCACCTGCATACCACCAGTGGTCTGCTCCATACCAACAACAGCTTCCTGCATCTTGCATTTCAGTCACAGCATCCTGCATACCAGGATCTCCATTCTTGAGCTGGTCCACCATTCATCTTCTTCTGCATCTTGGAAGTCTTCACGTAATTCAAAATCTGTAAATAGAGCAATTTGGGCGCAGAATTGATCTTTCACAAAATCAACCATGCACTAATATCAATTAGTTAAAATAAACATTTGCTTAAAACAAAACCTTCCAGAAGCAAATTATAAATTGTGATCTGAAAGTTTAGAGACTTTTTGTTATCATTTCATTTCTCTACCACGAACTCAGTGACTAGATCAGCAAGCTCAGATACTCAAGAACTATCTATTAGTTTCCTTCATTACAGATTGTCTACAGCACAACAAGCTCAGAGACCGTTTATTTGTTTCTGCACACACAGTGCTTTATCATCAACATCATCAGCCCGTCGCCATAGCTCACCATCTGCCACCATGGTTACAGAGCTATTACCGGACTGATGCCACTGGCAGCGGCATGTCTTGCGGTACTCGACAACCTTTTCTCTCAACTCATTAGCAATTACATTTATCAGTTTATTCTGCCAATCCGATCCCAGTGATCTGTCATTTATCTTTTCCAATAAACGTTCAACTTTAAAACTCAAATCTCGAAACTCAGATCTTAATTATCAAATCTCAAATATCATAACTCAGACATTAAATCACAAATATCAAAAACAAAATCTCAAATCTAATTTTCACACATTATGGCTAACACGTGCCATATGATTTAACCAAAACAACTTCTTACCTCTTACCATTGTCGTCAACAATCTAATTAGTTACCTTCATACAATGTGTTTGTTAATAACAAAGCAACGCTCGTTCATCCTGACAATTATTAGAGATCTGCTTTGGATAATTAATCCTGACATGTTCTGCATTTTTGAAAAAATTTCACATTTCAAATTTATTCCAATGAGTGTCATTTCCTTAGAAACCACTTAATTTTTGACAAAATAACTTGAAATTTGCCAATTTATTATCTAGTTCATAATTCATACTACCTTTATATGATTCTCAATCGTCACCTTTAACTGAAAACTTTACATTAGCCTTTGCAATATTATACGACAATTTCTTTTCAATTTTACAACAATGTATTGTTGCATTAAAAAATATTTTTAATATTGCACTTATAGTCTTCTATTTTAATAATCTTGTGGGTGATAGGCCAATCACACTTCTGATATTAATAAAAAAGGTATTTTATGAATAATAAGACATGATTTTATTGATCAACTAATACGTCTCACACATCATATGATATATTTTATTTATACTATTCTATTTACATAAAACAATATGCCTTAGCAACGATATAGCACCCCACGATCGTTAATAAGGATAAATGTTGCATAATTATATTTTCGCTAGCATATATATTGAATATTTTAAAAATTAAAGGTACGGAGATTCGATTTTAGAACCTTACATTTAACCAGAGCCGTAGCAACGGGTTGGCATCGGGGCACTTGCCAGCGGCGCGAGTTTTAACGAGGTGCGCGTGACCTGATGAGGGGCGCCAGTGCATATATTTGGTCATTAAAAGCATTGGCAGGTGAAAACCTGCCAATGCTTTGGATGTCACCAAGGAAGTGGGGACATTTTTTTTGCTCATCACTTGAATTTGGGAAGTGGGGACCGTTTTATTTTGCTCATTACTTGGATTTGGAGAGGTAAATTTAATCAGTTTACTTTATTTGCTAAGGGTGCCGAAAACATTGCTACGGTTCTGCATTTAACAAGCGGATACTCTATCCACTACGTTACGGTGTTGATTGAATTTTTATTATCTTAATCGTGTATAAGACCCTTTTAGTGCTGCATTGGGGAAGCCCAAGCTTTTTAGAGAACTTCGCAAGCAAATAATAAATAATAATAATAAATAATAGTGCCTTGTAAATAGATATTAAGTTTTTCCAGAGGCCTTACGGTCTTACAGCTAAGTGTTTTTAGAGAACTTGCTCTTGCGGATTATTTTATATATAAGAAAAATGGAGGGTGAGTTAATATTGGCACTGATTTGTTATTGAACGATAAGAGATAGAAACCTACGGTTTGAAATTTAAAATCTACACTTTTATCCAGAGTTGGACTGGATAAAAAAATTTGCCCGAGGAAAGTTGCAGGATAGGCCCACTATAGAATAGGTAGGCCATTTCCATAAAAACTTAGGAAATGTTATTAATTTACTGAACAATTAATTACAAACGATTTCCCATTTCCTGGAATAGGTGCGAAAGAGACAATATCTACACCAGTGAACCAAAATTTAAGTTTTTGTCTAAAATCTTTTGAATAGTACATTGGAGAGAAATTTTGATATCACCTACATGTTCAGTTTGTTTCGAAAGGCCCATGATATTTTATAAAAAAATAAATAAAAACAAGAGTTGCATTTAACTCCATTTAATTACTTAAAAATATAAACGATAAGAATTTCTGTTCTAATAATCGTAAAACATTATATTCTATCCGAATATATTCAATAACATTTCTGTACAGTAAGACCCCTTTTTATATCTTTAAAATTTTCCTTTTTTTAACAAACTAATAACATTAAAAAGTTCTGCTTGCAACAGTGAAGCGAAGCCATCGAAGGAGTCACAGTCTGGGGGTGAGTTATATGACATTTGATCTGTTAGCTAACGTATTTTTTGTTAAGGACGTTGAAAGTGAGTCAGTCAAAGGAAACTAGCACAGTGATTCCAGCAGTACTCGCTTAGCTACATTCCTCTTCAACTACGCTGACGACCACGAGTCCGACCTCCGCGTACTTTCTGGTGGGTCAACCATCATGTGAATGAGACAACTTTATAGGGTTCCTCGATTCTCCAATGGGCAATCCCTGTCATGGAGGCATGTCGAAAATGATTCCGGCCAGTACGGGATGGACGAGAGTCTTCGATATTTACAAAGCCGGAGAAAACTTCATTTTTGCTGGTGATTTTAACTATGACCCTCTTGATAATAAGTGGAGAGGTTGTACGGGTGTCGGACATAAATGAAAACAACTATCTACAGCTGACCAGTTTCGGAATAGTTTATTCCTTCATCAGAGCTGCTATATACAGGAGAATCGAAATACAGTATAAATGTACATAGTATAACAATAAATCAATATAATAATAATATAAGTATAACATTGTAAACCATACCTGAGATAACAGTGTTAAGTGTATTGGTGAGGTAGATAAAAACGGGTCATTATATAAAAAAATTGTTGAAATGTAAATAAATAAATAAATAAATAATGTAAAACGAAGTCAAAGATTAAAATGAACGATACAACAAATTAAAATGTGTTTTAAAAAATAATAAATAGGTAAAATATATATGAGCACAGGTGTGTCGTAGTATTATGAGATTGATAATGGTGACTAGCTGAAAAAATCACAGATTTGTTAGATTCTTGTAGTATCCTGATATATGGGTTGTGCATGGGGTCGATGACCTGAAACCGTGGATATTTTAGAAGGAATAATGTGTAACACTAGGTGCCATCTATTGAGAGAGGGTGTGGTTAGGTGAAAATAGGAAGGGGTATGTGGTGTCATCTGTTGGGAAGGGGGTTTGTACTGGGGAGTGAGATGCGTTGTAGTCCCGCTAGAGTTTACCATGTCAGTATACAGACGCTAACGGAAATGGCGTCTAGATGTTTGCTAAGTAAGACAAACTATAAGTATAGTTTGGCTGAGTCATGGTACTGCCACACCATGTCCCGAGAAGCAAACAGACTACACGCGTGTCTGGTGTTCTGGTATACGAGAAACCAAGTCTTGTGTATGTGACGGCAAGACAAAACCAGGTTCCGAGGTCAGAGTAAATACAAACATGGACAGCAAACTAGCAACGCATACTACAACGCATCTCACTCCCCAGTACAAACCCCCTTCCCAACAGATGACACCACATACCCCTTCCTATTTTCACCTAACCACACCCTCTCTCAATAGATGGCACCTAGTGTTACACATTATTCCTTCTAAAATATCCACGGTTTCAGGTCATCGACCCCATGCACAACCCATATATCAGGATACTACAAGAATCTAACAAATCTGTGATTTTTTCAGCTAGTCACCATTATCAATCTCATAATACTACGACACACCTGTGCTCATATATATTTTACCTATTTATTATTTTTTAAAACACATTTTAATTTGTTGTATCGTTCATTTTAATCTTTGACTTCGTTTTACATTATTTATTTATTTATTTATTTACATTTCAACAATTTTTTTATATAATGACCCGTTTTTATCTACCTCACCAATACACTTAACACTGTTATCTCAGGTATGGTTTACAATGTTATACTTATATTATTATTATATTCATTTATTGTTATACTATGTACATTTATACTGTATTTCGATTCTCCTGTATGTAGCAGCTCTGATGAAGGAATAAACTATTCCGAAACTGGTCAGCTGTAGATAGTTGTTTTCATTTATGTCCGACACCCGTACAACCTCTCCACTTATATTCACTACGGACACGACCATCTCCACACCTCTTGATAATGACCCCAATTTTTTCATACTTAAGGAACTTTTTTCCTCATATGGCCTTTTAATGAAAGTTGACTCCCCTACGAGAGTCACTGCAACAACTGAGTCAATGATCGATCATATCTTTACAAATATTGGTCATAGTGATTTTAGTACAGTTCATGATATTTGGTATTCTGATCACCGGGTGGTACTATTTGATACAAAATTTCATTCAGCTCTTAACTCTAGTAATGTTAATTTTAAGAAAAGAATTTTCTCGGCGTCTAATATACACTATTTTCAGCAAAGTCTTGTTACTGAGGAATGGGATGAAGTATTAACCCTTACTAATGCTGAAAATGCTTTCAATAGATTTTATGAACAATTCTCATATTATTTCAATGACTGTTTTCCTTTTAAATTATGTAAACAGAAATCTAAAACAAATCCGTGGATGGATAATAAAATTATTTTATCCAGTGTATATTTAAAAGACCTTTATCTGATACAACAAATGTATCCCCAGTTTAAGGCTTTCTATAAACTTAAAAGGAAAGAGCATATTAATTTAATCAAAAAAGCTAAGAAAACATACTATATGTCTTTAATACAGGACTCAATTACTGAAAATAAACCAAAAGTGCCTTGGCGAGTGGTTTCAGAACTAACTAATAAATCTAAATTTCACAAAAATCTAACACTCCGTAAAGATAACTCGCTAGAAACTGACCCTACAATAATTGCTAATTCTTTTAACCAATTTTTTATTAATGAGCCGAAGAAACTTTCTTCGGAGTTAAAATCGCCAGTGGAAGATCGGAGGCTATATTGTAGTCCGGGTATCTCTTTCGCTAACAGTATGTTTCTTGAACCCTATACCGAATTTGAACTACTCTCATTGTTAAATAATAAACTTAAAAATAAGCTGTCCGGTGGTCCTGATGAAATTCCCGATATGATATTAAAAGTCTGTTTACCCAATATTATTGCTCCATTAACCCATTTGATAAATATTTCTTTTGCTCAAGGGCATTTTCCCTCAATATTAAAGCGAGTTAAAATAAATCCAATTTTTAAGAAAGGGGATCAGACTAACGTTAAAAACTATAGACCCATTGCTCTTTGCTCAGTCTTTGCTAAAATTTATGAATATAGTATGTATAACAGACTGCTAAGTTACATCACTACTAAAAACATTTTGACTCCTCAACAACATGGGTTTCGTAGCAAATTCTCAACCCTAACTGCTATAAATGCATTTTTAAATGAAATTTGTTGTACCCTTGAGGCTAACGACTGCCCTATTGGTATATTTTGTGACCTCAGTCGAGCATTTGATTGCGTAAGTCATGAAATCTTACTATTTAAACTCGAAAAATATGGCATACGCGGTTCAGTACTAGATTGGTTACAGTCATATCTTACGAACCGCTCCCAATTTGTAGAGCTCACACACATTTCACAGAAAGACTCACTAAAGTTCAAATCGGAGGTAGAACATAATTCAATTGGTGTTCCACAAGGTTCCATACTAGGCCCCCTACTATTCATTTTATTTATGAATGACTTGCCTAAATACCTGGAAAAACATAAGATGGTTTTACCGGTCCTATATGCTGATGATACCTCTCTTTTGGTAAAAGGATCAAATATTCAGGACACCAAATCTTTATGTCAGGAAATATTAACTGATTTAATAACCTGGTTCAATGCCAACCAACTTCACTTGAACTACAGCAAAACTGGAATTGTCTGTTTCAATTTAAATTATAGAAACCCACAAAATATTAATGATCCATTAATATGTAATGAGCAGATAATAAGTGAGTTTAAGAATATAAAACTTTTGGGTTTTGAAATGGACGAACATTTAAATTGGAAGAGTCACTGTGCTTCATTGGTCTCTAAACTGAATGCTGTATGCTATCAAGTGAGAGTGCTCAGGGATGTCCTAGATTGTGTTCATCTCCGTCTCTTTTACAATGCTCATGTTCTTTCACGTTTGACATATGGTATCATACATTGGGGGGCTGGCAGTAAGGCCAGCGATGTTTTCATTACTCAAAAACGTATCATTCGTACAATGTTCAAACTTCATCCGTTGGACTCTTGCCGTAACTTCTTTAAGACGCATAAAATTCTGACAGTTCCTGGTATATATGTACTTCAAATCTTATTACATATATTTGATAACAAAGATGCTCTAAATTCAACTAACTCTCATAATTATAACACCCGATACTATAACCTCCATATTCCAGCCCACCATTTAACCTTCTCTAGCAAATCGCCGTTAATTCAAGGGGCTAAATTATTTAATAGTCTTCCTGAAGAACTAAAAAATTGTAAAAATAAAAAGCATTTCAAAAATAACATTAATAATATAATTTCAAGAATGGGGCCCTATAGTGTAAAGGAATTCTATTCAAATATACCAAACTCATTGCCCGACTTTAATTTACCTTAATTTAAATTTATCTAAGCTTGTCTGTTGAAATAACATGTGATGGTGTATTTGCTTGTAAAAATTTTATATATGTATGTAGCTGTATGTATGTATATGTATATACTTATATGTGCATGTGTATGTGCACATGTATGTATGTATGTATGTATGCATGTATTTCATTCTTTTAATGTTTAATGTTTATTTCTAATTGTATACTTATATATATAGACTAATTCCAGATAATTTGTAAAAATTCATATGGAAATAAAGACTTATTATTATTATTCCTCCAGCTCCCATGACAATTCCATCAAATATTATTATTGTAATTAATATTTGTTTAATAAAATCTGTTGTTAAACCAGGAATTTGATTTACATTAAACCATCCACTTTCCAATATAACCAAAATATCACAGGAAGAATTGGTTGATCCTTGCCATCAGTCGATTGGTATCGTTTAGCTCTTCTAATACTGAGACATTTGGATCAATTATTATTGAAAGGGCACATGTCCCCTTTCTGACGAAAATAAAATTTTGTAGTGTTATCATTCCTAAATCATAAGCCTATTACTTGTTGAAAGGCTTCATTCGTGACTTAACTCTGTAGAATTATATGGGCGATTGAAATTAACGTTTTTTTTTTTTTTTTTGAAAGGGCTCATGTCAATGGGTTAATGATTATATAGAAAAGTATATACCTCAAACTGCTACAGAAATTATTTTATTTTATTTTTTTGATAAATGCATTGGTCAAAACAAAAGTCACACTGTTCAGATAGTTTTATTGGCACTATCAATTGAAGCAAACAACTTTTTTCCGAACAATGGAAAAAAAGAATTTCGTGCAGTGATTAAACCCTTTCATTTGAAAGACAAAACACCGAAAGAAATCAAAGCCGAGATGGATGAAGTTCAAGGCACATCTGTATCAGCGTGACTACGTCAGAAATGGTCTTGAAAGATATGGCCTTGAGTAATCGACGAGTGAAAGTGCGCGAATTTGTTGAGGCCACAGGCATATCACAGGGCTCAGTGGTTTCAATTTTGCACGAAAAATTGGGTATGAAAAAGATATCGACAAGATGGGTTCCGCGTTTGCTCACAGTGGAGAATAAATACAATCATGTGGTTGTTTCAATATTGAAACAATTGCCATTGGGCTGGTTTGGCGACTTGCCGTCGCAATTCTTACGAGTTTCTGCTCAATATTTAACTGTTGATGATTCATGGATCCACCACTACAGTCCAGAGACAAAGAAACAGTCGAAACAGTGGGTTTCTGGAGGTGATCCGCCTCCTAAGAAGGCGATGACGGTGAATTTGGCACGGTTTTTTGGGATGTACGCGGAATCATCCACATTGACTACTTGGAAAAAGAACGAACGATATATATAGAGTATTATGCGTTGTTATTGGACATGTTGAGTGAAGAAATCAAGAATAAACGCCCACATTTGTTCAAGGAGACAGTGCTCATCCATCAAGGCAATGCATCGGTTCACACCGTAACACTGCCTGACATAAGGCATATAAATAAATTATAGTTGCACCACGTGATATTATTACGTGATGCAACTATAATTTTAACGTAAATAGTCTTTATAAACAAAACTCAAAAACGACGTTTACAAATTAAATTTATATGAAACTGCAAAAAAATAATGCTATTTTCACTTATTTTTCTACTGAATGACTGTAGCAAAATTATTGCATGCAACAAATAAGAAAAGTAGGTAATTTCTGATAAGAATTAAGTTTTTGAATAAATATTATTTTTATTTGGAGGACCAGTTTACCAAAAAACTATAAAAATTCGTTTCCACAATAGTATGGATTTTCCGCACTAGTGAAATGAATTAGATAAATAGGCTAACGGCCACGGTCGAAGAAAAATAGCTATTGTGAAACTTTACCAAGTGTTTATAGGTAAAAACCTATAATCGAGTTTAATCAATTAAAACAATCAACTATGCAATGTTCGCTTAATATTTACTTTTATTATATCATGCAATCTTATTATTATTTATCATTACTAATTTTCTTTAGAGCTATTTCTTACTAATACAATTTACTTCGTCATGAATGGTTTGACTTGGTGTTTCTTTTTAGGAGCTGTGATTATGTTGAGGAAGGCTATGCTACGCAGAAATCGTGGCGAATTTCATGTAGATCATCCATTTTTACTATCGCTTATGCACACTGATGAAAATAAAAAAGTGCCTTTATTTATTGGCCGCGTCACCTTACCAGAAAGATCTTAGGTTCGTTCTTGTCTAATTATATATTATTTAGGGTAAAGTCACTCAGGCGTGCACCCAGGAATTTTTCATGCGGGTGCGGGGGACTCACAAGCCAAATTATTAAAAAATTTCACATTTCTAAACTACAAGTGATGACTAAAAAAAAAATCTAAAATACAAGTGATGTCCTCACCTCTAAGATCCTAATAATAATAATATTTATTTATATATAAAATGTTTACAAGAATGATAATGACAAAAAAAAGGTCTTCACTTGTATTTTGACAGAAACACGTAACGACGTCATGTTTTTTTGGAGTTCTTGGTCATCACTTATATTTTGACAAACACACGTAAAAATCTCGTTTTTTGGAGCTCTTGGCGGGAGCTCAAGCCTGTGATCCCCTCATGGGTGGGCGCCTGAAGTCACTATATACATAAAAAGTAGCGAACGCTTGAAGTAGCTGAAGGTCAAATTTGTGCCCTAGAGTTTGATTGGCAACGCTGGTTCCCGGTTTGACAGCAAATGTTATTACTTTAATGCCCGGTTGCATAAAACATTTCTATATTTAGATTTTGTTACAACTGTTTTAATTTTTAAACTAGATAAGTTAAAGCGTTGCTGAAACAAATTCAATCTAATTGTCTAGTTGTAATCGAGTTTTAATGCATTTGACAGATATAAAGTCGTAATTAATGAACTTGCAGACACTGTAAAGTTTGACAGTCTAGCCAATGAGCGGCGGCCATTAAGAGTCCAAACAATTGTTGATTTACCTGTTAGAATTTGTATGTTTTCGTTATTTCAAATGAATTGTACATTTAATTGTAATTTTAACTGTGAACTGTTATTGTATTCAATATATTCTATCAAACACTGAACTAAAAATTACTGTTTCATTCGATGGTAATTAATAATTAATATATTTATAACTAAAATAAGATTTTTAACCTAACTATGACAGGTTTTATTGTATGTCAACAATAGCGAAAGATTTTTTATAATCATAGAGGAAAGTGCCCTAAACCGGACTCCCCCTCCCTAAAGCCCCGGTCTCCTTGCTCTGCATTCTCTTGAACTTTAGCGAAACCAAGTGTAAATAGTAGTTTAGGCTTCTAGCACTCTGTAGCGGAGCGTATACGTCGCCCGCTTCATTTGTTTTTTGTCAGTCTGCCATTATGTACTTTGACAGAGAAAAAAGTTTTTACATTGTGCTGTATTTTTCGTTATTTCTCAGAGATATTGGCAGGTAAGCCTTTCGACCAACATATATTCTTAAGTGGTAAGGTTTAAGGTTAATGTTTACCATTAAACCTTAGCATTTAGATGTTTGGTTAAAAATTTAATGGGTTAACAAAATGTTAGCTATAGGCACGCAAACCGGACCCCCTTCAATTGCCTAAACCGGACCCCTTATTCTCTCTTATTCTTAGGATAATGGGGAAGGTTGATCGAAGAAAGTGGAGTCCGTTTAAAATGACTAAAGATATTGATGCAATTCGGAAAAAGAAGATGGGTACATTTTTGTCGCTAAACGATTTATTTTGATGTATAACGGAATTAATATTAATAATTTCGTTTAGCAACAAAAATCGCTTCTATATCTTTTTTTAATACATTCTGTATCTTTTTTTAAAAACTAAAACCTGTAATTGTTATATTATACTTATACTTTGAAACTAGATTATGTTTTCTCTGATTTAATACCTTTTTCTAATTTTGTTTAGTGTTATTTTGATTATTTTTACAAGGGGTCCGATTTCGGCAACTATTTTTCAAATCGCCAAAGTGTAAGGTTTTAGAAAATAATTTTTTGTTATACTAATTTTTAATTTTATTTTCTAAAAGTAAAATGTAAATGGTGCATAACATTATAAAGTAAATATTACATGCTTTTAAAACATAATTTTTTACTATTTTCTATTTATTTTTTAATCAAAAACAAAATGGGGGTCCGGTTTTGAGCACTTTCCTTTAATATCAATATATAAATATTGTAGGTTCATTTTTACATTCATTTTCATATTATTGAGAATATTGTTGGTTGTGTAGCATATAGCTGTAATAATCAGTTAGATAATGGTTTTCTTATGAAAAAATTCCGAAGGATCCAGAAAGAAGGAATAAACAAAACTAAAATTGGCAACTATAAAATAGAAGAGTAAATCGGTAGCTATACTTTGTATCTAAGATGTGTTTATTTTTTATTGTAACATATTATATTCACTAATAATCCTATCCATTTTTGTGAAAATACCTATTCCCAAAAATTTGCTAATCTTAATGATCTTATTTTTCATTTGAAACTATTACGTTTTTTGGACTTCTAATGGCGGCGCTGTCACCATTGCCCAGATTGTTACTATACAGTGTCTGTAAATGGATTGATGTGAATTCTAATGGCAACATACAATGGTAAAAAGTAGAAGCTTTATATTTAACCCTAATTATTTTAAAATTATTTTAAATTATAAATATAAATTTGCGTTAAAATATTGTGTTATATATATTTTTATTTAGTAATTACTATGTTAATATGTGTTTTATACTTAATTGTACTTAATTACGGTTATGTTTTTCAACCGGCTTGAAATATTTTTAATAATCGGCTCGGAAAATTCATGATAATTTAATATCAGGGTAGCGCGAGCCAACTGCAACACACCACTAATTATACCCTACTTTTTCTGTAGTTAAACATTTTACAACTTTTTTTCAGTAATTAATTATCATTATTCAGAAAATAAGCTAGATTGCATTTTTGTATTTTTTTAGTTTGTAGATGCTTTTGTACTAATAATAAAATTGTATTTATTGATAGTATGCTTTTATTTCCTTATACAAATCTTTGTAGATTTTATACATACAGATTGAACAGTGAACGGCTAATGCGACAAACTTACATTGTGATAAATAGATCATGTTGTCGAGTCGAATGTAGATGCAATTCAATTTGAACGTGTTTGTCAACGATTATAGAACCGCTGTTTCGTATAACTATGTTCTGAAAAAATGCAATTGTAGTCAAATGAAAAAAGCGTAAATAGCATTAAGGCCCAGTCTTTCCACCTTCAGGTAAACTTCTAGGTAACTGTTTGACAGAAAAGGTTATGCGATACTTTCTGTGCTGAATAAATGTCATCCCGTCTTCCAATACAAATTTATCTATCGGATAGTTATCTAACGGATAATGAGACTGACGTATTGAATTCACTGATTAGTATTGACAATTTTTTCAGCAGATGAAGTTCCAGATAACCTTATCTGTCAGATAGTTAGGTAGGTTTACCTGAAGGTGGAAAGACCGGGCCTCTATGGTATATTTGTTCTGAGAGCTCAAATATTTTTGAAAAGATTACACTAACCTGCGAATTTTTTACTTGGCGTTCGTGCTGTAGGTATATTTTATTTTAAAAAATGTCTTTTCTGAATTAAGGGGCGCTGTTTAAAAAAAATCCAGCCCCGAGCCCTGCAGTCTACCCGGTCCGCGATAATTTTATCGACTTCTCCCGTCTCTTGATAACCCTGGCTGCATTTAATAAAACTATTATAAATTAAACACAGACAAAACAATTAATAATTAATTAAACTAGGATTTGTGTCATATAACTAAATTTTATACTAGCACCGATACGAATTTTATTCCTTGTTTTTTCGATAACAGCCGAAGAATTTATAAACAGTGCCCGTTTGAAAATATACGTTTATTATGTTAAGCGTAGATGCAAACATCCATCGTTGCTGTGCGCCAAAATTTTAACTAACTTATATCAGGTCTGGGAAAAAGTTCGTGGCGTTTTTTTAGTAAAATTCAACTGGTTTTGTTATAGTGTGAAAATGAATTTATTTAAACCAAATATGCTCCATTATTATCGACAACGTTTCACCATTTTTCGGGTAGAGCCATGATGCCATCGGTGAAGAACTTCTGTGGTTTCTGGTTGAAAAACTGAATCCAGTGGTTTTCACAGGCTTCCATTGAGAGAATTCTGCAGAGATCGGAATAGGTGATAGTTAGAGGGTGCTATATCTGGACTATACGGTAGATGCAACAAAATTTCCCAACCAAGCTCTCGCAATTTTGACGGGTCATCAAAGATGTGTGTGGTCTTGCGTTGTCATAATGAAAGACAACACCTTTCCTATTATGCAATTCGGGCCGTTCTCTTTCAATTGCCTGGCGTATTCTCTCTAGTTGTCCACAGCAGAGTTGAAAATCAATCGTCTGACCAACAGGAAGTAACTCATGGTGGACGATTCCCTTCCAGTCCCACCACACACACAGCATCACCTTGTTCGGCGTAAATCCGCGCTTCGCGAACGCTTGTGACGGCTCACCATCCCTTATCCACGATATTTTACGCTTCCGATTGTCGTACGTGATCCATTTTTCATCACCGGTTATGACACGTTTCAGAAATGGCTCGATTTCATTGCGTTTCAGCAGCGCATCGCAGATGTTAATTCGGTCTATCATGTTTTTCGCGCTCAACTCATGAGGAACCCATATATCGACCTTCTTTTTGTAGCCAGCTTTTCGTAAATGGTTCAAAACAGGTTTGTGGTCAATGTCTAACTCCGTACCAATATCGACACTGCTGATATGCCTATCTTTCTGGATTTTTTCAAGAATTTCATCAGCTTTTTCACTGACGACCAGAGCGTGAGTCATCTTTCACATTAAAATTACCAGAACGAAAGCGAGCGAACCATTTCTTCGCAGCAGATTTTGATAAAATACCTTCACAGTACGCAGCATATACTGTTTCACAAGCCAGCGCAGCGTTCTTCCCTTTGTCGTAATAATATTGCAAAATATAGCACAATTTTTCATTACTTTTTTCCAATTTCAAACGCAAACAACTTTCCAACCACTGCACAAATTTGAATGTTTAGACACTCAAAGTAACGCTCGAACTGTCACCTGTCCAACGAGCACTTAGTGGTGTCGCTGCGATCTGTGTTACCTGAGTTATTTGCAATTGGCGCCGTCTATCGGCAAAAACGCCAGGAACTTTTTCCCAGACCTGATCAAATGAGCATGGTTGGGTTCAGGGCCACCCCTAGGCGGGAGCAAATGGGGCACCTACCCCAGTCCCCTCGCTTCGTCCGTCAAGTAATAAAATAATAAAATACAATTAAAATATTATCCCAAGTTTTATAAATAGTTGGAACAAAATTACATATATATATATAGATGGGGCCCCGCAACTCCAGCTTTACCCCAGGCCCCGCAAATGCTAAAGGCGGCCCTGCTGGCGTTAACGGTTTAATTAAGATTTTTGAATATTTCTTGTTCATAAATTTTACCACCGCAAAAGCTTAGGTCCCGCAGAACCCGACATGCGGGGGGACGGGGTTCGTAAAGTTTTGAGGCCCAAGATATAAAACTGTATGTATATTTGTGTGGCGAAGTATACGCCACTGATTTTGACGCGTTTCTTATTTTTGCATTTGCTAACGAAACAGGACTGATTATTCACTCGGCAACACTGTAGTTTCTGTTTAATTTTTTCGGTATCCTGCATAATGCATCCCAGGTTTCCACTGCTGCAATGTTTGCACTGTTTCCATGTTTCAATTCACTTTAACATATAACTTTAACAATTTATTTTTAGGTGGTTTACAAAATATTCATCAAGATTTTTAACAATAACCTAAGATATTGTTTTTAAGGTGAATCGCTGTTTAGGATTTATACTGAAACCCATGAAAACTGTTCTTAGGGCGCTATTGTGCAGAATACAGTTTTTTCTGTCTCAATTCGCAGGCGTATTGCGGCTTTAGCCATTGCAACTGTTCAATCTGTATTAAGGTAATTCCAGGTCAAAAATGAATAACACCAATCAACTTTCCTGGCAAATATTCAGAAAAATGATATGCCCGTATTCATAAACGTTCATTAAAGTATAAAGCTTCGTTATATCAAAACAGACCATTAAAAACAAAATTTTATATAGAAAATTTTCATTGAAATTGACAATTTCTATAGATATTTGATATAACAAAGTGTTATGCAGTGATATCGCTAGGGGGGCGCAGCCCACACCGGCTGTCATCAGAAGGGGTGACATCTAATTTAATAAATATTTTATAAAAAAGTTATATTGGTTCAAAATAAATAATAATTGTTGTAAATTATTAAAATTAACCATTTATGTATATTTGCTTTGATGTTCTCTTTGACACTTCTCAGACAAAATATTCGTGCTGGAAACTTTTGATGCATGATGATATGAAAGTACTTTAAAGAGTTTTTGATCGACCTGAATAAATAATAATCCAAATGAGCCAAGTTGGGTCGATAAATACCACGCGGGAGAACTTCTTAGCCAAAATAGTTTGCAGAATAGTAAGGGCAAGATGAAACCTAGCGTTGTCGTGCAGTAATATGAACTTCCTACTTTTATTTCATTGGGCCAATGATTCAATTGACGTCTATAGCGTTCGGTAGTAACTGTTTCTCCCCGCATGGTTGGAGGAGTTTGTTAAGGCGTGTACAGACTGAAATAATCTGCTCGCGAACTCATCGTCTAAACCAAGTTGTAAATAATGAAGTCATGTTCGCCATGTAGTTCGAGAGAAGTTCACTTAATTCGGCGTCCAGAATTAGATGTAGTCCCATATGGTCCACAACATATTTGTTTGTGTGAGAAACGTAAAAGAAAAAAAAAAAAAAACTTGAGCTTATTTAGGATAAAAATGTATTTAAAAATGAAAAATGTGCTCACTTCATTTCACGGTTATAAAAAAAATTCAAGGAACCCTTCTGGATATTTGAAGTTTCGTCATTGCACTGGCGCACCGAGGGGGGGGGCGCACCGAGGGGGGGCGCCCCCTCCTCAAGAAAGAAGGAAATACTACATTTTTTATTTTTTTCACCGGTCTTAGGTAAATATATGTATTTATAAATAGAGATGATCATTTGTATTTCAGAAGCGGGGAACTTTTTTTTTAGATCATCACTTTTTTAGAAATGAGAATAATTTAAATAATTTTGTCTTCCGCGCCCTCCCCCAAAAGAGAATATGCATTTTCTATTAATTTCAATATTAATCATAATAAAATATAGCTTATATATTGTAAAATGCATGAGGTATTTTGCTGTATGATTATTTTAAATTTGTTAAATTTTCATTTCATTGGACCTGGGGGCGGGTACGTGATCCCAGTAGCCCCCCTAAATACGCCACTGTGTGTGTAGCCAATTTTTTGATTCTTCAGATCTGATCTTGTTTAATATGATTGATCTGATCTATTCGATTATGATCATTGGATCGATTTCTGCTTGGTTTTTCGACGAATATAAGAAAGAATATAAGAAGAAATATTTAAAAGTTTTCAACTGCGAACCAAAATTTCAGAACCAACACTGTATTCGATTTCACATCTAGTGACTTAATCGACAGATCTTGAAGTTAGCTTTCGTTTGAGACCATTTTAGACGTAGCTCCTTGCAGTCCCGAGTTATACAGATTTGTTTAAGAGGCGCAGCTGAAAAATAGAAAAGTTATACTATAGCACGACAACGCTCGGCCACAAGTCGCGAAAAGGGCAAAGGACATTATTTTTTCCTCGGGCTGAGGAATTCTTCAAACAACGTGTATTCACCGAACCTAGCCCCTTTGGATTACCACTTGTTCTGGTTCAACTAAATTTCCAAGCCGTGGTCTGTAACAACTGCATGCGTTGGCACGCCCACCCCCTAGCACTTTTCTTTATATAAACGTTTAATTTCTTTAAAAAAGACACGATAATTTGTTTGTTTTCTTTGGGATTTATGTATTTTATTTACATGCTTTTTAATAATTTAAATTCTGATTTGGTACAGCTTTAGAAGTTGGATTCCGTGGCATGGATACAGAAACACCCAAAAGAAAATCATTTGATGTAGTTCATCCATCTATGGTTTATATTATTTCTATGGGACTTAGAGATATTTTATTTATGGGCAGAATTTCTGAACCTTGTGGTTCAATGCCCTCTGATCATTACTTTCGGAACTAAAGAATTCGGAGTAATTGAACCAGGAGGTCATAAAATTAATATGGCAAGATCGCGCCGAAAGTCAAATGTTGAAAAATTCCCAAAAAATTACCAAAAAAGGGTTCATCTAAATTTATATAAATTTCTCTTGCTTGTATGTTTGCTTGTTAAAAAATATTTTGTTTTTGTATCATAAAATATAATTTATTTAATTGTTTTTGCGTTTTATTGTGATGTTTACTTTTAGACGTAATCACTCAACAATACAAAAACGACTTGTAGACATGGAAAATATTGGAACCAGATTAAACTAGAGGCCAAGTCATTATCTTCTAAATTTCCATCATGTTTTCAGTCTTTCACATTTAGCCTGTTTTCTGAGTATTTTGCCAATATACTTGTAAAGGGTATGAGTAACGCGCTCTAGTTGACAACGAGTCAACTAGAGATATCAACACCGGGAGACGCGGGAATGCGAGATTTCTGGGAGTCGGGGTCGAGAAGTCATGAGCGAGAGATGAAACTGTATAGTGTTGAGTTTGATGGGATGATATTTCTAATAAGAGTTCTGTGTGTGTGTGTAGTTTTCCCAAAATATGATATGTATGGTGAGTGAGATTAAACAGTATTTTAAACAATCAACACAATATTTCAATATCAACAACCGAATCCCATACCTCTGAGGACCGCTACCCCTCAGAAGACGAAGGGCGGGCGAATAGGGAACAACGTCCACCCTCCCCAGCTGCAGTTTTTGCAGACAACCCTTCCCGAGGATTACTCAAACGCCGTATCTAGGTCGCCAATATAGCGGTGGCCGCCGCGGTGTTTAGTGGACTCATCACAATGGTGGCAGCTATATGGGATTGTTGAATTGATTTTGCATGTTTAATGTTGAGATTGTTGAATTTGCATGTTTGATTTTTAAGATTTTATAATTTAAAGTGTTTAAAAGAATAATTAATACTATTTTGTCCTACATTTTATCATCTTGAATTGTTTGTTTTCTTTTGCTTAATAGCCGAAACGTGTGAAGGTTGTGCTACAGTTATAGTATTGTTGTGTTATCGCATTCTGTAATAATAAAATTTTGTTTATGTGATCATTTGCTGACTAATTATTATTGAGGAAAAAAGTTTTGAGGAATTTTGATTTTATACTAAATCTAATTGTTACTTTAGAAAATAGTTTTGAACAATTTTGGTTATTATTAAATTTGATATTTGATTGAGATTTGGTTAACGCGATTTTTCATATAATACGCGTTTTGTTTGAATTTACTTGATCTATTTCTATTAAATAAATAATTATAAAAAAAGTACAAAAATGGCAACGAATGCAGATACAACACCAATCATGTACCGAACCATTGGTCAAACGTTAGTAGGAATACCGGAATTTTCTGGAAAACCTTTCGAAAATATAAGGGAATTTTTCTCTAAACTCAGTCAAAGAGCCACAATTGATGCATGGACCGAAAGTCAAAAACTAGCCGTAGCAAAATATCAGCTTACAGGAGATGCATTTTTATTTTTGGAATCGGAACCACATTTAAATTCGGAAGATATTAGTTTCGCGGAATTCAAGAATGCATTTATTAAGAAGTATACACGGAAAATTATACCAGGTCAGGGTCAAGCAGAAGTTTCAAAATGTGTACAGAGGCCGAGAGAAAAAATTTGTCAATACGCAACCAGATTAAAAATTAAAGGAAAAAGGCTTTTGGAAGAAAATTTAAATTATATTGACGGAGAAAACACCTCAGAAAAAGAATCTGTGAAAAAGAGACATGAGAGGGACCTAATACACCAGTTTCAAAAGGGGATAAATGAAGATATTGCAAAGTTGATATTGCTGGACGTTAGCAAAAACCCAAGAATGTCGTATGATGAAGTAGTGGAACTTGCTGAAAAGGCTGAGACAAGTATCGAAATACTTCAAAATTCACATAGACTTAAAGATGCTATGGTTTTGCAATCTCCTTCTAGAAGGCCAGTCACATGCTTTAAATGCAATAAAACTGGACATTTTGCCAGAGACTGCAGGTCGCAAACCACTACGTCGATTTCGTGTTTTCAGTGTGGGAAGACAGGACATATTGCCAGAGACTGCAGGTCACAAAACACTTCTACGATTTCGTGTTTTCAGTGTGGTAAAACTGGACATTTGGCAAGAAACTGTCGTTCGCGAGAGCAAAAACAACAATATAAACCAAGGAATAGAGAAAATCCGTCTAGGGAAAGAAGTGAAGACACAGGAAGTCAGGGAAGAAATACTACGCGGTCTTTAAACGGGTTTCGTCCTTCGGTCACACCCCGGAACGAGGGACCGGTAGATCAGGCTTAAAGAGCATACTCATACCCCGCGTCGAAGTAAATCACTTAGATGATAAAAACGATCCATGTGTCATTGATTGTAAAATTAATAATTTTTCGTCAAGATTGTTAGTGGATACAGGCGCGGCGGTAAGTATTCTTAAAGAGCACATAATTTGGAGGACAAGGGGAACTATTTATCGAAACAAAGACACTACGGTAAAAGGTATTACAGGCGACGAACTTCAGTTGGTTGGACTTTCAGAAGTACAACTTAAAATCGGAGATGACGACTTTCCAGTTGAGTTCATGGTATGTAAAGATGCACTACCATTACAAACCGATGGATTGTTGGGCCGAGACATATTGAAGCTACTAAACGCTGTGATCCATGTAAACCAAGGTCTTCTCGAAATAAATGGGAAAAGTTTTTATTTAAAGGAAAACTCCGAAATGCACACTGACGACTCCAGAGAAAATGAAGAAATATGTTTGTGTAATAGAAATAAAAAGAATAGCAGAGTAAATATGACTACTCAGACGCACAACACAACGGTTGGTACACAAACCTATGAAAAAGAGGAAGATTCAGAAGACGAAAGAACAGCGAGAATAATAGTGAAGAAATTTGAGCCAAAGAATGATCAAATACAAAAGTTAGTAAGAAATGAAGAGAAAGTAACGTATCAAGAAAATAAAATAAAAGAAATACAAGGAAATTTATTTGACGCGCCAAATGATCATTCATTAGTTCATTGCGTAGCGGAAGATTTTAAAATGAGTCGTGGAATTGCAACTGAATTTAAACGACGATTTAAAAATGTAGAAAATTTAAGAAGATTAAAGTTAAAAACTGGAGAAACAGCCGTGTTAAAAATAGATGAAAAAGAAAAAAAGTACGTATACTATTTAGTGACTAAAGAACATAGCTATCAAAAACCTACTTTGGACAATTTAACAAAATCATTGCAGAAACTGAGGAGACACTGTCTAAGATACGGAGTAACCAGGCTAGCAATGCCCAGAATCGGTTGTGGGTTAGATAAGTTAAAATGGTCACGAGTTAAAGAAATTTTGAACGAAGTATTTAGGAACACACCGGTAAAAATAACAGCATATAATCTAGCAGGGAAGAAGAAGAATAATAGAATAAATATAAATAGAAAATCGGACCACTTGGCAGGAAATACAAGCATTCAGGAAGAACCGACGATTGAAGAAACCCATGAACATGACAAATCCAAAAATATCAGGACGAGGAAGCTCGAAAAAGCAGATATACCAGAAAAATTGTGTAGTCAAAAGTTGCCTTCATCTGTACCAGAGGTGAAGAGCACTACTTGCGATAGGGTGGCTGGTACCCTCCCTGTTCGTATCAAACATCCAGTTGACATACCTCCTAGGTGTCAGTATGTATGCACAGCCGTTCAGGAAATTAATAATCCTGAACACGACATCTTGATCGAGCCGATTGAAGTAATGATTCATGGTATAGTGGTTGCAAGATCTGTATGTAAAGCAACATCCGAAATTAAGATCTGTGTACTGAATGTGTCAGATGAAACAGTCCGATTATCTAAAAACCAAACAGTTGCCTATAGCGAGAAAATAAATTTACCAAAAGCTTCGTTTAACGCGGAAAAGAGTAAAATTAATATCGTAAAAACAAGTAATAGAAAACCGGTAGTAAACAAATTTAATTTAGAACATTTGGATAATGTGACACGGAACAAATTAATGGAGTTACTTGAAGATTACCGAGATGTATTTGTGACAGATGACAATAAAATAGGATGCACAACAAAAGTACAACACCGAATAATTACTGAGAATGTACCTCCAATAACTAAACCACCATATCGAGTCCCATTCAGTCAAAGAGAGGAACTAAAGAAGCAAATAAACAATATGCTAGAACAAGGAATAATACAAGAATCAACGTCACCGTGGTCTTCACCTGTAATAATGGTAGCCAAGAAAGCAGCAGACGGAGAAAATAAAATAAGGGTATGTATAGATTATCGGGATCTAAATAGCATTACGAAGAGAGATTATTTTCCTCTACCAAACCTGCAAGAAACTTTAGATCAACTTGGTCAAGCAAAATTATTTTCTACTTTGGATTTAGCGAGTGGTTACTGGCAAGTAGAAGTACATCCAGATGACAGAGAAAAAACAGCTTTTTCGACACCAGATGGGCATTACGAATGCTTACGTATGCCATTTGGTTTAGCAAATAGTCCAAGTACATTCCAGAGACTAATGTATGCCGTATTGTCTGGAATGACGCTAGAAGAATGCCTCGTATACCTAGATGACATTGTGGTATTCAGTAGAACACTCGAAGAACATATGGAAAGACTGAAATCCATTTTCCAGAGACTGAGAGACGCTAATTTAAAACTGAAGCCATCAAAGTGTGAATTTTTGAGAGAAGAGACAAAATATTTAGGCCACATTATATCTGTGGAAGGAGTTAGACCAGAACCTGAAAAAATTGAGGTAGTAAAATCATATCCCGCACCGAGAACCGTAAAAGAAGTACGTGCATTCCTAGGACTTGTTGGATTTTACCGCAAATTTATTCCTAACTTTTCCAAACATGCCTTACCTTTAACTAAATTATTGAAGAAAAATACTAAATTTGTGTGGACGTCAACAGAACAAGAACCATTTGAATATTTAAAGACACTTTTATGTACCCCACCTTTGCTAAGATATCCCAATTTTTCCCAACCTTTTATCCTATCGACAGATGCTTCCGGAACAGCCATCAGTGCTATTTTGAGTCAGATTAGTGAAGAAGGCGAAAGACCAATAGCATATGCAAGCCGACAACTTAATAAAGCGGATAAAAATTATACTGTCACTGAGCAAGAGTGTTTAGCCGTTATCTGGGGAATTAAACACTTTCGATGCTATTTGTACGGGAGAAAATTCACAATTATAACGGATCATCAACCCTTAAAATGGTTAGTGTCATTAAAGGACCCAACATCAAGATTAGCCAGATGGACTATTCTTTTATCCGAATATGACTACGAAGTTGTTCACCGTCCTGGCAAGAAACACAGTAATGCAGATGCTTTGAGTAGGATTCCAATCAATACAGTTAATGTTGAAGTTCCTTACCTGCCTGTTTGGGATAAAGATAACATTCGTCAAGAGCAAAACCGAGATAAACTGGTAGTACAGCTAAAGAAAAGTATGGAAGAGAACCCAAACTTAACGGAATATTTTATAGATGAAGATGGATTACTCTTTAAAGCAAAATTACAGAACGAAAGACATGATAAACTTGTTATTCCAAAATCCCTAGTGAAAAAGATTATTCACGATTATCATGACTTACCATATGCAGGACATCAAGGAAGCGCGAAAACTTTAAATTTAATATCCAGTAGAATGTATTGGAAAAATATGAGTACAGATGTGAAAAATTATATTAAGATATGTCAATCCTGTAATTCAAGAAAGACTCCAAATAACAGAAAACCAGCACCGTTACAAAGGTTCGAAGTAAACAAACCTTTTGAGTTAACCGCTATCGATATAGTTGGACCGTTGGTTACCTCGGACAATGGAAACCGATACATTTTAACTTTTCAAGACTACTTCACAAAATATCCTGAAGCAATACCAATTCCGGATCAAAAGGCAAGTACTGTAGCAAAAGCGTTTGTTACTCAAATAATTTGTCGTCATGGTACTCCTGAGAAATTACTATCAGATCAAGGTGCCAATTTTACATCAGAGCTTATGAAAAACGTGTGTAAGATACTGAAAATCGAAAAGATACAGACAACTCCCTATCATCCAATGTGTAATGGCATGATAGAAAGAAGTCATCGCGTCTTCAAAGATATTCTTTCGCATTATATTTCACCATCTCAACGCGACTGGGATGAATGGCTTCCTTTTGTGATGATGGCGTACAGGACATCACTTCATTCCTCGATAGGAGAGACTCCTTTCTTTTTAATGCACGGCAGAGACATGCAGATGCCATATGAAGACGTGTTGAAAGCTCGAAAATTAAAATACGATTATGGCGAAAATTATATTTCAGAAATGGTAGAACGCTTGTCTTCAACTTTTAACACTGTAAAAGAACAATTAAAAAAATCAGCTGAGACTAGAGAAAAATATTATAACAGAAAATCACAAGAAGTTGAGTACGACATAGGAGAAATGGTTTATTTACAGAATTCAGCAGCAAAAATTGGTGTATCTAGAAAATTATGTAAGAAGTGGGTTGGACCTTACAGAGTAGTTGAAAAATTGGGACCAACCACATATAAAATTATAAAAATAGGTACAACTAAAGAACAAATTATTCACGTGAACAGACTAAAAAAATATTATGAAAAGGAAGATAGTTTAGAGGAAGATGAATCATCTGAAGATAACATCGAAGACGAGGAAAATGAAATAATACCTCGACAAGGAAGAATGTTTGTTAACCCTTTTCCTGAAGAGAGAGATGACGAAGTGAGAGAGGAAGGGCAACAAACAGGCGAAGAAGATACCGACATGGAAGTATCTGGAAACGAAGACGGACGAAATAATAGAGAAGTTAATAGAACTGAAAATGGTCATCGCACGAGAAGTAAAGGTCCAGTCGAAGATCATCCTTGGGTGTTACCCAAAAGAATTTAATTAATTGAGATAGATCAGTAAGACAATAACCAATCAAATAACCATAAATGTTCAATTAACAGTAAAAAAATGTATTGTACTTAATTTTAAGAAATGTTTTTGTAAGATTTATAAACTAGTTTAAGAAAAAAAAACGGCTCTAGTTTTAGTGTAATTATGGCCGGAAAGATAAGGCGGAATATGCTATGGTGGAAACTATGAGAATCGAAGACCGGTAATAGAAATAAAGCAACAGTAGATTCTTTTTGTATATCTAAAATTAAAACTTGCTCCCAAAATAGAGAATCCACCATATTCATATAAAGACTTTTCTTATCAATTTAGAGATCAATTATTGTTTGAAAAAAAAAAATACTCTATAAATTTTATGTCAAGATTTATGTAATTTTTAATTTTTAAGATTTGATTTGTACGGGAAAATTACTACCACAGGAACTGTAAGAATTTTCGGTAGAAAATTCTTAAAAGGGAGGAGGAATGTAAAGGGTATGAGTAACGCGCTCTAGTTGACAACGAGTCAACTAGAGATATCAACACCGGGAGACGCGGGAATGCGAGATTTCTGGGAGTCGGGGTCGAGAAGTCATGAGCGAGAGATGAAACTGTATAGTGTTGAGTTTGATGGGATGATATTTCTAATAAGAGTTCTGTGTGTGTGTGTAGTTTTCCCAAAATATGATATGTATGGTGAGTGAGATTAAACAGTATTTTAAACAATCAACACAATATTTCAATATCAACAACCGAATCCCATACCTCTGAGGACCGCTACCCCTCAGAAGACGAAGGGCGGGCGAATAGGGAACAACATCCACCCTCCCCAGCTGCAGTTTTTGCAGACAACCCTTCCCGAGGATTACTCAAACGCCGTATCTAGGTCGCCAATATAGCGGTGGCCGCCGCGGTGTTTAGTGGACTCATCACATACTTATTGACCCCAAAATAAGCTGAGGTCCCGTACTTGTTACCTTTTTATTGCATTAATTAGGGGTCATTTGAGAATGTTTTTACAGGTAATTTGAGGATCGTTTAATAAGTTATATCATTTAGAGGTATTTTGAAGGTCATTTGGAGTAGTTTGAAAGCCAATCGGTGTTTCATTTGAAGGTAATTTACTAATTCAAAGCCATTTAAAGATCACTTGAAAGTCGCTTGATATTTCAAGATCAGTTGAAGGTCGTTGGATATTTCATTGTTATGTAGAGGTCCTTTGAAGGAATAACGCCGTTTAGCATTAACCCTCATAATACCAGATTTTTTTGTGACACGTGATACCAGTGAGGTCAATAATGACCCCAAAGTTTTCTACTAAACAAGGTAATAATATTTGTATAAAAAATATATTTGTATTTGATATACTTACAAAACTTATTTAAAAAATTTAAAAGTTTTATAATACTATAAATTTTTAGAAAGATGACAGGATTAATATAGTTTTATGAATCTTTTGTTTTACATGCAAAGCAAGTAATTATCTGATGAATATTACAAACAAATCGATTGCAACTCTGACATCTCTCTGAATAATTCCTGTCCAAATTTCTGGGGCATTTCCAGCATCTACCACGTTTTAATTCTCGAGTTTCTTGTGGATGGTCTTGTGATGTTGATGCTTCTTCTGCGCTTGTTTCAGTAGCAACTAATTCTTGTACTAGCTGCTTGAGAAATTCTCGTCGTTTGTAATCTTTTTTTTGTTTTTCACTCTTCCTTTAGAGGAACACATATAATATAAGAGTTCAATGCATTAATGTCTATTATGTTATAAAAAACTGTCACAGGCCATCTTCTTGTTTGTCTTTTGACGGTGTACGTTCGGAGAAGCTTTCCCCAGTGTCTGCACCTGACTTTGTTTTATTGTAATCAATAACACTGCCCAACAAAATAATTTTTTTATCTTGGTGCCGGAAAAGTAAGAACTGATTTTAGATATTTATGATGTGCTGATTCCAAAAATACCTGACTCTTTTTCGTAGTAGTTCTAGTTTTTGAGATACAGACTAATTGATTTTAGTTTTTTATCTAAAAACGGTAAATTTCCTCCTTGGATAGCGAAGTGGATATACAAAATATCCTTGTTTTTTTATGTCTTTGGGACAGCAGAGCTAAGGATCAGCACTGGGTTAACAGAAATTGGGTGATTTCAATTAAGAAATGTCATAATTCAAGAAATACAAAACTTTGTCAACGAACCTTTGGTTGCGAGAGAGAAAATTATATTTCCACCCTTGCATATCAAGTTTGGGCTCATGTAGCAATTTTTGAAGGCTTTAAACCAAGATGGACTTTGTGTAGGCTACTTGACACGTAAATTTCCTGGGATTAACTCTGAAAAACTGAAAGCCAGAATATCCTCAGTTAAGGCAACCTACTGAACGAGATTGAATCTAATTCTTGGTGTTCATTTATCCAAGTAGTACAAAATTTTCTTGGAAATCATAAGGCAGAGAATTAGTGGAAAATATGCTTTCCAACTTTAATATTCTCGGTTGTACTATGACCACTTACCAGAAAACCTAGGTGATTTTAGTGAAGAACCGGGGGAAAGATTCCATCAGGACATAAAACTATGTAAGATAGATATCAAGGAAGATAAGATAGCCACATGATGGCCTACTACTGTTGGAGTCTTCAGAAAGACTGTTCTGGTAAACTCCATGCTAGAAAGTCGTCCAAAAGAACATTTTTAAGTGATAATTTATGAATGTATATTTATCTACTTTATGAAATAAATACCTTACTTTGTCTCTTTTGTGTTTGTAACTGGCAGTTGGAGCAAATAGTAACAGTAATACCGTGAAAAATACACAAGTTAAGAAATAGGATATTTTATTGTAAAAGAGGCCAATATAGCGTATCTCAAGAACTAGATCTGATAGACCAAATCTGACGAGTATTTTGGATTCTGTGCCCAAAAATTACCTAGAGACAGTAGCTAGATACAGTAACTCGCAGGCACCAAAATGTCTGTTGGGCTGTGTAATTATTTGCGACTTTTTTTTTCATCTGTAGATATTTCATCACTGTCATGCATAGTTGATAGCAAGGTAACGATTTTCCTTTTTTTTTTTTTTTTGTCAATAGGAGACTAACATGACTTTGGTAACCAAATTTTGTTGAATATACATCACTCTGGCGCGTAGTCAGTAATTCCTGGGACATTCTGGTTAATTTTTCCGAATTGTACCAAGCATTCCCATCTCCATTTCTCTTGCAAGATCAAAGCTTGTAAAAAATGAGAAAAATGAGGGATTCTCAGTAAAAAAAAAAACGCTGAAATTTTGTTACTCGCACAGAAATCGAGGAAGCACTTAATCCTCAATAAACATTTAGACGTAGGAAAAAGACGAAGGTAAATATCAAAATAACTGAAGAAATAGAAGAGATATGATAAAATAGCATATTTAACAACTGGGGTCCCTAGTAAATTCAGTGGTATTATGTGTGACTTTTTAATGTTTTAGCAAAATTATGCAAGCTAAAAAAATTGAGCTCCAGCTAAACTAAGAATACAATGGGCCGTATGAATAAAAATAAGCATAACCTTTTACTTGCAAATTATGAAGCAAATCCTCGAAACAATATGAATAAAAATGCAAGCAAAACCTTCTATTTATGAGTAAGAAGCAAATGCTTTTTTTGTTGATCTTTTGCTCACGACAGAAGTAAATGGTTATGAATAAAGCAGACCTTTTACTTTCAATTATAAGCAAATGCTTCGAAAAACATGTATCTATATTTTCGTATACTCACTTGTGAGAAAGTATTGTAATGTGAATAAGTTTTGTTGAATAAGTACCTGGAATTTTACTTATAGTTGGGTTAGTGTCACCTTGCATCGCTGCAAACATACGGTTTTCCCATTTCGTCAACTTAATACGATTATATCCCGTTTTTTGTATGTATGTTTTCTTTTTTCCACTGTTGGTGGACCCATGGACACCTCCTTCGAGGTGAAGAGTCCCCTATCTGTGAGAAGTGTAACACAGATTTTTCTGTGTTACACTTTAAAATCGGTTTAGTAGTTCCAAAGTTAAAACAAGTTTTACTGGGAAAGCAATCTTGGGTCAGTTTTAATTTCTTTCCTGTACTTACAAGTCAGTCGACATGGTTGTAGATGAGCAAGATGTCATAAACTATTCAGTCGAATTCTTGAATTTTCTTAACCCATCAGGATTAATAAGATAAAGATAAAGATTAATAAGAAGATAACTGGTGTTGATTTGCGGAGCCCATGCCTTTCTCATGGGCAATTTTATTTAGCGGTCAGTTATAGCAACAATATTGGCAAGCGCCTAATGGTAAAACTAAAAAAAAAAATTTTTTATAAAGAGGTTTTCATATAAGTAATCCGATTCAGTTTAGTCTTGGCCTTTCACATGTTTATAGTCTTTTGTTCGGTCACCTACTTGCGAGTAGGCATGTTGTAAATTCCAAACAAAAAAAAGGTAAGTAATAATAAATAATAGATTGTCCACGAACGAAGCCGGGCGAGGCAGTAATGTATAAAGTAAATTTAACCAACCAAATATTTGCTATTGTTTTCTATGACTTTATTCTATCTCCTTTTTCAATTTTATGTGCGAAAAAATATAACCTTTTGTAGGCAGTGAAATTAACGATTAATTTGCGTATCTCAGCCTCATCTTGAAAGCACTGTCCAGCTACATGTTCATACTATCAAGGTACCTTCATATCATAGCGCATCAATCGTTTCAAGCAGGTAACGTTTCCTGCACGAATATTTTGGAGTGTTTATACGTTCCGTCAGGTATCGTAACGTATCAGTCCTTTTAATGTACATTTATATATTGGGCGCCTAATCGGATAGTGGTATATTTGTAAAAATGTTTCGTCAGGAATGAGTCGACCAGTTTTAAAAAACATTTTTAAACTGGTTTAAACATTTTTAAACCAGTTTAAAAATACCTCCCTTATTATTGACAGGAAAATGTATATTTTGTTCATTGTCTTTTTTCACTTGTATGAATATTTGGGAAGTTATGAGGGCACACCCTAAAGCTGGCCATATACTATCGCTCCAATGTGCAAATGGAGCGATGTCACTCCAAAATCTGACCGTGAATGGGGAAAACCAGGTGGATGATGTGGAGTGACAGGATGAGTTGAATATCCAATCTGTTCAAAATCCATTCGTTTGGACCATCATCCATTCAATCCAGCTGATGATGTGTGGGGAAAACCACGCGGAGTGACATCAAGCCATCGCTTCAATCGTATGGTGTGTGCTGATAACGTGGTCCAAACAGGTCTCATTTTGTCCGTGGCCGCCCAAGCCGTTCACATCGTCAACCATTTTAACTTGTGATTGCACAATATTGTTTTTTATTTGCAAACTTTTTATTTTAATTTATTTTATTTTAATATTTATATTATTAAATTTATTTTTAATTCATTTATTAAATAGTTATCAATATTTTTTAATAAAATATAATGACGACTGGACACGAATTTGTCCTAGAAGTGATTCAAAAACATCAAGAGTTGCAATGTTTATGGCAAGTAATTAACGCAGACTATCATGATAAAATAAAAAGGAATTTGGCCAATTATTAGTGTTATTTAGGAGTAAAAACATTAAAGCAAACAGGGAAACAGTCCTGAAAAAAATAGGTAGGTGCATAGGTGAATCCCCGAAGCCATAAATCGAATAGTCGCCAACAATCTTTCATGAGAGGTAATACTCTGCCTCAACACAGTGTCTTGCTTTTTAATAATTGGAGTAATCATTTCTAATAAATGAAAATAACTCTTCATGCGAAGGTAATTGCGTCAATCTGTTGGCCCCAAAGAAAGTTCTTCCACTAGGTTCACATGAGAGAACCGCTTCCTCTTCAGTAAGGAAGCGAAATCAGCCAAAAGCAATTCTTCTTCATCCATGGAAAATGGTAACTAGACTGCGTGGATGATTGGAGTGATGATGTATATGCTAGGTTTTTGGATGTCATCCATTCGGATATCATTCAGATGGATGACATCGGAATGGAGCGATAGTGTATGGCCAGCTTAAAACTAAACTTATGAAACAAAAACCGTAGATTGTACGTATATGCCAGTTAGTGAATCATAAAAATACTGGTTTAGTTGAATCATTACAATAATATTAATATTATTTTATTATTGCATTGTGAATAATCATTATTCGATGATAAAAGTTGAAATAATTAATTTTATATTTAATAGCTACTTGTTTGTGGGACAAACGCTACTAACTTAGAGAAGTCAAGGTACAGCCTAAATTACCTGGCTATAAAATTCTACAATGTTCTCCCGACCAGCATCAAACTTTTGCCCCCCTTAAGATTCAAAAGGGTTTTAAAGAGATATTTAATATCTAAGGCGTTTTACTCCACTGCAGAATACCTAGATAATGAATTCAGTGATTTAGATGAAGATCAGTATACTGAGTAAACTATAGTATGCATCTCTCACATCTTTTTTACCCACCTTGTACTTGGATTACCGATTGACGATTGTAAAAATGTAAACATTTAATACATAATAAATATTATTATTATTATTATTATTATTATTATTATTATAATAGACATGTTTTGGCCCGAGAGTGGAGAAAAATAGCATCTAGTCTCGCAGAACACTGAAAGAATAAACATCTTTGGCATTTCCCCTCAACATCGACCTGAACCACGACCGCGACCTCCAGCAACGAGGCATCTTCGGCATGTCTGTACCCTTAGACTGATCTATACGTGCCACACTCATTGTCCACATTCAGTAGACTCATAGGTACAAATTACCGGTGAATTTGATTTAATGCACATTTTTTGGCAGCGCTGTCGAACGGCGTATATGAAAACTACAATATCTAAACAATGACAGATTGTAATGACAGTAAGTTTTGAATGTAAACTTTAACAGTAATTTTAAAAGTATATGTGCTTTATATGCTTCTCCTCAATAACTAAGTAAACTGACTTAAGGCTTAATTGCATAATTTTTTTCTTGCTTTGTGTTCGATTCTTGGTTACTACAGATTAGTCTAGTGCCTACGTCGAAAGATACTGCACTTGATGATAATGGAATGCCATTTGGCACACGTGTTCCTTATAAAAATTAAATCATTTTGATCCGCAGCACCTATTTTTGAATCGAGGCAGATTCAAAATGGCGGCGAAACTAGCGCGCCAATTACGATAACGATAACTAATTTTTATGATAGAGTGAAATAGCTAAATATATATTTGTACAATGGACCTTTAGCTACAATTTTCCGCGTCGTACGCGAATTTTTGTGTAATGAATCTCACTGCTATGTAAAGAATACATGTAATAATTTTTTTCGGGAAAAATACAATCTTATGTGTAACAAATCTTTAAATTAACTCCATTTTCGAAATCTACGACTTCAATATACCCGAAATTGATATATAACTCAACAAATTTGATGTAAATAGCAAAATTCGATTTTCGACCGTTATTTCGAAAGCGGCTTCATTTGAAACCACGTGCTGCGAACAAACCTAAGCAAATTGATGCATTCCGTATATGCATGGAGTATCTTACTTAAATTTTATAATTTACAGCCGTTCCGGTCGGATATGTAATTTTTTTTATTTCATTTCGGGCAAAACCCAAATAATAACAAGTCATAAGCCATTTTTTATTTCATTTTTGCAATTTATAGGTACGATTTGGTCGAAAATTATATAAAGAGTGTCAAATTAATACGAAGTTGAGACGTTTACATATTTCGGCCGCTATCTTAATTTCGGCGGCCCTCAGAGAAAAATTCCGCACATATTCTTGTAGCCAAGGATATGCCCTACAGATTCAGGAAGAATTGAAACAAAATGTTAATATACGCAGATTTGCAGTGATAGAGTATATCATCATGTCTCAAATTTGGGGAAAAAATCTATCAAAATTTAAAATTTTTGCGATTTTGATAACAGATTCGTAATCTACGACATTAAATTAATAGAAAAAGAGCCATATCATACGAAATTCGTTAGCCATTTCGGAAATTACTTTTTTGCGTCTGAGAATGAATTATGGACGGTATCTTACAAACTAAGTGACGAAAATTCGCGTACGATGCGGCAAATTGTAGCTAAAGGTTCATTGTACAAATATGTATTTAGTTATTTCGCTCTATCATAAAAATTAGTTATCGTTATCGTAATTGGCGCGCTAGTTTCGCCGCCATTTTGAATCTGCCTCGATTTAAAAATAGGTGCTGCGAGTCAAAATGATTTAATTTTTATAAGGAATATGTGTGCCAAATAGCATTCCATTATCATCAAGTGCAGTATCAACGTAAAATAAGGTGCGTAGGCACTAGACTAAGATATATTATACAGATAACTGTGAAAATATCCACCGGTGAGCAACTAACCGTAAATAAAATCAGTTTAATAAAATGGCGACCGGTGAGTAAGTTCGGTAACTCACCGGTAGATCCACGTATGTATACAGGGAAAAAATTACTAACCCGTAGCTCACCGATGAGTCAGCTGAATGCGGCCATTGTATATCGTGCAAGTGATACACACATGTACTGGATCACGGAAGACAATAGACTAGCCGAACAATATACATTTTTTTCTAATTCATGCAGTTGATTGGATTGGAGACAGTCGTAGACCGGATCCAATCCACGGGCTGTCTTTGGCCTCCCCAATATATGTCAAACACTTGCCAAAGATTTTCAGTTTACATAGCGATTGATGTCTTTAGTTAAATATATTTTCTAATAATTTAAATTCTGTTTTGATACAGGTACAGAAATAGATAACCGCGGATTATTAGAGGAGCCCAAAAGGAAACAATTTGCTGTAGTTCATCCATTTATGGTTTATATTATTTCCATGGGAATTAGAGATATTTTCTTTACGGGCAGAATTTCTGAAGCTTGTGGTAAAATTCCCTCTGATCATTATTTGCGGAACTAAAGAATTTGAATTAACTGAACCAGAAAATAATAAAATAAATCTGAAAGTTAAATATCGAAAAATAACCAAGAAAATGGTTCATGTAAATTTACATAAATTGCTCTTGCCTGTGTTTTGTATTTGTATCATAAAATATAATTTATTTAATTGTTTTTGCGTTTTATTGTGATATTTTCTTTTAGACGTAATTACCCAACAATACAACAACGGCTTATGGAATATGGAAAATTGCATTTCCACTTTTCTCCGAATTTTGTGGTTTTCTTAAAAACTAAAGTCTTAAAAATTATAGGCATGCGATTCGCAGGATCCCAAAGGGCTTAAACCGGTCACATGATCATGTAATAAAATAAATATGATTTTCCGCGTTTTCATGCAGTATGCCAATGAAAATAATTAAAGTTTGTGTCATAAAGCCCCTATAAAAAAAATTGGCATGCGGCCCAAAGGTAGAAAATTTCGGAAGCAAATAAAATATATTTTAACTATTTGACAAGAAAAGAACGTAGTTTTATTAGGCCAATACCCCAAAAAATTAATAATTAACCAAAACATTTAATTCTTTTCATCGGCATGCTGCATGAAAACGCGGAAAATCATACTTTTTTATTACAAGATCACGTGACCGTTTGAGACCTTTGGGATTCTACGAATCGCATGCCTATAATTTTTAAGACTTTAAATTTGTTTTAACTTTCTTTTGATAAAAGGACAAGCATTATTAAATCAGAGAAAAACACAAAATTTTGTGTACGTGGAAATGCAATTTTCTATATAACCGGAAAGCCTGCAGGGGTTTAATACCCTCCTTTCTTTGTTGTCACAGGGGTAATATTCTCTCCTCCAAAAGGCATGCTGTATGAAATCGGAGACCATAAACTGTCATGAGCTCCTGGTTTATAAAACAGCCTCTTGCAGGCCCACCACTATTCGTCCTCAATCAAACTCGCCAAGTTGATGAAAATTTGCGTGTCTTCTCGCTGAAGGCATAATGAATAGATCAAAGAAACTCATAGAAATGTACTGTACGAAAATCAAATGCTCACTGTTGCTGCAAAAGTCCATTGTTGCCTAATATGTTTTAAAAAACAAAAACGTGTTAAGACTAGTGTAAAAACTAGTGTATCGATAGGTTGAAAAACTGATCGTTTCTTGTCTTAACCTAACGAACATGTACCCAGAAAATTACTGCGATATATTCATAAATACTGTTAAATACCCTTATACCGTCATTTTGTCGTCTGTCTGTCTGTTCGGTAAAAATTGTAGCCAAACTGCTAAACCTGGAGAGTTGAAATTTGGCATGCTTAAACAACTCTTTGACCCGCACATAGGAAAAATACCAAAACATCTAAAAAATATATCCCCCTAAAAATATAAACAAATATGTGATCATCGAAAAAAACAACATTTATTTAAAATTCTGAGTAGGGTATCAAATGGAAGCCCTTAGTACGTGGATTAACGATCAAAATTTTATTATTGCAAAATAAATTATTTTGAAGCGATTTTTGCCAAAATTGTGGGGAAAAAATGTCATACATCCTGTAGCCCAGATTATTTAAACTAAATATCTCAAAAAATTCTAAGTAATGTACATTGGTGTGAACCGGAATAGTACAACAGGAATTTTTGTTCAGATTATGTTTTCGGAAAATAACTCATTTTTTGTGTTTTTTGGATGACGATGTACAAAAGTTATAGTTATGTAACACACTATATTAGAAGGCGTATTCTGGTCTAATGGTTAGCTTGCTCGCTTGCTACGCAGCAAACTAGGGTTCGCTCCTGGGCAGAGGAGACAATTTAATTTTTTGTTTTTTTTCCAATTTTTATTTTGTTTAAATTATTTTGTCAAAATTCTAGTTGTATTTTCGCAAATGTTGCATTTAATTTTTAAGAGCGTAATTTAATAACCAGTTGGAATTGTTGCAATTATATTTTCATTCTATGTGTCATGTATACGAAACCAGAGGGGCGGAGCATATGACTTAAAACAACCAATGGAAGCCATAGGCGCATTTTTCAAAATCTTAATGAACCTTGCTATATAAAAAAAAAATACGGCACATATTTAGAAACCTAAATAATGGTATTAGGTATTCGAATAAAAAATATTTTAACATAAAATTTATTTTTAAAGCTCTTAGATTAACAGATGATAAATTATTTTAAAAATATCGTTCATTTTGCTGTAATTCGCCGCCTTCACTTATTATATATCTGCGAAACCCTGCAATGTGTGAAAATTCACACTTCACATCAACTTTTTCTTTGTTTTCAAAATGCAATTTGTCCGTACTTTTGTTTCAAAATGTCGCTTGTCCAAAATAATATCGTAAATTACTCAGCCAAGGTAAGTAATGAAATAAAAGTCGATCGTTTCTGTACACTATGGGTAATCTAAGGAAATGATTTTAAACTTTACTTTCAAGTTTTGAAAAATGGACAAGAAACTGTTTGGAAATATGCTCCGCAAATGCATAATACACATATTGTAAATTGTACAAGTGAAGTTTACATGCAATGGATGACGGTAGACAATGGAATGGCCGGACTAGAATTTTTCAGACTGGACCATGAGCGTTTCATAAAACATGGCCGAACAAGATACATTTTTATCTATTTCCTGTAGCGGGTCAGATTGGATGCAGTCGTGGACCAGATCCAACCCGAGGGTCGACTTTTGTCCACCCAATTGTCAAACACTCGCCAAAGTTTTTCTGTTATCATTGACATTGCAGTCTTTAGTTAAATATATTTTTTAATAGTTTAAATTCTGATTTGATACAGGTACACAAATAGAGAGCCGCCTTTTAGAAAACGTACCCAACAGAACAACCTTTGCTGCAGTTCATCCATTTATGGTTTATGTTATTTCCAAGAGAACTAATAATATTATCTTTTTGGGCAGAATTTCTGAACCTAGTGTTATAATTCCCTCCGAGTCATACGAGTCTCTTCGGAACTAAAGAATTCTGGATGATTGAATTAGGAAATAATAAAACTAAAATGAAAAGGTCTCGCTGAACTTGCCCAGAAAAGGTTTGATGTTATATAAATTTATTTTGTCTGTATATATGCCTGTTCAATATTTTATTTTTGTATCATAAAATATAATTTTCTTAATTGTGTTTTCTTTCTGACCTAATCTCTCAACAATTTACAACGGCTCTGAAAATGATGGGGTCAGATTAAAAATGAAGCCGTCTATATCTTCCAATTTTTAGGATTTTGTAGGTATGACCAAAAAACCCTTATACCGTCATTTTGTCGTCTGTCTGTCTGTCTGTCTGTCTGTCTGTCTGTTCGGTAAAAATTGTAGCCAAACGGCTAAACCTAGAGAGTTGAAATTTGGCATGCTTATACAACTCTTTGACCCGCACATAGGAAAAATACTAAAACATCTAAAAAACATATCCCCCTAAACATATAAACAAATATGTGCTCATCGAAAAAAAAAAATATTTTTTTATAATTCTGAGTAGGGTATCAAATGAAAGCCCTTGGTACGTGGATTAACGATTAAATTTTTATTTTTGCAAAATAAATTATTATGAAGCGATTTTTGCCAAAATTGTGCAAAAAATTTTTTGTCCCACACCTTGTAACCCAGATGGTTTAAACTAAAAATCTGAAAAAATTCTAAGTAATGTACATTGGTGTGAACCGGAATAGTACAACAGGAATTTTTGATCAGATTATGTTTTTGGAGAAAAACGCATTTTTTGTGATTTTTGGCTAATAATGTACACAAGTTATAGCTTTGTAACACGCCACATTGGAACGTGTGTGCTGGTGTAGTGGTATTAGTCGTTGATTTTTCAATCAAGTAACCCGATCCGAAAGGGATCGAACCCTGTGAGAGAGAATATATTATTTTTTGTTTTTTTTTTTTTTTTAATTTTTATATTTAAATTATTTTTTCAAAATTCTAGTTATATTTTGGCAAATGTTGCATTTAATTTTTAAAAGCGTAAATTTAATAACCAGTGGAAATTGTTTAAATTATAATTTAATTCTGTTTGACGGAACTTATAACAACCAATGGAAGCCATAGGCGCAATTTTTAAAATTCTTAATGAACCTTGCTATATAAAAAAAAAAAAATACTGCACATATTTAGAATCTTAAATAATGGTACTAGGCGTTCGAATTAAAATTAACAAAAAAATATTTAAATATAAAATTTGTTTTCGCATCCAAAATAATCATCATTCACTTACTAAATACCTGCAAAACCCTGAAATGTGTGAAAATTCACACTTCACATAAATTTTTTATGATAATGATTTAAGTCTTTCGCATTCAATCTATTTCCCTACTATCTTGCCAACACACTTTTTCAAACCATTGGCCCCAATATTAGCTGAGGTTCCAGTCCAGTGCAATGAAAATTTAAATCACTAGGTAAATCCGTGCGCAATTTATTTATCCTCCACTTCAGATTAGTTTTATATGCAGGGTTCAGATTTAAAAGAACCAATTTTTGCCCATTTTGTAATAATACTGCCTATAGCGCAGTGAAAACATTATATTTTTCAATGCAATAGTGAACTACGTTCATAACACAATTTATCACTCGCCGATGATAAAGGTCTATGTGGCATTGAAAACAACGGATTTCCTTTCAGAGCGAAAGAGGACTATATCCTTGTTTGTTGTCAAGAAGTGAAACTTTAAATGCAAACGGAACTGTATTTACGTCGTGCCGAACAATTCAGGCAAATCCTTCATGTTGATCGTAACTCAGCTTCTAGTGACATTTACGTAAGCACTTTTGATCTTCAAAAGGCCATTTCCAAAACTTTTTACCTCTATTGCATACGATAAAATAAAATTGGACGTCTACAGTTTTGGTATTCAATACTTCAATGAGTCCACTGGCTATATGTACGAGGGGCCTAGGCAAGAAAACACAACTTTTTCGGCAAAACTCAATTTATTTCTCAACATAGTATCTTTTTAGAACTATGCACTTCGTCCACCGATTCTCCAATTTGTCGATACCCTCCGAATAATACGATTTCTTGAAACCCTCAAAATAGGTCTCTGTTTCAGCGATAACCGAAATAAATGATAGACGCAGGGACCCAAATCTGGCAAATATGGTGGATGAGGAACCAATTCGTAGCGCAATTCATGGAGTTTTGCCATTGCGACTGCGAACTTGTGGATCGGTGCCTTGTCCTGGTGGAACAGCAATTTTTTCTTCACCAAATGTGGCCGCTTTTGCTTCGAATCGGCGTCGTATCAGTCGAACAGTTCTGCATAATATACGCCCGTGATTGTTTTTCCCTTTTCCAGGTAGTCGATGTGAATGATACCATGCACATCTCAAAAAACTGTGACCATGACTTTGTTGACCGACAGACCCACCTAGCTTTCTTCAGCTTCGATTCGCTATGAGCAGTCCACTGTTTCGACTGTTCCTTGGTCTCTAATGTGTTGTGATGGATCCATGTTTCGTGTACGGTTACGAAACGGCGCAAAAAGTCCTTCATATCGCAGTTGAACATCGCCGAACAATCCTTCGAAATGGTCAGGCGATCGCGTTTGTTGTCGACTGAGAGCAAATGCGGCACCCATCTGGCAAAGAGCTTCCTCATTCCCAAATATTCATGCAAAGTGTTGCACCCGTTCGGTTGAGATGCCCGCAGCCTCAGCTATCTCGCGCTTAGTCACTCGTCGATCGTCAATTTTCATTCCATGGATTTTATTGACCATTTCTGGCGTGATGACCTTTTTTGGTCGGCCTGGACGGTCATAATCAAAAATGCTCTTACGACCGCGTTTAAATTCAGCTGTCCAATATTTAATTGTTAATATCGAAGGTGCAGAATCTCTTCCATAAATATTCGGTGTTGATCTCATTGTTCGTTCTCTTGTTCAAAAACTAGTAGCTAATCACTGACACGATATTGGGTTTTATTCATTTTTGTAAAAATGCAAGTTGTTTGCTTTCAACGACTGTCAATCACTAAACTAAATGACGCAGCTGGTTGAAAATTTTACAGTAGTCATTTGAAGGTTAATATTTACGAAAAACAAGATCGATTTGATACTGGTGGCGCCATCTCTTGTCTAGGCCTATTACTTTTCTACCTCCCCTCGTATGTTTGGGAAGAATTGTGGGAGACCGGGGTTCTGAGTATATTGCGTCTTGTGTTCGCAAGCACTTAAGAGAAAACGCAAGAACCCACAAACAGATCATTTTATTTTCAAACTCGTGTACTGGGTAAAATAGAAACATTAAAATGGCTCTTACACTTCTAAGATTAGTTCAAGGGCAAAACAGATTTTAAATTATTGGTATCTGGATATTCTTTTTTGCCAAATGATGCTGATTTTGGTATCATTGAAAGGACAAGCGTGAAAAACAATACATCTATGTACCTGAGAATTGTTTCCAAATAATAAAATCAGCGAAGAAGAAGCCTCATTTCAAAGTAGTTTTACGATCTTTGAATGACAAAAAGAAAGATGACATAAAGTCACTCCTGCCGTACATACCTCCGATCCTTCCCACCTACTACAAAAACCTTCCAGTAACTCGGAAAATTCGGTCAAGAAGCGACGCTTCTATGAAAAGGAAGGATGAGGAAGATGAAGTTATTTTTTTCTTTATGAATTGAACATTTAAATTTAGAAACATATATTAATTTGTACTTAACTTGGCAATTAAAATATTATTGCTTATGTATTCTTTTTTCTAAAGTTCCACAAAGTACTCCTGACTTTCAGAGGGAAAATGAAACAAGTCCATCGTAAACTTAGATTCCATGTAATGACGTAATAATTACTATATTGTTTATGAAAATTCCAATAAAATAGTTTAAATTAAACATTGCGTTACGAAATAGAAGCAGAAGAAATAATTAAAAGTAATCGACTAATTAAGTTCGTACACCTTGATACTTGTTTTCTCAAAATTGTCTCTCATGGACTTTGTTCACTTTAATTCTAAATCTTCCACATCATAAGCAAGGACCTGTATTTTTTGTGAACCTGTATCTGAACCGAACCATTACATTTCAAGGTAAGTGAACCAAAACCTGAAGTCGAACCTTTTATTATTAACCGGTAACCATGTATTTTTAATTGGTTCAGTAAATTATTGTATAATAATAATAATAGGTTCTCAACGACTAAATAAGCGTATTAGGGCAGAGAAGGTAAGTTCCAAGATTATCAAAGTAAAGGTTGTGTCGTAACTTGTAGTGATGGGGGTAAATAGCAAAGTTACGCGTCATCTGTATGCTAACGGGACGTCTTCGTTTATCGTATATATTATATACACGTGAAGTTTGATTTTTAGCTATAAATATCAAAATATCGTTTAATTATTTGATTTTCTACTTGTTTTTAATGTCTTTTTTCTTTGAAAGGAATGTTTCTTCGTTCTAAATAAATTTTCTTACATTCATATTTGATGTGAAGTGAAATATTTCAATATTTTAGTTTTAGGGTGTCCTCCCGTAACTACCCTAATATTCATCAAATTGAAAAAATGCATAGAACAAATAAGATTTGTTTTCTTATAAACAATTTTTATTGTATAGTGTTAAGCTAGTTCTGTTTATAAATGAAATAATTTAAGTTTTTTAGTACCAATTTTGAGATATCATGCTTATATTTGATCCTGGTTCTACTCTATTGTATCAAATTTCGTTAAAATACATCCAGCCGTTTTTAAAAACCAGATTTAACCTCCAATTTTATTAATTACTATATTATTATAGCAATTTGTATTTCTATTTTTATTTAAATATTCCTTAAATTATATTTGTGTTCGATTTTATTGTTATTTATTAACTATAATACAAATACCCATCACCTTAAATTTTATATAACTCAGTATAAAACTTCCTTAGGTTTTTATTTATAATTTATTCAGTAGAACTGTCTTGAAATAAATATCTATTATGAATAAAGTCAGTAAAAATATTTAATAACATGCAAAATCTATATTAATTTTGTATGCTAGTTTGAACTACACATACATGTGACGTATTCCCTGTCACGCTCTGATTGGTCAGAAGTTACGAGACAACCTTTACTTTAATAATCTTGGGTAAGTTCTCCGTTTCTAGACCACCGCCCACAGATATGAAAGTCACATGGTCAGCGTGACGTTTCGACTGTTCCAACAGTCCCTGTATAAACAGGTACTCTTTTTAAGTATTAAATACTTGAGTCTGAGTCGATCCCAGAACTGACTGCACAATATTTAAAGATCAAAATCCGAAGAAGGTTGAAGGTTTCGAACCCGCGTCACTATGCTCCATAGGAAACCGTCTTACCACGGAGCCACGGTAAGCCTATATAAATTATTGTATACTTAACATTTTACATTTAACAACACCAATCAAAACTGAAATTAATTAATATTTTATAATTTTATTTCATAAGCATGAAGTATATTTCTTTAGTTTAAGCAGAACCAAACGGAAGTTTCATTTTGTTAAGTTGTCATAAGAACCCAGCTTGCCTACGTTATTTCATGTTTCATGTTGGCAGAAAACATTCAAAATGCGAAGAGGATCCAAACGGTTAGGCGGAACTAGATTTTGCAATCTAGTTACTTTCATCGTTTAAATCGTGCATTTAGGCCGTTTTGTTTAAGCTTTGTAAATCATACTTACAATAAACATTTTTTGATTAAGGTTAATATCATTTTAAAATGTCATTTTCTTAATATTTTGATTTTTTGTGTCATTCTTAATACAAATTTCCCATTTATTTATTTTTTTGTCATTAAAATATGTCAAAAAATAATTTAATTTTGACAATTTTAAATTGACATTCCAACGTGAAAAATGAAATAACCCAAGTAAGGTCCCTTCTCGTGACAACCTAAAAGAACGAAATTCCCATTTAGTTCCGCCTAACCGTTTGGAACAGAGTGCAGGGGCGCACACAGATTTTTGGCTTGGGGGGGGGTCCAATTATACATAATTTTTATAATTATAAACACAAGGCAAAATTTCAAGTGAAAAGCAAAAAAACAAAGGTCCTCACCTCTAAATTTTAAGTGAAGAGCAAACAAACGAGGTTCTCACTTCTAAATTTTAAGTGAAGAGCAAAAAAAAAGTCCTTACTTCTCACAGTACGGGGAGGGGTCCGGACCCCACCCCCCTTGTGTGCGCCCCTGACGGAGTGTATATAATACTACCTCCGTTCCACAATAACTGAGCTATTAAACCTATTTAAAAATTGCAAAATAAGTGAGCTATTAAAAAAATTTAAGAACTTCAACAATGGAAACATTTTTAATGAATTATTCTGATACAACTACACATTAATTAAGTACAATTATGAACTGAACAAATTTACTAGTGGCTTAAAGTGAATTCTGCAATTCTGCAATAAAAATTGACGTACATTTTTGTAAGCCAGAAAAATTTAAGAAATCGGAAAGTTTGTATTAATAATGACACAAAAAATCGAAATGTAATGATAATTACATTTAATAATGAACTTAACCTAGCATATTCAATGTAAATATGATTTACAATAATTTGAACAAATTGGCCAAAAGACCGATTAAATCTTTAAGTTAATAGATTTCAAAATCTAGTTCCGCTTAAACTTTTCGAATAGATTACATTTACAAATATTAGTTCTTTGTAGGGTTTTGTAGGTATGACCAAAAAACCCTTATACCGTCGTTTTGTCGTTTGTCTGTCTGTTCGGTAAAAATTGTAGTCAAACGTCTAAACCTAGAGAGTTGAAATTTTGCATGCTTATACAACTCTTTGACCCGCACATAGGAAAAATACTAAAACATCTAAAAAATATATCCCCCTAAAAATTTAAACAAATATGTGCTCATCGAAAAAAAAGATATTTTTTTAAAATTCTGAGTAGGGTATCAAATGAAAGCCCTTAGTGCGTGAATTAACGATCAAAATTTAAATTTTACAAAATAAATTATTTTGATGCAATTTTTGCCAAAATTGTGCAAAAAAAATGTTGCCCCACACCCTACAGCCCAAATAGTTTAAACTAAAAATCTGAAAAAATTCTAAGTAATGTGCTAAACAGTATGTTTTCGGAAAATAACTCATTTTTTGTGTTTTTTTGGTTGACGATGTACAAAACTTATAGTTATGTAACACGCTATACTAGAAGGCGTATCCTGGTCTAATGGTTAGCTTGCTCGCTTGCTAAGTAGCAATCTAGTGTTCGCAGGCGGATAAGAAAATTTGATTTTTTGTTTTTTTTTTCCATTTTTACTTTGTTTAAATTATTTTGTCAAAATTCTAGTTATATTTTGGAAAATATTATGTTTAATTTTTAAAAGCGTAAATTTAATAAGCAATTGGAATTGTTGGAATTATATTTTCATTCTATGTATCATGTATATGAAACCAGAGGGCTCCACCCCTATGACTTAAAACAACCAATGGAAGCCATAGACGCAATTTTCAAAATCTTAATGAACCTCGCTATATAAAGAAATACTGCACATATTTAGAAACCTAAATAATGGTATTAGGTCGAATTAAAATTAACAAAAAAATATTTTAACATAAAATTTGTTTTTAAAGCTCTTAGATTAACAGACGATAAATTATTTTAAAAATATCGTTCATTTTTCCGTGATTACTACAATTCAAAATTTGTCCTACACATTCAGCATGCCGCCTTCACTTATTATATACCTGCGAAACCCTGAAATGTGTGAAAATTCACACTTCACATCATTTTTTTTATAATACATTTTTATTTACCGACAAACAAACAAATACTACTAACAAATTATAACTTGATTGTGTTTTCTGTGATTGTTAAATAAATTAATATTGAAGTATAATTTAACTTATAATTTTATTTAAAAATTTTATTGAACCTGAACCAAACCTAAAAAGAAAGTTCTTGAACAAAAAAAAAAATTATGTTGAACCTGAAACTGAACCGAAATTAACATATTGTACCTGAACCCGAACCTGAAGCTAACGTTTGATGGGAGTCGTTTGTGGACTACCACGATAGAGAGTCTGCGGTGGGCAAGTATGGTGTAAATATTTTATATTCGGAAAATAAATACGTATTAGTACTGAACCGTTCGAATTTGTTTGTCCCAATACCATCCCAGAGACTTGATAACAAAAGCTCAACCTTCTAAGGACGCCATCTAGTAAGCTACATTAACAGAAATCTGAGGGAAAAGATTTATAGCGTTTTCGATTTGTATGCTCGGAGTGCTCCGAGATTGCTATCAGATCACTTTCAGAGCAAAAAACGTTTTCAATTTGGTTAAGAGCAGTTGGAGCTCTCTCAAATTCATTTTCGATTTACTCGATCGATAAAACGCGAGCGATTTCCGAAAAAAGCACGGTAATGAGCTTCTGAGTACAAATTAAGTCGAAATTATGAGACACTCGATAGGTCGCGTCTAGTACTTCTAGTGGGTAAAATGCTAAATTAATCGCTTATCGATTTTCATTATATGCATATTTATTTATCTTAAACTTTAAAATTATTGTTCCCCATCAATTAGTATGGTGTAAATATTTTACATTCGGAAAATAAATATACCAGGTAGGGGAAAAAGTTCGTGGCGTATTTTTAGTAAAATTCAACTGGTTTTGTTAGAGTGTGAAAATGAATTTATTTAAACCAAATATGCTCCATTATTATCGACAACGTTTCGCCTTTTTTCAGGTAGAGCCATGATGCTATCGGTGAAGAACTTCTGTGGTTTCTGGTTGAAAAACTGAATCAAGTGGTTTTCAGAGGCTTTTGAAACCCGCTTAAGTCCATTGAGAGAATTCTGCAGAGATCGGAATAGGTGATAGTCAGAGGGTACTATGTCTGGACTATACGGTAGATGTAACAAAAATTCCCAACCAAGCTTTCGCAATTTTTGACGGGTCATCAAAGAAGTGTGTGGTCTTGCTTTGTCATCATGAAAGACAACACCTTTCCTATTATGCAATTCGGGCCGTTCTCTTTCAATTGCCTGGCGTATTCTCTCTAGTTGTCCACAGTAGAGTTGAAAATCAATCATCTGACCAACTGGAAGTAACTCATGGTGGACGATTCCCTTCCAGTCCCACCACACACACAGCATCACCTTCTTCGGCGTTCGTGAACGCTTGTGACGGCTCACCATCCCTTGTCCACGATCTTTTATGCTTCCGATTGTCGTACGTGATCCATTTTTCATCACCGGTTATGACACGTTTCAGAAATGGCTCGATTTCATTGCATTTCAGCAGCGCATCGCAGATGTTAATTCGGTCTATCATGTTTTTCGCGCTCAACTCATGAGGAACCCATATATCGAGCTTCTTTTTGTAGCCAGCGTTCCGTAAATAGTTCAAAACAGTTTTGTAGTCAATGCCTAGCTCCGTACCAATATCGACACTGCTGATATGCCTATGTTGCTGGACTTTTTCAAGAATTTCATCAGCTTTTTCACTGTTTGGACGATCAGAGCGTGAGTCATCTTTCACATTAAAATTAACAGAACGAAAGCGAGCGAACCATTTCCGCGCAGCTGATTTTGATAAAGTACCTTCAGCGTACACAGCACAAATTTTTTCACAAGCCGTTCTTCCCTTTGTCGTAATAATATTGAAAATTATAGCGCAATTTTTCATTGCTTTTCTCCATTTTTAACGCAAAGAACTTTCCAACCACTGCACAAATTTTGATGTTTAGACACTCAAAGTAATGCTCGAACTGTCACCTTTCCAACGAGCGCTTAGTTGTGTCGCTACGATCTGTGGTTCCTGAGTTACTTTCAGTTGGCGCCGTCTATCGTCAAAAACGCCATGAACCTTTTCCCAGACCTGATATAATAGTAGTGAACCGTTCGAAGTTGTTTGTCCCTATACCGTCCTAGATACTTGCTGAACAAATCTTAACCTTCTGGGGACGCCACAGTAAGCAGGCGCCAAAAATTTGGAGTTACCGAATATTATTCAAACCTTCTGAGTCGTGTTAATTTTTGTACTCAGTTCTGCCTGTACGCGAACACCTTTCAGGTTACCTGCATTGTTACAGTTCACGAATATATGTTATATACATTCGTCTCGTGTCTTAGTGTATTTAAGTCGCTCATTTCGGTCTCCACATCATCTGAGCTCTTAGTATCGTGCGTCTTTAAGCAGAGGTAGTATTAGTCTTGTTCTACGTCATTTTCGTTCACTCTGCTTTGTTGTCGTGAATGCATTTTACGCATGCATTCACATTCGTGTGTGTTAGAATATTTCGCGAATATACGGGGTGGACTTCGATGCGTAGTTGCATGTCCAAACTCTCCATTCCAGACTTGGTGCTCCTAGGAGAAGGGACCTGGTCAATGTCTCCGTCTGGGAACATTGCAGAGCCCCGCATTTAACATTTTGGTACCTGGGAGGCTAGTTTAACAAAAATCCACAATTCCGAAGGAAAGATTCCGTCTACCACCCGAACTCGGAAGGAAAGGTAGGTGGACTATTATTTCTTAGAAAAAAGGGGTCAAGTCTCGAACAACAAACTGATTTAAGTTTGCTGATACGAGGTGACACTTAAATAACCTAAACTAGGATAATATAACTTAGATCAGCAATTATGCTGACATCCATTCACCCTTATAACCTCCGTATACATTGCACCCTATGTTGCAATGTTATTTTTGAAAATAACAATGTTATGGGTTCGTTTGTCTGACGTCAATTCACTCTTAACTAAAGAAGCATTGGGCAACCTTTGTTCGAATATCAGACCTACCATAAATGCAGGATGCAGTTTTTTAATTATCGCAGTTTTTCAAAATTGAACTAATACTAGGATCTCTCTCTCTCTCTTTCTTTCTCTCTTTCCCTCTCTATGTGTCCTTTTATCTCCCGACTGGAGAATAGGGCGCATATCTACGAGTTTCTATAGCCAGTAGAAAAGTGGTTTGTTGGGTAGACCAGCCCGCTTCATATCTTCTCTCTTCCTTCATTATAGTTGCTGTTTCTATTATCATTTTCACATATTTTTTCACGGTCCCTCTCCACTTTTGTCTATCCTTGGCTTCTCTTTTAATTTCTTCCCAGGTCATTCCAAATTCGGCATGTTCCCTTTTAACGCTTCTTTTCTATGATTCTTTCAATTTTCCGTTTCCCCTTTGGGTTATATTCTATAGCTTGTCTTGCTATGTTTTCCGAGGGTTTTCTTAGAGTGTGTCCTAACTATTTCCATTTCTTGTTTTTTATGGTCTTGCTAACTGGCTCTTGTTCTGTTTCCAATAGTTTTACGTTTGTAATTTTTTCAGTCCAGAATATTTCCATAATTTTCCTTAAAGATTTGTTTATAAATGTTTGTATATTCTTCTTATTTTCTTTTCATGTTTCGGCTCCATATAACAAGATACTTTTAACATTACTGTTAAATAATTTTATTTTACTTTTCATTTTTATTTCTATCGCTTCCCATACCCTCCTCAACATATTGAGTTCGTCTTGTGCTTTTCCTACTTTTGTCAGTATGTCTGTGTTGAAACCGCCGTTTCCTTCTATCATGCTTCCTAGATAACAAAATTAATTGCCTATTAACATTTATAATTTAAAATAAATGTTGTGGATGAGTCTGTTGCTGTCAGACTAATTTACGTATATTCTGCTCAATTTTAGTAAGCAGCATCCTTAATTCTTCTGTTGTATTCGACTCTTTGTGGTCGATTTCTCTTTTGTGTCAAAAGGTCTGTAATAACATTTAATCTATGTTAACATAAATAAAGTACCTAAAAGCCTGAAAACCTGGAATTAAATACAGTAGACCAACCTTACATATGTATGTATTACTAATTTAAAATAAATGTAATGGATGAGTCTGTTGCTGTCAGACTAATTTACCTATATTCTGCTCAATTTTAGTAAGCAGCATCCTTAATTCTTCTGTTGTATTCGACTCTTTGAGGTCGATTTTTCTTTTGTGTCAAAAGGTCTGTAATTACACTAAATCTATGTTCACATAAATAAGTAACCTAAAAGCCTGAAAACCTGGAATTAAATACAGTAGACCAACCTTCCATATGTATGTATTACTAATTTAAAATAAATGTAATGGATGAGTCTGTTGCTGACAGACTAATTTACCTATATTCTGCTCAATTTTAGTAAGCAGCATCCTTAATTCTTCTGTTGTATTCGACTCTTTGAGGTCGATTTCTCTTTTGTGTCAAAAGGTCTGTAATTACACTAAATCTATGTTCACATAAATAAGTAACCTAAAAGCCTGAAAACCTGGAATTAAATACAGTAGACCAACCTTACATATGTATGTATAACTAATTTAAAATAAATGTAATGGATGAGTCTGTTGCTGTCAGACTAATTTACCTATATTCTGCTCAATTTTAGTAAGCAGCATCCTTAATTCTTCTGTTGTATTCGACTCTTTGAGGTCGATTTTTCTTTTGTGTCAAAAGGTCTGTAATTACACTAAATCTATGTTCACATAAATAAGTAACCTAAAAGCCTGAAAACCTGGAATTAAATACAGTAGACCAACCTTCCATATGTATGTATTACTAATTTAAAATAAATGTAATGGATGAGTCTGTTGCTGTCAGACTAATTTACCTATATTCTGCTCAATTTTAGTAAGCAGCATCCTTAATTCTTCTGTTGTATTCGACTCTTTGAGGTCGATTTTTCTTTTGTGTCAAAAGGTCTGTAATTACACTAAATCTATGTTCACATAAATAAGTAACCTAAAAGCCTGAAAACCTGGAATTAAATACAGTAGACCAACCTTCCATATGTATGTATTACTAATTTAAAATAAATGTAATGGATGAGTCTGTTGCTGACAGACTAATTTACCTATATTCTGCTCAATTTTAGTAAGCAGCATCCTTAATTCTTCTGTTGTATTCGACTCTTTGAGGTCGATTTCTCTTTTGTGTCAAAAGGTCTGTAATTACACTAAATCTATGTTCACATAAATAAGTAACCTAAAAGCCTGAAAACCTGGAATTAAATACAGTAGACCAACCTTACATATGTATGTATAACTAATTTAAAATAAATGTAATGGATGAGTCTGTTGCTGTCAGACTAATTTACCTATATTCTGCTCAATTTTAGTAAGCAGCATCCTTAATTCTTCTGTTGTATTCGACTCTTTGAGGTCGATTTTTCTTTTGTGTCAAAAGGTCTGTAATTACACTAAATCTATGTTCACATAAATAAGTAACCTAAAAGCCTGAAAACCTGGAATTAAATACAGTAGACCAACCTTACATATGTATGTATAACTAATTTAAAATAAATGTAATGGATGAGTCTGTTGCTGTCAGACTAATTTACCTATATTCTGCTCAATTTTAGTAAGCAGCATCCTTAATTCTTCTGTTGTATTCGACTCTTTGAGGTCGATTTTTCTTTTGTGTCAAAAGGTCTGTAATTACACTAAATCTATGTTCACATAAATAAGTAACCTAAAAGCCTGAAAACCTGGAATTAAATACAGTAGACCAACCTTCCATATGTATGTATTACTAATTTAAAATAAATGTAATGGATGAGTCTGTTGCTGACAGACTAATTTACCTATATTCTGCTCAATTTTAGTAAGCAGCATCCTTAATTCTTCTGTTGTATTCGACTCTTTGAGGTCGATTTCTCTTTTGTGTCAAAAGGTCTGTAATTACACTAAATCTATGTTCACATAAATAAGTAACCTAAAAGCCTGAAAACCTGGAATTAAATACAGTAGACCAACCTTCCATATGTATGTATTACTAATTTAAAATAAATGTAATGGATGAGTCTGTTGCTGTCAGACTAATTTACCTATATTCTGCTCAATTTTAGTAAGCAGCATCCTTAATTCTTCTGTTGTATTCGACTCTTTGAGGTCGATTTCTCTTTTGTGTCAAAAGGTCTGTAATTACACTAAATCTATGTTCACATAAATAAGTAACCTAAAAGCCTGAAAACCTGGAATTAAATACAGTAGACCAACCTTACATATGTATGTATAACTAATTTAAAATAAATGTAATGGATGAGTCTGTTGCTGTCAGACTAATTTACCTATATTCTGCTCAATTTTAGTAAGCAGCATCCTTAATTCTTCTGTTGTATTCGACTCTTTGAGGTCGATTTTTCTTTTGTGTCAAAAGGTCTGTAATTACACTAAATCTATGTTCACATAAATAAGTAACCTAAAAGCCTGAAAACCTGGAATTAAATACAGTAGACCAACCTTCCATATGTATGTATTACTAATTTAAAATAAATGTAATGGATGAGTCTGTTGCTGTCAGACTAATTTACCTATATTCTGCTCAATTTTAGTAAGCAGCATCCTTAATTCTTCTGTTGTATTCGACTCTTTGAGGTCGATTTTTCTTTTGTGTCAAAAGGTCTGTAATTACACTAAATCTATGTTCACATAAATAAGTAACCTAAAAGCCTGAAAACCTGGAATTAAATACAGTAGACCAACCTTACATATGTATGTATTACTAATTTAAAATAAATGTAATGGATGAGTCTGTTGCTGTCAGACTAATTTACCTATATTCTGCTCAATTTTAGTAAGCAGCATCCTTAATTCTTCTGTTGTATTCGACTCTTTGAGGTCGATTTCTCTTTTGTGTCAAAAGGTCTGTAATTACACTAAATCTATGTTCACATAAATAAGTAACCTAAAAGCCTGAAAACCTGGAATTAAATACAGTAGACCAACCTTACATATGTATGTATTACTAATTTAAAATAAATGTAATGGATGAGTCTGTTGCTGTCAGACTAATTTACCTATATTCTGCTCAATTTTAGTAAGCAGCATCCTTAATTCTTCTGTTGTATTCGACTCTTTGAGGTCGATTTTTCTTTTGTGTCAAAAGGTCTGTAATTACACTAAATCTATGTTCACATAAATAAGTAACCTAAAAGCCTGAAAACCTGGAATTAAATACAGTAGACCAACCTTCCATATGTATGTATTACTAATTTAAAATAAATGTAATGGATGAGTCTGTTGCTGTCAGACTAATTTACCTATATTCTGCTCAATTTTAGTAAGCAGCATCCTTAATTCTTCTGTTGTATTCGACTCTTTGAGGTCGATTTTTCTTTTGTGTCAAAAGGTCTGTAATTACACTAAATCTATGTTCACATAAATAAGTAACCTAAAAGCCTGAAAACCTGGAATTAAATACAGTAGACCAACCTTACATATGTATGTATAACTAATTTAAAATAAATGTAATGGATGAGTCTGTTGCTGTCAGACTAATTTACCTATATTCTGCTCAATTTTAGTAAGCAGCATCCTTAATTCTTCTGTTGTATTCGACTCTTTGAGGTCGATTTCTCTTTTGTGTCAAAAGGTCTGTAATTACACTAAATCTATGTTCACATAAATAAGTAACCTAAAAGCCTGAAAACCTGGAATTAAATACAGTAGACCAACCTTACATATGTATGTATAACTAATTTAAAATAAATGTAATGGATGAGTCTGTTGCTGTCAGACTAATTTACCTATATTCTGCTCAATTTTAGTAAGCAGCATCCTTAATTCTTCTGTTGTATTCGACTCTTTGAGGTCGATTTTTCTTTTGTGTCAAAAGGTCTGTAATTACACTAAATCTATGTTCACATAAATAAGTAACCTAAAAGCCTGAAAACCTGGAATTAAATACAGTAGACCAACCTTCCATATGTATGTATTACTAATTTAAAATAAATGTAATGGATGAGTCTGTTGCTGTCAGACTAATTTACCTATATTCTGCTCAATTTTAGTAAGCAGCATCCTTAATTCTTCTGTTGTATTCGACTCTTTGAGGTCGATTTCTCTTTTGTGTCAAAAGGTCTGTAATTACACTAAATCTATGTTCACATAAATAAGTAACCTAAAAGCCTGAAAACCTGGAATTAAATACAGTAGACCAACCTTACATATGTATGTATTACTAATTTAAAATAAATGTAATGGATGAGTCTGTTGCTGTCAGACTAATTTACCTATATTCTGCTCAATTTTAGTAAGCAGCATCCTTAATTCTTCTGTTGTATTCGACTCTTTGAGGTCGATTTCTCTTTTGTGTCAAAAGGTCTGTAATTACACTAAATCTATGTTCACATAAATAAGTAACCTAAAAGCCTGAAAACCTGGAATTAAATACAGTAGACCAACCTTACATATGTATGTATTACTAATTTAAAATAAATGTAATGGATGAGTCTGTTGCTGTCAGACTAATTTACCTATATTCTGCTCAATTTTAGTAAGCAGCATCCTTAATTCTTCTGTTGTATTCGACTCTTTGAGGTCGATTTTTCTTTTGTGTCAAAAGGTCTGTAATTACACTAAATCTATGTTCACATAAATAAGTAACCTAAAAGCCTGAAAACCTGGAATTAAATACAGTAGACCAACCTTCCATATGTATGTATTACTAATTTAAAATAAATGTAATGGATGAGTCTGTTGCTGTCAGACTAATTTACCTATATTCTGCTCAATTTTAGTAAGCAGCATCCTTAATTCTTCTGTTGTATTAATTAAATAAATTGCAAAGATTTATTTGTTTTTAAAAAACTTTATTTCAAATAAGAAGATTAAATATTCTGAACTACACAGGTTCATTTACAAAATAGAACTCGGTGAAACTCTATTGCATAGGGTTTTTATACAGGTTTTATGCTGATTAAACAATATAATACAATAAGCAACTTTGTTATATCAATGATGTCATGTTTACAGTAAAAACTCCTTAATTAGCAATTTTGTTATAGATAAGGTTCTAATATTAAATTATCATATTTTGTATTACAATGTATGAATGAATGGACCTTTGTTAGTGTGATCATTACCGCTATATAAACATAGAATAAGAGCATCTATTCATTAGTTAAATATTAGGATATACATAACTCTTCCCTTCTTTAAAAGATGATCTTATTCTTTCAAAAAGGAATTCTATTCTGAGTTTCCAAATTTTCTAATTCTAAAGATTCTGTTTTTTGATTTGATGTAGAGTCCCTTTTACACATTAATCTATCCTTATTTCTATAAATTATATATAATAATATAATAATGGTTAATACAATTATTACAAAAGAGTTAACATGACCATGATAATCATTTTTTACTGTTGTTTCATCTATTCTTGGAATTTCTTTAATAATAACATTTTCCTTATCTATTTGCTTTAATTCTAAAGTACTGTTACTAATTTGATTTTCCTCAATGTTAAAAGCTATTTTTTCAAAAATTATTTCTTTCGCTTTTGTTAATTTACTTTCTAAATCATAATTATCTATTTTACAATTTTCATTAGTTCTGAATTTATAGACACCTTTAATCTGTTGATGTTTGATTTTATCTTTACATTTTACTTCGACAACTCTGTTTATGGTGCTAGCTATTATTGCTAGATTTTCATTTTCTATTTTTATAATTAAAAAGGCATCATTAATTGTGTGATATTCACATCCCTCGTTATTACGATTTATAACAACATTTTTAATACAATTATTGGTTTCTATATAATTGGTTTTACAAAAATGATTATCATTTATTTCATTACAATCATGTGTATTAAATAATTTATCTTGGCTTAAAATTAACAACTTCTTTTCTTCATTTATGGCAAACATTTGATTTTTGTTGATATTGGGTATTGGAGTTATTTGCAATAGTTTACTGTTTTCGTTATTATAATATACAGGTATATCTAGTAAATATTCAATCTGATCTTTATCAACTTTACAATGACTGGTAATTAGTGTAGTTAATTCCCAAAAATTTGAATTCTGATTTGCTTCTTTAACTATTTTATTCAATTCTTCCTTTGTAATTATTGAGCTATGGATTTTATTCAAGTTACAGAAAGTTAAGCTTGTTTCGATTTCATCTAGAATTTCAATTAAATTTATACTTAATAAAATCAGTTGGTTAAAAATATCTTTAAGTCTAGAGATATTTTCCCAGTTCATGACTTTTTCAATTATGGTATCTGTTTGCATTATTCGTGATTTTAATATCATTTCATTATGCTTAATATTTTCAATTTGTTTATTAAATTTTGAAATCATTTCTTTATTAACTCGTATATTCTCTAAATTTTGGTCTTGTAAAATATGTTGATTTTGTTGTATTTTTTCAAATAATTTCTCATATTTTTCAGCGTCTTCTGAATCTAAATTTCCGGTAATACTTTTAATAATCGTTCCTAATCCGTTTACTAGTCCTCGTTTATTGCGTTTATTTTGAAACAAATTGTTAATTTTACTTTTTAGTCTTGACATATTAAAATTTAAAATGTTTATATAAGTCTCTATTTCTCTTTTGTAATTATATTTCGCGGCTTTATCGCTATTTAATTTTAATAAAATTTCATTTTTATAAGTTTTTATTTTATTATATTCTAATTCCAAATTACTTATTTTATAATTATAATAAGAGTAATATGAGTTTTTATATATATTTACTTGTCCTAAATCTATTATATTTAAGCCGGGATTGTCCGTTAATTCGGTTAATTCTTCTCCTTTGCAGAAGCATCTGCAACAAAGAGACGTTTTCTTTTTATTTTGTCAATTTTATGTCTTTTATTTGGATTTATTTTTATAGTTCCTAGTTTGGGGTTATAGTTTTCAACTTTGTGAATTTTAAATAGTGGTTTTTTAATTTTTTGTATTCTTCTTTTACCTTCTTTAATTAGTACAGTGTCTAATTTTAGATTATCTAAATTTTTGTTAGACGGTTTTTGTTTTGAGAATCTTTTATTCTTTTCGGTTTCAATATTTTTATACACTTTTTCTTTTAATAATCTGAGTTTATATTGCCATTCTTGCAAATAGTCTTCGTTACAATCTTTAAATTTCAAAATTTCGTTATCCTTTTCTGAACCAAAAAGTATCTCATTAGGAGTGTATTTAGTAACTGAGTTTATTGAATTATTGTAAGCTATTAAGGACAGTTGTATTTTTTTAAAATTATTCTGTTCTTTAAAATGCTGTCGTTGGTTTAAAATTCTCAAATGTTCGATTATTGTGGAATGGAATCTTTCAATAAGTCCGTTTGATTTAGGGTTATCAACGCATGTCATATGGATTTTGATATTATATGATTTTAGTAAATCTTTTACCAAATTATTATTAAATTCAGTTCCACTGTCAAAAGTTATTTCGTTAGGGATTTGGTATTGTGAAAAGTATTTTATAAGTCCGTTAGTAATGTCAATTGCAGAAAGTGTTTTAACGTATACTAACTGAGCGAATTTAGAAAAAGCATCTATTACCGTTAAATATTTCTGGTTCTCTAAGGTTAATGTGTCAATATGTAGAATATCAAAGGGGAATTTAGGATTTTGCGTAAGATTATCAGGGATTTGGTAAGGATTTCGTTCATATTTATTTTGTTGACATATGTCACAATTGTTAATATATTTTTGTATATCCATGAACATATTGGGCCAATAAAATTTTCGTTTTAATTTTTGATATGTTTCCAAAATTCCTCTATGGTTAGTTTTTCCTAGATGGTAAGTTTGAATAGTTTCTATTTGATCTTCAGTTATTAATTTGTCTTCTAAAACCTCTTCGCATTGAATTAATCTGTACGTTTCTTTATTGAAATTATTTTGTAAAACATTATTTATTGGGATTATCAGATCCCTGTCAATTAAACAATAATAATTTATGCGCGGTACTACATAATCTTTTAAGAATTTAAAAATTTCGTTTTCTAGGTGATTTTCATTTAATTGAATAGTTAATCTTTGTTTATTGCCAAAAGGTTTTGACAACTGACACTCTGTTTCTCGGTTGTGTTTTTGAATTATAATTTGATTTTTACCTACATTGATACAAGAGTCTTTGTAAGTTATTCCATTCAATTCATTTTCGTCTGCGGAATGTACTGTATCTAAATCTTCTACATCTACATTACCAATCATGCTTTCGGTTTCATCATTCATGTTTATTTCTTCTTGTGTTAATTCATGAATTACTATTTTAATATGGGTTTCTTTAAAAATATCATTTAATAAATTTTCAACCTTTTGAAACGGAATTTTATCTAAACCTGAACAAATTTTGGGCATATGAATTTCGAAAATATCATTTTGGATTAGGAAATTTTTCAACTGAATTAAACAATTTTGTATATTTTCTAATGTGGGTTTATTAAAAAATTCTTGTTTAGTTATTAAGTGAAATATCTTATATTTATTCTCATAAATGGGTTGGATTAATAAATCTTGAGTTTTATTACCATTATTCATAAAATAGTTTTTGCTATTAAATTTTTCATCTATTTGTTTAGCAAATCCTTATCCTAGTTTTAGATCCCGTGAAATGGAATGTACTAAATTTTGTGGTTTACTAAAAATATCATCATTGGTTTTAAAGATTTGAAATTTAGGTCTTATTCTTGAGAGTGCATCGGCATTAGAGTTTAGTGTTCCCTTTTTATATTCTATTTCATAGCTATATTCGTCTAATTTTATACGCCATCTCATTAGTTTTGAATTTGGGTCTTTTAGGCTCATTAACCACGTTAAGGGTCGGTGATCGGTTCGTATTATGAATTTGGTACCGTAAAGGTATGGTCTAAAGTATTTTACTGACCAAACTATACCAAGTAATTCTTTTTCTGTAGTGCTATAATTAATTTCGTGATCATTTAATGTACGAGACGCATATGCTATGGGCATGTCTTTCCCATTAATGTTTTGGCTTAAAACTGCACCAATGGCAAAATTACTTGCATCAGTTGTAACAATAAATTGTTTTTCAAAATCAGGATACTGTAATATTGGTGCGTTAATTAATAATTTTTTACTATCCTCAAAGCTTTGTTTATATTCTTTATTTTCTATATTTACTCTATGTCCTTTCTTCAAGCATGTAATCATTGGTTTAGTTAATTTAGCAAAATTTGGAACAAATTTTCTGTAATAACCTAAAAGTCCTAAAAATTGTTTTATTTCTTTTTGGGTTTTTGGGATAGGAAAATTTTTAACGGCTTCAATTTTTGCAGGGTTTGGTTTTACACCGTCTTTCGACACTATATGGCCTAGATAAGCTATCTCTTTACGCATGAACTCTGACTTGTCCAATTGAATTTTTAAGTTATATTTTTGTAATTTAGAAAATACTTTCCGTATGTTTTCACAATGTTCTTGCAAAGACGTTCCTAATATTATGATATCATCTAAATATACTAGACATATTTTATTTATGTAATCTTTTAATATATAATTCATTAATCTTTGGAAGGTAGATGGGGCATTTTTGAGACCAAATGGCATTCTTGTAAATTCAAAATGGCCTTTGTCAGTACTAAATGCTGTTTTAGGAATGGAGTCAGGATGCATTTGAATCTGATGGAAACCTGAGGTTAAATCTAGTGCAGTGTAATATATATTCTTTCCTAATTTATCTAAAACGTCGGTAATATTTGGGATTGGGAATTTATCGTCTATAGTTTTTGCATTAAGTTTCCGATAGTCAATAACCATTCTAAATTTTCGTTTGCCTGAGGCATCTAATTTTTTAGGAACCATCCAAACAGGTGATGACCAAGGTGAATGACTTTCTTGGATAATTTTACTATCTAGCATGTCTTCAACTTGTTTATTAATTTCATTTTTATATATTTCAGGATATCGGTACGGCTTAGTGTATATGGGGGTGTCATCTTTAGTAATTATTTTATGTTGAATAACGTCTGTGTATGTTAACGCATCTTTTTCACTGGGAAAAATACTTTGATATTCTTTTATTAATTTATGAAGTTCTTTCTTTTCTTCCGAATTTAAATGTTCTGCTCTAACTTTAATTTGTTCTGTGTTGTTAACTGTGTTATCAACTACTTGATTTTTAAAATATTGTATCTTATAATTTTTATTTTGGATCGTAATTAAATTTTTACTAAGATCTATTTTAGCTTGCATTTCAGTCATTGTTGGTAAACTCAACAACAAATTAAAATCTTTATGAAAATCATGTAAATAAAATTTTAAATCTCTATTTTCAAACTGTAAAATTATATATTCGTCACCAGTATGTTCACCTATTGGTGTTTTAAAATTAAATTTTTCTTTGTAAATTTTGAATTTTTGTAAATTATTATAAACATATGTTTTACTTATTAAATTTATCGTGGAACCTGTGTCAATCAACATATAATAATCTTTAAATTTTAGAAACGGTAGTCGGGAACTCTGAAACCTACTCAAGAGCTCTCCTGAATATCTGGGGGAATCTCTAAAAAAGAATTTTGTTCCGTAACATTTTCGTCTTGTTCGATCCCGATTTCTAAATCTTCTTCCGGATAGTAATTATATTCATTACTAAAATTTTGATCTTCCGAATACCGATTTTCATCGAAAGTTTCTGTGTTATTAATTTCTTCTGCTATGTAATTTGGTTTGTGTGTCCCAAATTGTTTATTTTGTTGTGTAAAATAGTTATTTTGTCCCGAGAAATTTTGTTTAGATTGAAATGTTTGTTTAGTCTGTATGGTCATGGGCGTAGGTTTAATATATTGGGCATTTTTAACTCGTTGTCTAGGAACAAAATTTTGATTAGTATTATTTTTCTGCTGGAAATTTATTGGTCCAGTAGGAAAACTTGTTCCTGGAAATTTTTGGGGTGGAATGTGTGGTAATTATTTGGTAATAGAAGGTTTTATATTAAGATTAGTGTTGAATTTTAAATATTGGAAATCATTTTCCATTAATATTTCTATCTCATCTATTGTTTGTGGATTTCTGGTAGCTAGATTATTTCTGTATGGGTCATTGATGGTTGAAATGAAATTGTTTACCACTAAGTTTTCAGCAAACTTGATCATTATTAATTTTACGTTTGGATCCATTTCTTCAATACCAATTCTCGATTTAAAACTAAGGAATTTTTCTTTAGTTATTTCTAATAGTTTATATGGACTTTTGATGTTTTGTATTTTTAATAATTCATTTATTATGGTCACTGAATTTGTTTTATCTTTAAAAGTATTTATTAGATGCGAACGTAATCCGTCCCAGCTATTTAATTCTAGATCTGTAATACTGTCTAAAGCGCGTCCAGTTACTTTATTTTTAATATTTAAAAATGTTATTGCTTTATCAAAATCATCCAAAGGTGGAGTGATAGTGCAGAAGAGAGACTGAACTGAGTTTACAGTATTAATAAAATTACTTAATTTATTTGGGTCTCCATTATATTCCGGAATTGATTTTAATGCAAAGTTAATTTTCTGAATTCTTTCAGCCATTGTGACGTTGAGAATATTTTCTATTTCTGATACTATTTCTAATAATTCTGAATTATTCTCCAGATTGAATATTTATTACAAAAAATATTAATAATTACTTACAGTAAAATTATGCTTGCCAATAGCGTGGTGAAATACATTTGTAACACTTGAACACTTGATTCTGGCAGGCTAGGTGATGCTGATACGGCTCTTGACGTTCAAGCTCACCGGGTTGACTGGCACTCGCACTGCGGGCTCTGTGTCGTGGAGTTCTTGAATTTGATGATGTGAAGACCTGGGCACTGCGTTTAGCGGCTCTGTAGGATCTTCCCCTGGGCACTGCGTTTAGCGGCTCTGTAGTTTCTTTCCCTTGGTACTGCGTTTAGCGACTCTGTAGGTTACTTCCCTTGGCACTGCGTTTAGCGGCTCTGTAGGTACTTTTCCTTGGCACTGCGTATAGCGGCTCTGTAGGTTTCTTCTTATAACGTTTATGGACCGTAATAAACCGTAGAAACGGAACAGTGATGACTTTAACGAATTAAACTCAAACTTTTAATTTTTGAGTTTTCGGTCTAAAACACTGTTTACGTATCCTACCGACTGCGCCAATTAAATAAATTGCAAAGATTTATTTGTTTTTAAAAAACTTTATTTCAAATAAGAAGATTAAATATTCTGAACTACACAGGTTCATTTACAAAATAGAACTCGGTGAAACTCTATTGCATAGGGTTTTTATACAGGTTTTATGCTGATTAAACAATATAATACAATAAGCAACTTTGTTATATCAATGATGTCATGTTTACAGTAAAAACTCCTTAATTAGCAATTTTGTTATAGATAAGGTTCTAATATTAAATTATCATATTTTGTATTACAATGTATGAATGAATGGACCTTTGTTAGTGTGATCATTACCGCTATATAAACATAGAATAAGAGCATCTATTCATTAGTTAAATATTAGGATATACATAACTTATTCGACTCTTTGAGGTCGATTTCTCTTTTGTGTCAAAAGGTCTGTAATTACACTAAATCTATGTTCACATAAATAAGTAACCTAAAAGCCTGAAAACCTGGAATTAAATACAGTAGACCAACCTTACATATGTATGTATTACTAATTTAAAATAAATGTAATGGATGAGTCTGTTGCTGTCAGACTAATTTACCTATATTCTGCTCAATTTTAGTAAGCAGCATCCTTAATCCTTCTGTTGTATTCGACTCTTTGTGGTCAATTTCTCTTTTGTGTCAAAAGGTCTGTAAAGACACTTAATCTATGTTAACGTAAATAAAGTACCTAAAAGCCTGAAAACCTGGAATTAAATACAGTAGACCAACTTTACAGATGTATGTATTACTAATTTAAAATTAATGGAATGGATGAGTTTGTTGCTGTCAGACTAATTTACCTATACTCTGCTCAATTTTAATAAGTATCATCCTTAATTCTTCTGTTGAATTCGACTCTTTGTGGTCGTTTTTTCTTTTGTGTCAAAACGTCTGTAATGACACTTAATCTATGTTAACATAAATAAAGTACCTAAAAGCCTGTAAACCTGGAATTAAATACAGTAGTCCAACCTTACATATGTATGTATTACTAATTTAAAATAAATGTAACGGATTAATCTGTTGCTGTCAGACTAATTTACCTATATTCTGCTCAATTTTATTAAGTAGCATCCTTAATTCTTCTGTTGAATTCGACTCTTTGTGGTCGATATCTCTTTTGTGTCAAAAGGTCTGTAGTGACATTAAATCTAAATTAACATAAATAAAGAACCTAAATGCCTGAAAACCTGGAATTAAAAACAGTAGACCAACCTTACATATGTATGTATTAATAATTTAAAATAAGTGTAATGGATGAGTGTGTTACTGTCAGACTAATTTACCTATATTCTGCTCAATTTAAGTAAGCAGCATCCTTAATTCTTTTATTGAATTCGACTCTTTGTGGTCGATTTCTCTTTTGTGTCAAAATGTCTGTAAAGACACTTAATCTATATTACCATAAATAAAGTACCTAAAAGCCTGAAAACCTGGAATTAAATACAGTAGACCAACCTTACATATCTGTGTATTACTAATTTTAAATAAATGTAATGGATGAGTCTGTTGCTGTAAGACTAATTTACCTATATTCTGCTCAATTTAAGTAAGCAGCATCCTTAATTCTTTTATTGAATTCGACTCTTTGTGGTCGATTTCTCTTTTGTGTCAAAATGTCTGTAAAGACACTTAATCTATATTACCATAAATAAAGTACCTAAAAACCTGAAAATCTGGTATTAAATACAGTAGACCAACCTTACATATGCATGTATTAATAATTTAACATAAATGTTATGGATGAGTCTGTTGCTGTCAGACTAGTTTCCCTATATTCTGCTAAATTTTAGTAAGCAGCATCCTTAATTCTTCTGTTGTATTCGACTCTTTCTGGTCGATTTCTCTTTTGTGTCAAAAGGTCTCTAATGACACTTTATCTATATTAACATAAATAAAGTACTTAAAAGCCTGAAAACCTGGAATTAAATACAGTAGACCAACTTTACAGATGTATGTATTACTAATTTAAAATTAATGGAATGGATGAGTTTGTTGCTGTCAGACTAATTTACCTATATTCTGCCCAATTTTAGTAAGCAGCATCCTTAATTCTTCTGTTATATTCGACTCTTTGTGGTCGATTTCTCTTTTTTGTCAAAAGGTCTGTAATGACACGAAATCTATGTTAGCATAAATAAAGTACCTAAAAACCTGGAAACCTGGTATTAAATACAGTAGACCAACTTTACAGATGTATGTATTACTAATTTAAAATTAATTTGCTCAATTTTACTAAGCAGCATCCTTAAATCTTGTTGTATTCGACTCTATGTAGTTGATTTCTATTTTGTTTCAAAAAATTTGGAATGACACTTAATCCATGTTTACATAAAATGGAGGATCTAAAAGCCTGAAAACCTGGAAATAAATACAGTAGACCAGAGTTATGTATGTAAATGTAAATATTTAATTATAAATTTAATGTATGAGTCTGTTGCTATCAGACTAATTTACCTATATTCTGCTCAATTTCAGTAAGCAGCATCCTTTCATCTTCTGTTATATTGGATTCTTTGTAGTTGATTTCTCGTTTGTGTTAAAAGGTTTGAAATAACACTAAATCCACGTTAACATAAATAAAGAACCCTTAAAACCTGAAAATAAATACAGTAGACCAGAGTTATAAATGTATATATAAATATTTGTTAAAAAATGTTAACGACGATTCTGTTGTTATCAGACTAATTTACCTGTATTCTGCTCAAATTCAGCAAGTAGCAGCCTTTAATCTTCCCTTATATTCGACTCTTTGAAGTCGATTTTTCTTTTGTGTCAAAAGTTTGTAATGACACTAAACCCATGTTAACATAAATAAAAACCTAAAAACCTGAACACATGGAAATAAATACAATAGTTCAGCGTTACATATGATTATATAAATATTTAATAACAAATTTCAAGGAAGAGTTTGTTGCTATCAAACGAATTTACCAATATTCTGGCCAATTTAATAAGCAACATCTTTAAATATTTTTTTGTATTTGACTATTTGTAGTCGATTTCTCTTTTGTGTCAAAATGTCGGTCTCCGCCGAGAAATGTTGCGGAGGATATTCACTGGATCCACCCCGCTTCAAACGTTGGCCACTAAGATAGCAATCTTTATTTTGGATGCTACCGTGTTGAATAGATCTGGGTACTATTCTACAACTGCAAACCCAGCAATATTTGTGACTGTAAATAATCAAATAAAATTTCTAATACAAATAAATAAAATGATATGTGACTAAATAAAACTAAGAAAAATAAATTACTACGGTATCCTAACCAAAAATTTTACAAAAAGTAAATTTATTTACCTAAATTTGTACCTAAAATAGACAGTACGCATGCGCAAAAAGGTGGGTTTGCAGAAGTAGAATAGTGCCTAGATCTGTGTTGGAGATTTCAAACCATTCTCTCAAATCCCCAAACTTTGTTATTTGAGCCTTCCTGCCGATCTATTGCCATTTATATATCCTTCCATAACTAACTGTAGATTTTTTTCATTATTGGGCATTAAATGGCCCAGATATTCGTTATTACTATTTTTAATTTGGAACATACCCTGTAGATTTGTTCTCATCTGGGTGAGGACTTCTTCGTTATCTATTCTGTAGGTCCACGAAATGCACAATATTCTTCAGTAAATTCCCATTTCGAAGACATCTTAGGTATTCAGTTACAGGGCAGGCCTCTACACCATACCATACTACTAAGAATATGTAGTATTTGACTAATCGAAGCCTTAATTTGATTGGCAAGTGTTCTTCCTTCTCATCTCTGCGTATGTTTTGACCTTAAAAACATCTAAAACAGACTGAGCAGAAAGATTAGAGAGATCATATTGGATGGAAAATAATTTTGGAAGACGTGCCATCTAGGAACTTGTAAAACTCGGCTGGCAAAGTTTTTTTTTAACCGCGGGTCGGCGACAAAATCTAATTGATCCGCGAAAGTAATAAGTTCAATATACGACTAATAGAACTTGAACATAAAATTACAATTTTTTATAAACTTATTTGGTCCGACACCGATAAGACAAAATTCTACAACATGGGCACGTCCGAATTCAAGTCGCGTCGTTGTATAAGACAATAAATAAATATAATAAAAATTACATTCAAAAAGATATTTTCACCGGTTCGCCTAAAAAATTTAATATTTTATCGGTGTATGGTAATATTTGGGTTGAGAAGCACTGGTACTGTAGACAACTCTCACATCTCTGGCAAAACAGGGCTATAATATAAACAAAAACAAAATTGATCTTGGTATCTCGACATCCAGAACAGACCTAAAATCAAAAATGCGAATTTTTTAAAAAATGTTTTGTATGTAAAAATTTAAAACTACATAATTTTTATAATGTCCTATATATTTTTGTTATATGATAAAAGTATAGCAGCAATAACTGAGCAGTATTAACAATACGAAGACCCGGTATTTAAAAAACAAAAAAAAGTGGCGCCTACATAGTGACGGATTGTAAAAAAAATGCGCGACGCTAATTTTTAGTGCCATCTAGGCCACTGCCGCAATATTGGTACCCTGTATCAGCGTTAGGCGCGCACCCAGAAATATCTATTAGAGGGGAGGGCCCACATATGTAAAAGATAGTTTTGTACCCGTCCCGCGTAAAAGCAAGACAGAATTTCAAAAACTCATTTGCAAACTAGGGGCCGAACTACAATAACATGCTCGAAGACCGATGAGAGTTGAAATCCAGAAAATCACGTGAGGACTGGGCAAAGTAAAAATTTGAAACTCACTAAATCACGCGAGAACGGGAGCTAGATATTCAGAAAATTAATAGAAAACTGTGGGCAGAAATTAAAAGTTTCACGCCTGGTTTGACAGACGACCGAAAAGGTTACTTAAGAGGCTGTACTGACGTCAAATCTCCATCAAATTCAACATAACCCATTTTCAAAATTGAACTTAGATCTAACGTAAATATATCCTAAACTAAGAAAACATAATATAGGTCAACCACGCTGATGTTAATTCGCCCTTGTAGACAGAGCGCAATATTTTTAGTACAATTTGGAAAATTTTGATTTTGTCTGTGAGAGACAAAACAACTCTAAGGCTGAAACTGCCTCGAGTGGTCCTTGTGCCAACGTCAGTTCTTTTTTAAATAAAATTTGCAGTTTACTGATAATCGAACATTTTCAAAATTGAACTTAAATATAACGGAAATATGACCTAAAATAAGATAACATAACAAAGATCAGCTCATATGCTGATGTTAGTTAGCCCTTATACAGAGAGCGCTTAACTAAGATAACATAACATAGTTCAGCACATGCTGACGTCAATTCGCACTTACACAGAGAGTCCAATATCATAAGTACAATTTTGAAAATTTTAATTTGGTCTGTAAGACGTCAATCCACTCTACGGCTAAAACTGTTTCGAGCAGCCCTTGTGCTGACGTCTGGTCTTACTTAAATGAATATTGCAGTTAAATGATAACCGCTCGTTTTCAAAATTGAACTTATATATAACGGAAATATGTCCTTAACTAAGATAACATAACATAGATCAGCTCTTATGCTGATGTTAGTTAGCCCTTAAACAGAGAGCGCTGAACTAAGATAACATAACATAGTTCAGCACATGCTGACGTCAATTCGCTCTTACACGGAGAGCGCAATATCATAAGTACAATTTTGAAAATATTAATTTTGTCTGTAAGACGTCAATCCACTCTAAGGCTAAAATTGATTCGAGCAGCCCTTGTGCCGACGTCAGGTCTTACTTAAATAAAAATTGCAGTTAAATGATAACCGCTCGTTTTCAAAATTGAACTTATATATAACGGAAATATGTCCTTAACTTAGATAACATAACATAGATCAGCTCTTATGCTGATGTTAGTTAGCCCTTATAAAGAGAGCGCTTAACTAAGATAACATAACATAGTTCAGCACATGCTGACGTCAATTCGCTCTTACACAGAGAGCGCAATATCATAAGTACAATTTGAAAATTTTAATTTTGTCTGTAAGACGTCAATCCACTCTAAGGCTAAAACTGCTTCGAGCAGCCCTTGTGCCGACGTCAGGTCTTACTTAAATAAAAATTGCAGTTAAATGATAACCGCTCGTTTTCAAAATTGAACTTATATATAACGGAAATATGTCCTTAACTTAGATAACATAACATAGATCAGCTCTTATGCTGATGTTAGTTAGCCCTTATAAAGAGAGCGCTTAACTAAGATAACATAACATAGTTCAGCACATGCTGACGTCAATTCGCTCTTACACAGAGAGCGCAATATCATAAGTACAATTTGAAAATTTTAATTTTGTCTGTAAGACGTCAATCCACTCTAAGGCTAAAACTGCTTCGAGCAGCCCTTGTGCCGACGTCAGGTCTTACTTAAATGAAAATTGCAGTTAAATGATAACCGCTCGTTTTCAAAATTGAACTTATAAATAACGGAAATATGTCCTTAACTAAGATAACATAACATAGATCAGCTCTTATGCTGATGTTAGTTAGCCCTTATACAGAGAGCGCTGAACTAAGATAACATAACATAGTTCAGCACATGCTGACGTCAATTCGCTCTTACACAGAGAGCGCAATATCATAAGTACAATTTGAAAATTTTAATTTTGTCTGTAAGACGTCAATCCACTCTAAGGCTAAAACTGCTTCGAGCAGCCCTTGTGCCGACGTCAGGTCTTACTTAAATGAAAATTGCAGTTAAATGATAACCGCTCGTTTTCAAAATTGAACTTATAAATAACGGAAATATGTCCTTAACTAAGATAACATAACATAGATCAGCTCTTATGCTGATGTTTGTTAGCCCTTATACAGAGAGCGCTTAACTAAGATAACATAACATAGTTCAGCACATGCTGACATCAATTCGCTCTTACACAGAGAGCGCAATATCATAAGTACAATTTGAAAATTTTAATTTTGTCTGTAAGACGTCAATCCACTCTAAGGCTAAAACTGCTTCGAGCAGCCCTTGTGCCGACGTCAGGTCTTACTTAAATGAAAATTGCAGTTAAATGATAACCGCTCGTTTTCAAAATTGAACTTATAAATAACGGAAATATGTCCTTAACTAAGATAACATAACATAGATCAGCTCTTATGCTGATGTTTGTTAGCCCTTATACAGAGAGCGCTTAACTAAGATAACATAACATAGTTCAGCACATGCTGACATCAATTCGCTCTTACACAGAGAGCGCAATATCATAAGTACAATTTTGAAAATTTTAATTTTGTCTGTAAGACGTCAATCCACTCTAAGGCTAAAACTGCTTCGAGCAGCCCTTGTGCCGACGTCAGGTCTTACTTAAATAAAAATTGCAGTTAAATGATAACCGCTCGTTTTCAAAATTGAACTTATAAATAACGGAAATATGTCCTTAACTAAGATAACATAACATAGATCAGCTCTTATGCTGATGTTTGTTAGCCCTTATACAGAGAGCGCTTAACTAAGATAACATAACATAGTTCAGCACATGCTGACGTCAATTCGCTCTTACGCAGAGAGCGCAATATCATAAGTACAATTTTGAAAATTTTAATTTTGTCTGTAAGACGTCAATCCACTCTAAGGCTAAAACTGCTTCGAGCAGCCCTTGTGCCGACGTCAGGTCTTACTTAAATGAAAATTGCAGTTAAATGATAACCGCTCGTTTTCAAAATTGAACTTATATATAACGGAAATATGTCCTTAACTTAGATAACATAACATAGATCAGCTCTTATGCTGATGTTAGTTAGCCCTTATACAGAGAGCGCTTAACTAAGATAACATAACATAGATCAGCACATGCTGACGTCAATTCGCTCTTACACAGAGAGCGCAATATCATAAGTACAATTTTGAAAATTTTAATTTTGTCTGTAAGACGTCAATCCACTCTAAGGCTAAAACTGCTTCGAGCAGCCCTTGTGCCGACGTCAGGTCTTACTTAAATGAAAATTGCAGTTAAATGATAACCGCTCGTTTTCAAAATTGAACTTATATATAACGGAAATATGTCCTTAACTTAGATAACATAACATAGATCAGCTCTTATGCTGATGTTAGTTAGCCTTTATACAGAGAGCGCTTAACTAAGATAACATAACATAGATCAGCACATGCTGACGTCAATTCGCTCTTACACAGAGAGCGCAATATCATAAGTACAATTTGAAAATTTTAATTTTGTCTGTAAGACGTCAATCCACTCTAAGGCTAAAACTGCTTCGAGCAGCCCTTGTGCCGACGTCAGGTCTTACTTAAATGAAAATTGCAGTTAAATGATAACCGCTCATTTTCAAAATTGAACTTATATATAACGGAAATATGTCCTTAATTAAGATAACATAACATAGATCAGCTCTTATGCTGATGTTAGTTAGCTCTTATACAGAGAGCGCTTAACTAAGATAACATAACATAGTTCAGCACATGCTGACGTCAATTCGCTCTTACACAGAGAGCGCAATATCATAAGTACAATTTTGAAAATTTTAATTTTGTCTGTAAGACGTCAATCCACTCTAAGGCTAAAACTGCTTCGAGCAGCCCTTGTGCCGACGTCAGGTCTTACTTAAATAAAAATTGCAGTTAAATGATAACCGCTCGTTTTCAAAATTGAACTTATTTATAACGGAAATATGTCCTTAACTTAGATAACATAACATAGATCAGCTCTTATGCTGATGTTAGTTAGCCCTTATAAAGAGAGCGCTTAACTAAGATAACATAACATAGTTCAGCACATGCTGACGTCAATTCGCTCTTACACAGAGAGCGCAATATCATAAGTACAATTTGAAAATTTTAATTTTGTCTGTAAGACGTCAATCCACTCTAAGGCTAAAACTGCTTCGAGCAGCCCTTGTGCCGACGTCAGGTCTTACTTAAATGAAAATTGCAGTTAAATGATAACCGCTCGTTTTCAAAATTGAACTTATATATAACGGAAATATGTCCTTAACTTAGATAACATAACATAGATCAGCTCTTATGCTGATGTTAGTTAGCCCTTATACAGAGAGCGCTTAACTAAGATAACATAACATAGATCAGCACATGCTGACGTCAATTCGCTCTTACACAGAGAGCGCAATATCATAAGTACAATTTTGAAAATTTTAATTTTGTCTGTAAGACGTCAATCCACTCTAAGGCTAAAACTGCTTCGAGCAGCCCTTGTGCCGACGTCAGGTCTTACTTAAATGAAAATTGCAGTTAAATGATAACCGCTCGTTTTCAAAATTGAACTTATATATAACGGAAATATGTCCTTAACTTAGATAACATAACATAGATCAGCTCTTATGCTGATGTTAGTTAGCCTTTATACAGAGAGCGCTTAACTAAGATAACATAACATAGATCAGCACATGCTGACGTAAATTCGCTCTTACACAGAGAGCGCAATATCATAAGTACAATTTGAAAATTTTAATTTTGTCTGTAAGACGTCAATCCACTCTAAGGCTAAAACTGCTTCGAGCAGCCCTTGTGCCGACGTCAGGTCTTACTTAAATGAAAATTGCAGTTAAATGATAACCGCTCATTTTCAAAATTGAACTTATATATAACGGAAATATGTCCTTAATTAAGATAACATAACATAGATCAGCTCTTATGCTGATGTTAGTTAGCTCTTATACAGAGAGCGCTTAACTAAGATAACATAACATAGTTCAGCACATGCTGACGTCAATTCGCTCTTACACAGAGAGCGCAATATCATAAGTACAATTTTGAAAATTTTAATTTTGTCTGTAAGACGTCAATCCACTCTAAGGCTAAAACTGCTTCGAGCAGCCCTTGTGCCGACGTCAGGTCTTACTTAAATGAAAATTGCAGTTAAATGATAACCGCTCGTTTTCAAAATTGAACTTATATATAACGGAAATATGTCCTTAACTTAGATAACATAACATAGATCAGCTCTTATGCTGATGTTAGTTAGCCCTTATAAAGAGAGCGCTTAACTAAGATAACATAACATAGTTCAGCACATGCTGACGTCAATTCGCTCTTACACAGAGAGCGCAATATCATAAGTACAATTTGAAAATTTTAATTTTGTCTGTAAGACGTCAATCCACTCTAAGGCTAAAACTGCTTCGAGCAGCCCTTGTGCCGACGTCAGGTCTTACTTAAATGAAAATTGCAGTTAAATGATAACCGCTCGTTTTCAAAATTGAACTTATATATAACGGAAATATGTCCTTAACTTAGATAACATAACATAGATCAGCTCTTATGCTGATGTTAGTTAGCCCTTATACAGAGAGCGCTTAACTAAGATAACATAACATAGATCAGCACATGCTGACGTCAATTCGCTCTTACACAGAGAGCGCAATATCATAAGTACAATTTTGAAAATTTTAATTTTGTCTGTAAGACGTCAATCCACTCTAAGGCTAAAACTGCTTCGAGCAGCCCTTGTGCCGACGTCAGGTCTTACTTAAATGAAAATTGCAGTTAAATGATAACCGCTCGTTTTCAAAATTGAACTTATATATAACGGAAATATGTCCTTAACTTAGATAACATAACATAGATCAGCTCTTATGCTGATGTTAGTTAGCCCTTATACAGAGAGCGCTTAACTAAGATAACATAACATAGATCAGCACATGCTGACGTCAATTCGCTCTTACACAGAGAGCGCAATATCATAAGTACAATTTTGAAAATTTTAATTTTGTCTGTAAGACGTCAATCCACTCTAAGGCTAAAACTGCTTCGAGCAGCCCTTGTGCCGACGTCAGGTCTTACTTAAATGAAAATTGCAGTTAAATGATAACCGCTCATTTTCAAAATTGAACTTATATATAACGGAAATATGTCCTTAATTAAGATAACATAACATAGATCAGCTCTTATGCTGATGTTAGTTAGCTCTTATACAGAGAGCGCTTAACTAAGATAACATAACATAGTTCAGCACATGCTGACGTCAATTCGCTCTTACACAGAGAGCGCAATATCATAAGTACAATTTTGAAAATTTTAATTTTGTCTGTAAGACGTCAATCCACTCTAAGGCTAAAACTGCTTCGAGCAGCCCTTGTGCCGACGTCAGGTCTTACTTAAATAAAAATTGCAGTTAAATGATAACCGCTCGTTTTCAAAATTGAACTTATAAATAACGGAAATATGTCCTTAACTAAGATAACATAACATAGATCAGCTCTTATGCTGATGTTAGTTAGCCCTTATACAGAGAGCGCTGAACTAAGATAACATAACATAGTTCAGCACATGCTGACGTCAATTCGCTCTTACACAGAGAGCGCAATATCATAAGTACAATTTTGAAAATTTTAATTTTGTCTGTAAGACGTCAATCCACTCTAAGGCTAAAACTGCTTCGAGCAGCCCTTGTGCTGACGTTTGGTCTTACTTAAATGAAAATTGCAGTTAAATGATAACCGCTCATTTTCAAAATTGAACTTATATATACCGGGAATATATCCTTAACTTAGATAACATAACATAGATTAGCTCATATGCTGATGTTAGTTAGCCCTTATACAGAGAGCGCTTAACTAAGATAACATAACATAGTTCAGCACATGCTGACGTCAATTCGCTCTTACACAGAGAGCGCAATATCATAAGTACAATTTTGAAAATTTTAATTTTGTCTGTAAGACGTCAATCCACTCTAAGGCTAAAACTGCTTCGAGCAGCCCTTGTGCCGACGTCAGGTCTTACTTAAATAAAAATTGCAGTTAAATGATAACCGCTCGTTTTCAAAATTGAACTTATATATAACGGAAATATTTACTTAACTAAGATAACATAACATAGATCAGCTCTTATGCTGATGTTAGTTAGCCCTTATACAGAGAGCGCTTAACTAAGATAACATAACATAGTTCAGCACATGCTGACGTCAATTCGCTCTTACACAGAGAGCGCAATATCATAAGTACAATTTTGAAAATTTTAATTTGGTCTGTAAGACGTCAATCCACTCTAAGGCTAAAACTGCTTCGAACAGCCCTTATGCCGACGTCAGGTCTTACTTAAATAAAAATTGCAGTTAAATGATAACCACTCGTTTTCAAAATTGAACTTATATATAACGGAAATATGTCCTTAACTAAGATAACATAACATAGATCAGCTCTTATGCTGATGTTAGTTAGCCCTTATAAAGAGAGCGCTGAACTAAGATAACATAACATAGTTCAGCACATGCTGACGTCAATTCGCTCTTACACAGAGAGCGCAATATCATAAGTACAATTTTGAAAATTTTAATTTTGTCTGTAAGACGTCAATCCACTCTAAGGCTAAAACTGCTTCGAGCAGCCCTTGTGCCGACGTCAGGTCTTACTTAAATGAAAATTGCAGTTAAATGATAACCGCTCGTTTTCAAAATTGAACTTATATATAACGGAAATATGTCCTTAACTTAGATAACATAACATAGATCAGCTCTTATGCTGATGTTAGTTAGCCCTTATACAGAGAGCGCTTAACTAAGATAACATAACATAGATCAGCACATGCTGACGTCAATTCGCTCTTACACATTGAGCGCAATATCATAAGTACAATTTTGAAAATTTTAGTTTTGTCTGTAAGACGTCAATCCACTCTAAGGCTAAAACTGCTTCGAGCAGCCCTTGTGCCGACGTCAGGTCTTACTTAAATGAAAATTGCAGTTAAATGATAACCGCTCATTTTCAAAATTGAACTTATATATAACGGAAATATATCCTTAATTAAGATAACATAATATAGATCAACACTTATGCTGATGTTATTTAGCTCTTATACAGAGAGCGCTTAACTAACATAGATTAGTATAGGCTGACGACAATTCGGCCTTATATAGAGAGCACAGTATCTTAAGTACAATTTTGAAAATTCTGTGATAAATGTCTTTATTACTTCCATTTTCAAGATTGAACTTATATCTAAATTAAATATTTCCTAAACTAAGAAAACCTAACATAGATCAGCACTTAGGCTGACATTAACTTGTGCTTATACAGAGGGCACAGTATCTGAAGTACATTTTTGAAAATTCTGGGTTAGTTTGCCTGACATCAATCCATCCTAAGCTAAAGCACCCATGAGCGGTGTGCTCATGGTTGCTTTTATATGTGTCCCTGCACCCCGTAGTTTAAAATGTCGTAGTCTGAATATTTATGAACTCTCCCTGAACTTATTTGCACAATATTGGAAGGGAGAATGAGAAATGTGAAAATCGAGTCTAGGATTTAAATCGGATTTCAACACGGACCCTATATTTGCAAAATTATCATCAGAAACCCAATCAGATACATCACGAGCTTAAGCCCCTCTTTCCCAAGACTCAAATAACCCGTTTTTAAGAGGCACATTTTTCTTGTAATTTAACTTGAATCCCCTCTTTGAGAGAAAAAAAAAATAATAATAACTTTTTAGCCCATAAAAAAATATATAAATTGGGTTCCAAACCTGCCGCAGAAAAAATATTGGTTTCTGAGACCCCCTCCCTCCCATTTCAGGGTGCGTGCTTGTACATTAGTAAGCGTGTGTGACTCTAATTTCCATATTTTGATTTAGTTGGGGTATATTTTAAAGGATACCTTTAGCTTCTCCCCCCCCCCATCCAAGACACAAAAAATGCTACCCTCAAAGAAATGCGCGACTCTTAATTCAACTTCTAAACTCAAAATATTCTAGAAATTATTTTTTGACTCTATTAATTTGTTTTGTGTGGGTGAAATCTACGTTATGCCCCAGAAATAAATTTTTTGGGAAAAATGTAGTAAAATAGACCAATAATTCTTCTGTTCTAAACTTTTACTAACTAAACCTAACCTAACTACTAATTAGTTTTTAGATGCATACTACTTTATTTCTTTCGAACATTAGCCCAAATAAAATTGTTTATCATTGTGCAATAATATTTTATATAATCTTAATTTTGTATTTCTGCTTTTGTTAAACATCCCCGATCATATGGTATTGGCCACTTTACTACATTTTACCCATTTTTTTTATATATATTTTTGCTCACATCTGAGCTGGACAATTCTAAAAACTATTGCCCAGAGTTTTTTTAAATTATAACATACAAATTACTGTATGCCTCTCTAGTGTATAATAAAAATGCCTATTATATCCAGTCAGCCTTGATAAATTAGAAGCACTTACGCTACACCTAAGCTGGTTAGGTGTCTTTGGCTGCCTTTGGTCTCCGATGTTGTCCTAGGGAATCCTGCCCTGCTGCGAATCCATTGTCCTCCGGACTCTGCAAATAATTATATTATATTAAAAAATCATACAAAATTAATACCCTACATCAAATTTAAATGTATTGTTTTTCAAAAAATTTCGTAACTTTCGAAAAAACTAGGGAAATATTTGAAATACTAGGGAAATATTTGAAGTACTAGGAATTATTTGAAATACTAGGAAATATTTGAAATACTGGGAAATATTTGAAATGCTAGGAAATATTTGATATATGTACTAGGGAAATATTTAAAATAATAGGAAAATATTTGAAATACTAGGAAATATTTGAAATACTAAGAAATATTTGAAATACTGGGAAATATTTGAAATACTAGGAAAATATTTCAAATGTGTACTAGGGAAATATTTAAAATACTAGGAAAATATTTGAAATACTAGGAAATATTTGAAATACTAGGAAATATTTGAAATACTAGGAAATATTTGAAATACTGGGAAATATTTGAAATACTGGGAAATATTTAAAATACTAGGAAAATATTTGAAATGCTAGCAAATATTTGAAATATGTACTAGGAAAATATTTAAAATACTAGGGAAATATTTGAAATACTAGGAAATATTTGAAATACTACGAAATATTTGAAATACTGGGAAATATTTGAAATACTAGAAAAATATTTAAAATACTAGGAAATATTTTAAATACTAAGAAATGTTTGAAATATGTAGCAGAAAATAGTTGAAATACTAGGAAAATAGTTGAAATACTAGGAAAATATTTGAAATATTAGGTCATATTTGTAATTTATACCAGGGAAATAATTAAAATAGGAAAATATTTGAAATACTAGGAAAATATTTGAAATACTAGGAAATATTTGAAATACTAGGAAAATATTTGAAATGCTAGGAAATATTTGAAAAATGTACTAGGAAAATATTTACCTATATTTGAAATATTAGGAAATATTTGAAATACTAGGAAATATTTGATATATTAGGAAATATTTTAAATATGTACTAGGGAAATATTTGAAATATGTACTAGGGAAATATTTGAAATACTAGGAAAATATTTGAAATGCTAGGAAATATTTGAAATTCTAGGAAATATTTGAAATAATACGAAATATTGGAAATACTAGGAAATATTTTAAATACTAAGAAATATTTGAAATATGTACTAGGGAAATATTTGAAATAATAGGAAAATATTTGAAATATTAGGTAATATTTGTAATATATACTAGGGAAATATTTAAAATAATAGGAAAATATTTGAAATACTAGGAAATATTTGAAATACTAGGAAATACTTGAAATACTAGGAAAATATTTGAAATGCTAGGAAATATTTCAAATATATAATAGGGAAATATTTAAAATATTAGGTAAATATTTGAAATACTAGGAAATATTGGAAATACTAAGAAATGTTTGAAATACTTGGAAAATATTTGGAATGCTAAGAAATATTTGAAATATGTAATAGGGAAATATTTAAAATAATAGGAAAATATTTGAAATACTATGAAATATTTGAAATACTAGGAAATATTTAAAATACTAGGAAATATAGGAAATACTAAGAAAAATGTAGTAGACAATAGTTGAAATACTAAGAAATATTTTAAATACTAGGGAAACATTTGAAATATTAGGAAATATTTGAAATACTAGGAAATATTTGAAATACTACGAAATATTTGAAATATGTACTAGGGAAATATATGAAATACTAGAAAATATTTGAAATACTAGGAGAATATTTTAAACACTAGGAAATATTTGAAATATTAGGAAATATTTGAAATACTAGGAAAATATTTAAAATACTAGGGAAATATTTGAAATACTAGAAAATATTTGAAATACTAGAAAATATTTGAAATACTTCTGTAGTATTTCAGATTCTGACATTTTCAGACAACAAATATCAAATACAAAACTACGGAAAAAGTATTTGCAAATCCAAATATCAAGAGCATTTGGTTTGAAGTATTTGAAATACAATATTTCAAATACCAGAAAGTAATTGCAATACTTTTTCAAATACTTTATTTCAAATATTCCCAGCTCTATTATAGATACATATGTATATGTACAATAATATACATATAATATAAAATGTAAGAACTAAATTAATTAAGTATTAAAATTATTACCAAAGTAAATTTTAAATAAATTTTTCACCTTCAAAATTGTTTCAAGTTATTTAAAACAGTTCTTATCAAAAAATTATTAATTATCATAATTACCTAATTAACTAAATCCGTTAATCCCAAATATTTATATTTTTTCAAAGTCACGTAAAAACGTCACGTATTGAAAAATGTAAAAATACCTTTTCTTAAAAAAATATATATTCCAAATAAAAAAGGGTGGATTACGATACGCGTGTACATTATACTTTCCAAACTACATACAAACAGAATCACAATCAAAAAAACAATAATGCGCACGCGCGTCCTTGTCCAACTTGTCGTGGAGTGAATCCGCGAACTTTACGTTAAAAATTACGTATAAAATATTTTGGAAAATATATTGAAAAATCAAAAAGGCATTTTCTTAAATAAAAGAAAAAATTCTTACCTTAAAATTAGATATCCAATTGGTTAGTTCACAATATCCTTTTGGCACTTTCCAGGTATCCTTCTGGCACTAAATTTTATTTTGTTCACAATATATTATAAAAAACAATTTTAAAGCACAGAAGTTAAAAAAAAAACATTATTTGTCACTTTCCAGACACCCTAGCACTAAACTTCATTTTATTTAAAAAATATTTAATAAAACTATTTTTAAACCTTAAAGCACGTTAAGGTGTCCAAAAAAAAAAAAATAAATAATTAATTTCATTTAAAAATATTATTTCAATTATGTTCAAAAATATTTTTTAATTATAAATATTATTGCTCAAATATTTCAATCGATTTGTATTAAATTTAAAAAAAAGTGGCAAATATAAAAAAATATTTATTTATTTTAATTTATTTTGAAAACATTATTATTTCTAAACAGTATTGTTTAAATATTGCCACTAATTTGAATTAAATTAAAAAAAGAAAAAAAAAGTAATTTAACAAATTAAAATATTATTAAAATAAAAAAATATTTTTTTGTTTATATTGTTATTAAAATATTATTTAATTATTATTATTGTTTAAATGTTTCACTTAATTTAAATAAGTAATTGACAAATATAATTATTTAAAAATTTCGCGAACGTAGACTGAAAGTTTCACTCTGAGATGTAAGCACTGACTGACTAATTAGCGCGAATCGCCAATGATCATGCGCGGATGACCGACGCAGATATGAACTTAAGAAGACGCCGTCTGCGTTCAACGTCAGACTCCGTGTTTTATACGTTTTGCATTTCGGCAAAATTTCTCAAAAGCTGAGTCTTCAAGGTACTCTTCAGCTGGGGCCCAAGAGTACCTGGCGCCCAGATACAAAATTAGGTTAGCCCCCCCCCCACTTATATTTTTTTAAATAATTTTTTTGTTAACTATTACAAATAGAGAAAATTTAATTTATATAAATATGCGTGTCATTTAAAATAAAGTGTGGTGGTAATTTTTAAACAAATAAAACTTTTAATGCAATGACATTGGCATGATTGGTAAGCTATAAAATTTAAATAATTTGTCCAATTTAGGATATTACTCTCCAAATATTCATTAAATCCAAAAATATATACAGCAATAAAGATTTGTTTTCTTATTAAAGTCTGTTCCTTTGGTTTAGACGGAACTAAATTTTCCATTCTAGTTACTTTTACCCTTTGATTGAAGCTTTTGATCATTTTGTTCAGGAAAAACCAACTTCAATATGTAAAAAATAGCTAATGACAACTTAAAAAAATGAAAATTCCGGTTAGTTCCGCCTAATTATACATTTTTGCTGTCAAGTCAAAAATAAGGGAGATATTTGAAAAGTTTAGCTTTAGGATGTAAGATGAATATTTGGGGAGTTACGGCCCCAAATATTCATCTATACTCTATCTCAAAAAGACAGATAGTAATAAAATTTCTTATTTGTAAAAATTGTTTTATCACACAGAAGCGGCAAAACAAAAGCGACAAAATATGAATAGTTCGAAACGTAATATTGTTAAAAACAACCGAGTGTGCCGCACATATTATATGGGAATACGAACTAGGGTTAAACACAATAGACCATAAAAATTTGACTCTAAAATTTTGAGGAAAAATATGGTCACAGGGGTGTGTTTAATGATATGATAAATATGGTCACAGGCGTGCGTTAAATAAAATGATAAATAGTAATATAGAAATACACAAAACCAATTTAAACGTGTTTAAAATGTGCACGCCACTGGTAACTGCCTGACAAAATGATTTATTACTATCAGCCTTTTTGAGATAGAGTATAAATGAAAAAATACATAAAAACTAAAATTTATTTTCATATTATAAACTATTTTGGTCATATATGATTTAGCTGTTATTAATAATAAAGGAGAATATGTAGATTTCAGTTTTAGGGTCCCCCCCCCCCCGTAACTCCCCAAATATTCATCTAAATAAAAAATACATACAAATAAAAACTAACTGGAATTTTAATTTTTGTAAGTTGTTTTGAGGCCTTCTTTTATGGTTTGAAGTAGACTTTTGCTAAACAAAATTATCAAAAGCCTCACTTAATGTAAAAGTAACTAGAACTGAAAATCTAGTTCTGTCTAAACCAGGGCTCGGCAAACTTTAGAGGCTAAACAGCCAAATTCACCCTTTACGGCATCTGGAAACATTTTAAAGAGCCATAATTTTGTTTTAACACATGACATTTTTAATATTTTCTACATTTTATTCCTTATCAACTTAATTTGAAGAGCCACACGAATGTCCTCAAAGAGTCGTATGCGGCTCGCGAGCCTTAGTCTGCTGACCCCTGGTCTAAACCAAAGAAACTTTATTTTCCTATTATAAACTATTTTGGTCATATATGATTTTTCAAGTCAATAATAAGGGAGATATTTCAAGTTTTTTAATAAAAAGTTTTAACACCGAATCCCCCCCCCCCCTAGAATAAAAATTTTGAAATGCCTTATAGCCTATGTGTGAATACTGGTTTTACTCTATCATCATACCAAATTTAGTAAAAATATGTCCAGCCGTTTTTGCGTGAATCGCGGACATACAAACAGACAGACAGACGGACGGACAGACATACGCAAATTGATTTTTTTACGGATATTGCATTATAATCAGCTGAAACGTGTAGAAGCCAAATATGAGGCTGAAAAAACAAAAAAAAAACAGATACAGCGTCCAATTTTATTAATATAGATTTTGTGGAAAACTTAGACAAACAGCGTCACGTCCAGAGTACTTTCGGGACGCTTCTATAAAGAGCCAAAATTAGAATATCCCGCGAAATTTGGGACGGTTGGACACCGTAGCTGTAAGTTACTATGAATACGTCTGTAAATGTTTAAAATTTTGACAAATTGTCAGATCAAAATCATCTGTCGCGAAAACTTGTTATCAGTATAAAATTATTAGTTTCTTCTAAGTGCAGCAAAGAAAAATTGTTGTGATAATTATTGGGAGTCCTTAAATAGATTTCTAAGTTTACATATTATTCATACATAATATGTAAGTTATGTAAGTTATATTATTTTCTCCTTATTTCCACAAGAAAGCTCAGTAAAACTTTTGTATATATGCTATACCTCATAAGAGTTGCATATACAACCTACGTATACTTAGAGATGGCAACAATTAATCGAATTATTAAAATAATCGATTATTTTGTTTCAGTTTATTGATTAATTATGATATTTTTGGTTTCGATTAATTAATAATTAATCTATTACTTTATTTTATTTACAAGAAATTACTTAGTTGCATAATTAAAATACTGGTCGGTAAACGACTCTGCTTTTCTGTTTTCAATAAAGTCCCTAGAATCTCATTCTCGCCCATCTGGCGATTTTAAACTCATCTGCTTTCAACTCGATGATGTGCGAGAAAAGCCTGTAAAATTACAGGTCTTCTGGGGATACAAGTACTTATTTCCTCAACTTTATTTGGACAATTCGTGGTGAAATTACCAAATCTTGATCTTCTGCTAAACGACGTGCTAGAAAAGTTGGGGGCCAGGCACGATCGCGTAGATTGTTTAGGGTAAGGCTGGTCTAACACTAGAACCGACTAAGTGCGACTCTTGGTCGTACGTAGCCGCACGACTACGAAATCAGTAATCAGTGCTCTCACACTAGAAGCGACTTAGTCGTACGACTACGTGCGTTTATTTCAGACTTGTGACTCGATACCAGTAGGCTCGCATTTTTGTGCGTACGACGCACGACTTTGTGCAGATTTTTCCCAGTAATCATGGACACGGAAAAATGAATTCTTTTAATTCAAGAAAGACAGTGTTTGTGGAACCAGAAAATTACAGATTACCATTCCAAAGATGTGTTTCGTCAGCTCAAATTTGACATTTTCCAGAATATAGTTGAACATGTTCAAACTCATGAGGAAGCAGTCAAATAATTTCTTGGGATCTTGCTTCAAATCGTCCATTAAATGTTGAAACTCGTCATGCTCTTCTCTCTTCAGGAATATCTGGTTAACCCATTCCGTTCTTCTTGAACTTCTTATTCTTCGCCTCATTAACAAACTAATACTTTCAACCAGGTAAAACAACCCTTCATCTTTTCAAATTATTCGAATACGATTAAAACCTACAAATACGAAAAAACTGAATCAAAATTCACGGCAACCAGAACACAACAACCACCTGTGAAGGACAAACGACTCCGTCAAGTATGCTCCAATGTGAGAGCTCAAGTCGTACCACCAAGTCGTCCATAGTTGGCAGTCGTACGTAGTTGGTTCCAGTGTGAGAACGGGCTTAGGAATCGGTCGTCTTGACTGCTTGAGGCTCTTGGATGACTTGAACCACGCTTTTTGTTAAAAGACCAGTTGCTGATGACGCTTTATAGTGTAATTAATAGTGTTTTTAGCTACCTCCAAAACACCAGCGATATTCGAATACTGCGGCCATCTATATAGGTGTATAATGATGTAGCTCGTAGAACGTCTTCGGGTCACCATATTGCACAAAAAAATTGGTGTAGAAGTTTAGTAATCCCTAAGATGGATACGTAGTGTTCCAAATTTTATTTTAACGCTGAGTTATTTGTGTTAATTAACTTAATATGCGATATTATGTAGTCTTTTAAGCGGGCATTATTTATTGTTACACATTTAGTTAACAACAAAAAATGTTATATATTCTTTTATTTCATAATCAATCGATTATTATCTACCAATTTAATCGATTATTCGATTAATAAAATGATCAATTAATCGATTAATTAATTTTTATTTCTATCTCTACGTATACTAGGGTCATGCTAGAATATTTCATGACATCGCATGGTTCATGTTTTTAGGATTTTATTTTAAATGTGTTCCCTTCAAGAATAATACACTTGGCCATTATTTCATTCCACTTCTTAAAAGCTCCCAACCAATTTTCTTTCAGAATAACTTCAAAATAATCATGAATTGCAGCATCAGTCTCTTCCTGAAACGAAAATCTTTACCTTGTACTTTTTTTAAGTCCAAAATATAGCTAATGTGGTGCAAACTCCGCATACCCAGACCGCAGGCCACTGCATTATCATGATGTAACATAATTCCTTCAAGCAAACATTTTTCACTATACCATTTAAACCAGCGTTTCTCAACCGGGGGGCCGCGACCCAATAGGGGGCCCTGACGGCTTCGTCGGGGGACCGCGAAGTAATACAAGATCGAAGCATGAAAATATATATTTTTTTTTCTTATATTTTTTTATTATGCTCCGAGCTACAGATAACTCAAGAGTATGGATATGAAAGTGTTTAAATCAAAACAGAAGGCACTTTGAACGCTTTTAAATAGAAATACTTTATTTTCAAGTCATTATAGAGAATACATTTTTTCGTCAACCGTAATAGATATTAAATACATGTTTAAGTAAAAGTTGTTTCTCTTTAAAAGCTCTATTTAATGATACCAAAATGACATACGTTCCCATTTAAAAACTAAAAGTTGTCCTTGATATCGTTCACTTTCGATTTATTCGGGAAGATTTCATTACTATAATTCAATTTTTTGGATGAACTGTGGTCATCAAAAATTTTCCCCACTTGGTAACACGTCGCCTTTTCTATAAAAATCGTGTCCCTCTATCTTGATACACACAATATATATCGCTCCTTTAATACTACAACTGGGTAACTCGAATTTTGGGTATTTTGAGCTATTTGCACCTACCTATTCAATTATTTATTATCCTTGTAATACCAAATCTAAATAAGTGCTGCTATATGTCTTAAATACAAAAACCCAGTAAAACAAATAAATAAGTGCATTGCTGTTTACTGCTCTTCAAAACTTAAAATTGATTTTCTGAGAAACTACTATATTCTATCTCTGAAAGACTGATAGTAATAAATTATTTTGTCAGGCAGTTACCAGTGGCGTGCACATTTTAAACACGTTTAAATTGGTTTTGTGTATTTTTATATTACTATTTATCATTTTATTAAACGCAGGCCTGTGACCATATTTATCATATCATTAAACACACCCCTGTGACCATATTTTTCCTCAAAATTTTAGGGTCAAATTTGTATGGTCTATTGTGTTTAACCCTAGTTCGTATTCCCATATAATATGTGTGGCACACTCGGTTGTTTTTAACAATATTTCGTTTTGAACTATTCATATTTTGTCGCTTTTGTTTTACCGCTTCTGTGTGATAATACAATACAATAAATTTTTACAAATAATAAATTTTATTACTATCAGTCTTTCGGAAATAGAGTATAATTTCAAGTTACTTGATTGTAGTATTAAGGGGACGATATATAGGGGGGCCGCAGGCAATATGTACATAATTTTGGGGAATCCCATGCCAGAAAAGGTTGAGAAACACTGATTTAAACCATTAAACCATTACCAAATAAACAACAAACTAAATAAAAAAGGTTTTTAGAAATTACTATAAGTTAGATATTTGAACACAAGTCAGTATCAAAACACAACAGACGTATTATTAAAAGACAAATGTAAACATCGTTTTATTCAGGGATACCAATACAAATGTCCCTATATTAAATAAACACTTTTAAAATTTGTAAATCTTCAAAATGACTATCTAAATATGACTTCAAAAGGTATGTTTTAGTAAAATATAAGAGTAAAGAGCAATATTAGTCTATAATTCACATGCAAAAAAAAAGATTTAGTTTATTTTTCGCCACTAAGTTTGTCATTGAAGTTATGACGCAAAATGACGAACTGCGCTGTTTCAGCGACTGAGCTATAACACATTGTTAATAGAACAAATATTCGTAGACATCCAGTATTATGTTGGCTTCTTACAATTATTAAATACCTACAAAATCCTGAAATGTGTGAAAATTCACACTTCACATTAATGTTTTTAAAGAATATGATTTCCGCCATTATTTCAGAGTATTTAAGTTCCATGCAAATTCTTACACGCTAAGCATTTTATAAATTAGAAAGCTGATATTGCACAAAGTATCTCAATCCCTGTATTCAACATAGTTGTTAATTTTTATATATTTTAGGGAAGACGAAGAACTTAAGGATGCCATAAAGCAAATTATTATTTCAATAATAGATAAACTATAACATAATTGCTTAATAAATTTCACAGAAGACCTAATAAACTATTTAATAAAATGGAAGGCCATAAAGAAGAACAATTAAAAGTAATAGGTATTGCTGAACAAATTAAAATAGATGAAGATTTAGCTCGAGATATTAAAATGCAATTGTTGAAAGAAATGGATAGCTGTCAACTTCCTCTGCAGTTTGAGAATTACAAATTCATAACCGCTGGTTTTGTTGAGTTTAATTGTGGAAATAAAGAAACTGTCGAATGGTTACTTAAACAAGATAACATTTTTGCGTATTTCAATAAAATGTTTAAACATAAAATTGGATTTTACAAAATAACAGAATACAAAACGGTGTCACTTGCTTTGCAGAATTATATATTTAGGTTTGATACTATCAAAAACAGACTCGAACAACAAAATCCAGGTAATTTTATGTAATTTAATACTTTTTAATAATGAGTGTATTTATCTACCGGCTCGAAATATTTTTAACAACTGGCTCGGTAAAACCCCAGAAGCTACTAGACAGTGTTGTTATAAATACATTTAAAAAAATCTAGATATAGATACAGATACCTAAAAAAAATTGTATCTAGATGCAGATACAGATACAGAATTATAAAAAATATCTAGATACAAATACATGCCAAAAATGTTTGTATGTAGATACAGCTAGATACTTTTGAAAAAACACTGAAAAATGAAAATACCATATTTTTTACCAAACAAACAGTGCATGTTAATCAGTATTATACAGGCTGTTCAAAAATTACTGTGACGTCACAAAAAAAACCACTAAATTCAAGGTAAAACACTATTCTACGGAATAAATTTGTACTAAATAACGTATGAATTATGTTAGCCATATGTGCTAACGTATGAGCTGCGTATCTATAAGACTACTGTTAGTCGTATAGATACACAGCTTGTCAAGAGAATGTTCCTTTCAATCAAATTTTTACCCTAAGTGAAGTGGAATTCGTGTAATGCCATGATCATTTTTGATCACTAATAAAAAATTACTGATAAGAAATATGTGATTTTTTTTTTTCTCATTCTATACAAATTTAATTTATAAACAAAATTTCAGTTAACGTTTTCACGCTTACAAATTAAATTTATATGAACGTTTAATAATTTATTAAATTTTACGTCTTTTAGGAAACACACCTACTCATCTTACTGATTTCAATTAGGAAATGAACTTAATATCCACACTAGCATGGCCAGCCCTTGAATGAGGCGGACTAAACTGAAGAAAGGTCTAAAAAAAAATTATCAAAGTATATTTTCAATCACTGGATACTTTTAAAGGGCCTTAAGTTGTCTTGCCCAAGGTTTCACAAAACCAGGGTCGACTCTCAAACCACTTGTGTGGATATAATTTTTCATATGTTTTTAGTAAATTGCTCATCAAAATAGCAACAATAGTTATTCAAAAGCTTGGTTTTCATTAATAATAAACTATTTTCCTTAAATGATGTACCTACTATTATAGTACCTAAATACCTAATATTTTTACGGCTGTTCAAAAGCTACGAAAAACGAGTGAGATTTTTTTTTTGACATTCCATATAAATTTAATTTGTAAACGTCAGAATTTTAATTGTTTTCTGATTTTTGTTTATAGTAAAAATAAAATATTTAAAATGACAATTTATAATTAAACTATTATATCAGCTCGGTATCATGGTATAAAAATAAACTAACGATTAAAGTATCTGAAATACAGTTACAAGATACTTAAATTTAAATATCTAGATACAGATACAGATACATATTTCAAAAAGTATCTAATTTGTATCTAGATACTTGAAAAAGTATCTAGTTACTGTATCTAGATACTTGTAACTACCCAGCAAACATTTTTATACGGGCCAGTACTGGTAAAGCACATACTCCCCGGCATTGAAAGTAATGGGCCAGTACCCCGGTGTCCCCGGGGCCGTTACTGGCCCATTGATGTATCAGTTGCTGGCCCAGCAACGGTAAAGTGCAAAATAATCGCATTAGTTGCAAGATTTATTTCTGATGGTTTTAAGTAAAAAGTATGAGTGAAGAAGAGTGCTTATAAAATGCTGGTAAAGTACTTCGTATAGGCGGAATGCGAAATACAAATGTGAAGTACATTATTAATACTGGCGTTGCACTTACTTTTGGTGCCAGTAATTTACCAGCATAAAAGCAGTTTGCCAGCATTCGGCCGTTAGTTGATTGTTTGCTGGGTAGATACATTACTAGCTACTAGCACGTCGCAGGAGCGTATTATTTGTTCTGAACTTCCAATCAGAATGGCAATAAGGCGCCTACAGACAGTGTGGCAAGTAACATTTGGTGTTTACATTTATCTACCTCCGCGTATCGTGTGTTATGTATGGATAGGGTGACCAGACGTATTTTCACAAAACCAAGACAAATATCTGAATTCCCAAGACATTTAGCATTGTTAAAACCAGGACATTTTTTGTATTTAAAAAAAGACATTGATACAATTATGAACGGTTCATAGTATAAAAATCAATAAAATATAATAAAACATTTGATAAATAAAATAATAATATCCATTATAAACTTATGCCCGTACTCATAGTCGATGTTTCGCCGATTCTCTCGTAAATAAATGTTATGTGCCAGAAATTTTAACTAATAGCGTTTTCGATTTGTATGTTCGGAGTGCTTCAAGAGTGATCTCAGAACAAAAAACGTTTTCGATTTGGTTTAGCGCAGTTGGAGCGCTCTCAAATTAATTTTAGATTTACTCGGTCGATCGTAACCAGGATGACCAGATTTCAGTTCAGGTAAACCCTGAGATTGAAAAAAACATGTTCTCATCTTCAAAATCCAAGTGATGGCAAAAAAAGATCCTCACCTCCAAAATCCAAGTGATGAGCAAAAAAAGGTCCTCACCTCCAAAATCCAAGAGATGAGAAAACCAGTGGCGAAGGGAAACCTACGCTAGACTTGCTCCCTCCCATAAAAAAAAAAATACAAAAATAAATTTAATTTAATTTTTTTTTTTTAAATATTTAGATAAATCTTCATAAATACATCAAATTATGTTCTATAAAAATTTTTGTCCAAGGCTTGGTTTACTAGTTACAAATTAATTATCATAACCATGGAAACGTTACATATATGTAAGTATGAAAAAATTGAGACTTGGAAAAATTTTAAACAATTTTACAAAAATTTTTCGAAATTTTTCGTTTTATCAAAAAACGTCTCAAATAAAAGTTATTAGTTATTGCATTTATAGTAACTTTTGTACAATAAATTTTTTCGAAATATTTTTCTGTTGCTAAATATTCGCAAAAATCTTAAAATCGACACGAGTAAACTTCCATTTCTAGTCAACCGATCTTCATAAAAAAACAATAGGGTTCTTCCCATTTAATAGGAGAATTTTTTAGTACCAGAACGAACTCTAAACCGTTTTTGAGTTATCGTGTACACACACACACACACACACGCACGCACGCACGCACGCACGCACGCACGCACGCACGCAATTAAAAAAGGTCTTCACCTCCAAAATACAAAACCCAGAGACCTGATATTCTGGCCCGAAAACCTGAGACCTGGTCACCCTGATCGTAAGGCGAGTATTTTCGGAGTGTTTGTTGGAGACAATTTGATTTGTCTCACGACACAGATCAAGTAGGGCAATCCTAAAAAATGGCGCTAAATTACAAATATTAAATTTTTAACGATGAATGAATTTGTTCCAACAAATTTGATTCACTTAATATATAATTATAGAATTGTTTACAGTCTATTTTTGAATTAAATATTGTTAATAAAATTCCTTTAATGAATTTAATCTTAAATCTGTCTCTTTCTTTTGTCTACTGACTAGTTATTAAGGGAAAAAGAAATCGTTCAACATCTGTGTCCAAAAAATGCAGAAATCAAATTGAATTATTATTAATAATCCTGAAGAGCGTTCTGGTGAATTGCATTGTTTGAAATAATTTGTCCACTTTTGTTAAGTATCTAATTGTTTCAAAACGGTAATACGATGGTTAAAAAAAAAACAACAAACATTCCCGGCTTAGTGAAAAAATAGGATATGTCCTGGAAAAACAGGACATCTGGTCACCCTATGTATGGAGAAACATATTACAAGTCGCAGCCAACGTACGTCGGACTTGGCGCTGGGCGACGTTCGCTTCCGAGTAGGAATGACGATGGATACCCTTGTACCCGCTACCCGACCCGTTAAGATTGTAACCGGTTCCGATTTTAATTACCCGCTACCCATTATCTACCCATTACCCGTTAACTATTAACGAGGAGCGGACAATTAACGGTAATTTGTGCGGTAGATTGAATATTTCTGTTTATCAGTGAGTATTTGGTTGTAAAAAAAATTCCCATCATTTCTCATAATTGGAAAAATGAAAAGATGGAAGTGGGCCGCAGGTGGCCATAAAATCAGTGGCGTAACTTCATATTTGCCCCCCCCCACTCCACCGCAGTTGCGAGCGTAGCGGGCCCATTTTTACGCCACTGCATAGTAGGGTCAATGAATTACGAAAATTACGAAACTACTGTACCCCTCTTGTTAACTAGTATTAAATCTTTATTTATAGGTTTAAAGACAAACCAATGGAGAGTTATAAAAGAAAGAATTTACATAAATCTATCAAAAGAAGAAGAGAAACAATTTTTATTCGAGATAGATTATGACTCTTATAAATATTTGGAAGATCACAACTGGACTCTTCATCTTCAATTTGGGAAGGTACCAATACGTACAGTTGATTTAAACAGCATCAAAGCTAGTCCATCAAGATCTTCATTAAAGAAGAAATCATCAGAAAGCATGACACCTATAGTGTTTACGAAAGAAGACATAAAAGGAAGAGTATTTCTAAAAGATATTGTAAACGATTATCAAATGCATCGATATCAAGTCATACCTTTTAGATATACTAGTATAATATTGTCGCCTTAATGTTAAAAGTTATTGTATAAACATAAATTGTATTGTTAAATAAAATCGTATTCTATTTCCATTCAGTCATTGAAGGACCGCCATTAGGCTCGGGCAGCAGGGGTAGTGGACCCGGGCCCCGCTCTTTACGAAAACCTCATTCATAGAATAAAGAAACGACTAGGGGATTCAGTTTACCTTTGGCGGCATTCACCCATATAATGTAAAGGTAGGTGGTATTTTCGCTATCCACAAATGTAATTAAAGCTTGGTTTCCACATGCAAAGATTATTCGCGACTATAATTACCGAAACGGCGCCACAATCGCCTTCTGAACTTTTGACACGAAAAAGGATCGTCATCTGTCAACGTATTTAAACACTATTGGCATATAAACAATTTTTGGTCAAATTTACGTTTTCTTGTTGTATACAGTATACAGTCAGCGCCCGCTTAACATACACAATGCGTACACAGATTCCCGTACGTTAATCGAACGTACGTTAAACGGACGGTATATTTCCGTATAAATGCATGTAAATACGACTAATTGGTACATACTTTCGGTCCCTATATTCATACGAACGTACATATTTTCGTACGAACGTACATTTGTTCGCACGAACGTACATTTTTTGTGTATAAATGACCAATATCATTGATTGTTTTGAAGTTATATTTAGGCAAGATATGCGTATGAAGCTTGAAATACAGTGTTACCAACTTCTATCTTTCAATTTTCCCCCTTCACTCACGCTTACAGAGAAGAATCAGTAAATACGTCGAACGCAGCCGAATATGTATACGTATTTACGATTGTTTTTCTGTATGTGAATACAAAGCAGTGTATTCACATGTATTTAAAAAAAAAATGGAACTGAATATGGACACTGAAGATATTAACGATTTGTTAGAATCACATGCGGACGAACTCACTACTAACGAGGTATTAGAACTACAAGAGCAAATGAGAATTGAAAAAGAAGACCCAAAAACCGACAACGAAACAACCGAAATACAACTAAAAACAGTAAGTGCAATATTAGGCAAAGTGGAAGAACTCATAGACACTATCGAGAATTCGGACCTGGATACTGATAGAAGTTTCAGTGTTGTTAGGTAATAATATACGCAATATCACCGCTTGTTTTAAACTTTTATATCAAGACAAAAAGAAAACTGCGGTACAATTGACAATGGACAAATTTCTAATTAAAAACAACAAATAATAATTTTTTAAGTTATTTATATTTCTAAACATGTTTATTTTATATAATGTATGGTTTATTTTTATTTTTTTAACATGTATTTATATGTTAATACTACGAGTTTACTGTTCTATTCGGATTTACGAAAATATTAGGGGCATTAAATTAATAAACTTCAATATCTTGCAAATGATCATTCTTGAAAGAAAAAGTGTAAGAATCTTTTTTTGTAAGAAGTTTTATTCAAACAAATTTTACGTTAAGTTTACTCTTTCAAAATTAAATGCGGTCCCGTCATTTAATAATCGGACATTTTTCGTGAATCCGATTATACATTATACATTGTGTGCTATTTCTTTTCCCTTTTTTAAGTTGCCATATCAAATACGAAAACGACGTTTTCGTGTGACGCGAATGAGTACGTTCGTACAAAAGTGACATTTTCATGTTACGCGATGTACGTTCGTACGAACATAGGATCCGTAAATAGTCATGTACGTATCATCGAACGTACGTTAAGCGAGCGCTGATTGTATTTGAATTATAACCCAGTATTAAAAAAGTGTACAAATATATTATGTGAATAATATTTTGTAAATGAATATTTTCAGAGGTTATAATGTTGGTGCCTGGTTATACTCACGGAGAAAATAAAATATTATACTTTGAACTTAAAACATTTATTTGATTACTTAATATCTACACATTTCTCAAGAAATTTTATAAAAAGAGAAGTGGTAATTTATTCTACATAAGAAAACTGTCAAATATTTGCAAACTAACACACTTACGGAACACCCACATGAAATAACAAGGGGTTTTAATTATATTAACAATAATTTATACAACATTAAAAGAATTTCTTGCACATGTGAGACAGGGAAAATGAAAAATTCAACATTAAAATCTTGTTTAGAAACATATGAACAGTAAAAATTTCCTTCGATAAATAGAAACAAAATTTTAGAATCATTAATAAACTTTCTTCTTCAGTTGTAACTAAACATAAGTATAAATGGTGCATTTATTAACTCTAAACGCATGTTTCTCGTTGGGATTAAAATTAAATTGCACAACTAATAAAGAAACTTTGTCATACACTATAATTTTTCTAACAAAATTCATCTAATATTGGAGGATTTACTTCTTTGAATGACAACCATACACACAACAAGGAGTATTTAATCTTTTTTTCTTAAATTTATCACATTATTCGTTATAAAAACGGGGTAAAAATGGACAAAGACAAAAAAACACATGCTGAACTATATGTAAACAATGAGAGTATACTTTTTATAAGTTTTCGCTTTATTGCCGCTAGAGAGATACGCATTAATTTGAGTTAGAGGTCTGCACGGGCCTATTTTGGACCACCTTTACCCGGCCCGACCCGTTATGCTCTAGTCCGGCCCGGCCCGAGCCCGAAAATATTAATACAATTATTTATTAACCCGACAAAATTTTAAGTTCGGCCCGAATAAACCTTGTTAAAAAAATATTATGATACAAAAATTGCTTACAATTTGTAATAATTATAAAACTAGAAATTAAATATATATATATATATATATATATTTTAACGAAGGTTTAGAAATATATTATTTAAAGGATTTATTGTTCTTATCCGACCCGAGCCCGAGTATAATACAGGTCAGTCGGCCCGAACCCGGCCCTTGGGTCGGGTCGGGTCTGGGCCCTCGGGCCAAGCCCGAGCCCGTGCAGACCTCTAATTTGAGTCACCAATTGGCGTCACTTTGTCGTCAATTTAATGGCGCAATTTTAGTGGCACCAATATATGTTTCCACAATTTCTATCAGTTTTCAACTAGCACCAGATTAAAAATGGCGTCAACTGAGTTACTTCAAGCAAGCATTAATGTGGTAGCACAAATGTTGTCTATTGAGCTCCAAAAGGAGGTGGGTTCATAAATGGATTTCACGTAGGGATGTTTTCGGTGCATCGAATACTTTAATTGAAGAAATAACCTATGAAGATCAGGAATCATATATTAATCATTTGCGAATGACGCAAGATAATTTTGTATTTTTATTGAACCGTATTTCCAATAAAATACAAAAATTAATCATTCACATGAGAAACGCCATACCAGCTCATTTTAAAATGCAAGTAACTCTTAGATTTCTGGATATCTATCTGGATTCTAAGATATGGTGTCCATGGATGTTTCACTTTTGTAGGATTTCAAAACTTTATGATTTTCTAGGGCAAAGTTTCTCAATCTTTTACTCTCGTGGCATATTTTCCAAAAAAGAAAAATTTCGCGGCACACGTACGTAGTCATAGAAGAAGAAATTGATAACGCTAGTTTGTTACCGACCGCCAACATATATAAGGAAGGTATTGTGATCATACCGATTTTGGCATTTCGAGATTTCGATGGATCTCGACGAATTGAGGTCCCTACATAACGTTTTGAGTATTTTTAGCATGATTTTTGTCGGCCTGTCTCTCTGTCTATCTGTCTGTCTGTCGGTCTGCCTGTCGCTCCGTGTACACGTGCAGAGCAAATTCGACTAAAAGGATTTTTATGAAACTTCATATTTAAGCTTTTAACATCAATGGCACGAGTAGATCAACTTTTAGTAAAAATCGGTTAACTAGAAATGGGAGTTTATTCGTGTCAGTTTTAATATTTTTGCGAATATTTCACAATAGAGTAATATTTCGAAAAAAAATATTTAACAAAAGTTGCTATAAAAGCAATAAATAACAACTTTTATTTGAGAAATTTTTTGATAAAGTAGCATAATTTAAACAAGTACTTTGTGATGGCGGTCGGTTCTGTGGTGGCCACAGTTGATTTTTTTTCTTTAAGATTTCGCGGCACACTTGGAAAATTTTGAGGCACACTCTTTGGGAAACACTGTTCTAGGGTGTAAGTATTTATTCTAATGCTGCGTATTTTAGCTTTTGCAGAGTTTACGTCAAAATCTTTGACTGAGTCATAGATTTTATGATTCCAGAGGCATGTTTATTTTCTTCCTTCTTGGAGGGGGGGTCGACCCGCCCTTGGCTGCGCCACTAGCGTTTACACGTAAATTTATATAAACAATTGGTAAACTTGTCAGCAATGTAAACTTATTATTGTGTTGTAATATAACAAATTATTATTGATTCCTACCTCGTTAGCTAGGGTGACGATTTTCTTAATAAGGCAATGCGGGACTAAGCAAAAAAATGGTCGTCACTTTCCAAATATAAGTGAAGAGTAAAAAAAAAGGTCCTCACCTCCCAAATCTAAGTGAAGAGCAAAAAAAAAAGGTCCTCACCTCCCAAATCCAAGTGAAAAGCACGAAAAAAAAAGTCATCATCTCCTCAAATACAAGTCAAGAAATCAAAAATTAGAACGCGGGACTTTTGCGGGACGTGTCTTAAAACGGGACACACAATCAAAATGCGGGACAGTCCCACAAAAAGCGGGACGAATGGTCACCCTATCGTTAGCCCAATTGGAATTAGTATTTTCCAACTGGGCTCAAATCCACCCGCCTGTTAGAAACAGATTAATTTATGAAAGATCTAAAAAATTAATGCATGTATACTATCAAATGCGATTAATGGATGCTGATCAAGAATGTGTCGATGTTAATGAGGATGAAATTTAATGTACTCTCTTGTATTTTGTTATTAAAAAATAAGGACTAATTTTCTTAGTTGAAATTTTTGATTTTTATTAATGTGTAAGTATTCGGCTAATTTTATATACTTAGTTTTTCTTTTAAAATTGTTTTATTAAAATTCTATTATTTATAAAAATGTACTGATAATGGGGTTCTGTACTTCAATGCACATATCTAAATTATTGTTTACATTGTTTACGTTGTTTACACTGTTTACAAGATTTTTTGTACTTACGTTACATCTTGTAACAGCGCCCGTCACTGGTGGGACATCCCGTATAAGACCGGTGAAGGCTATGTTTTGTTATTAGAAGTTTTTTCTATTTATAGGAATTATATATTAACTTAACAGTTTATTGTTATCGTTTACTTATCGCTTTTCTGGCGGTAAGAACGAAGTTTAACTTCGTTCATCTCCGCGTTTGTTTTTTAGGAAGGAAACGTATGTTTGTCAGTGATATCGTATCAAAATTATTTAGGTGTGACAAACAAACATAACCTATACAAATGTGATCGCAATATATAATTTATTTCAAGATTTCCATCATTTATTTATTTTAAGAGTTAGTAGATAATTGAATAATTTTATAATGCAACGTTTGCCAATATTAAATATCTCCATTCTTGTAGTATTGTTTACTATTACAATACACGTCATAGGAGACAATAGTGTAAATACTAAAATTGATTTAATAAATGAACCAAAGTGTCTAAAAATTAAGAAATGGTGCGTTGATTTGGATGATTATAGTGATTTAAACGTACTAGAATGTTTACAAACAGTAAATTCGAAGGACATAGCAACTTTGAAAAAGGATTGTCTACAAGCGATTGGGAATCATACAGAACATATTATAGAAAACAAAAATGTACAGCAAATACTTCATAGTTCTTGTGGAAATGAGATAGAAAAATTCAACTGTGATCAGCCTGGAAGAGGTAACTTTTTTGCTTGCGTATTAGACAATCGCGAAGACCTAAGAAATGAAGAATGTCTTAAAGATATCCAGCGTTTAGAATCAGTTGCATTTTTTGATTTACGATGGGTAACACAGTTTTTACAAATATGTATCCACGATATGGAAAAATTGCACTGCAACACCAGAGAAACAAATCGAGAATTTTTATACAACGGTAAATCGCTACAATGTCTCCAAAATGATCTTAAATCATTGGAACCTAAATGTAAAAAACAGGTTATAAAATTAACAGAAATTCAAGCAGATAACATCAGATTAGATCCAGAGTTATATTTTTCTTGTGCAGCTGATCGCTTCCGTTTCTGTCGAGAATTTCAACCAGGTACTGGTTTGGTATTTAAATGCTTAATGCAGCATCGATTTGATGATAATATGACTGAAAAATGTAAGGAACAACTGGTAAAACGTGAAAACTTGATTGTACAAGATTACAAAGTAAGCAAAGGTTTAATGCGAGCTTGTCGTGAAGATATACGGAAATCACATTGCAGAAAACAAATCTCAGATGATAAAACAATTAGGTTAGCTCAGATCTTATTGTGTCTCGAAAATTTTGTACGGAATGGAACCAAAGTGTCTTCTAGCTGTGAAGGTGAAATGATTGGCCAACGAAGAATATTAATGGAGGATTATAGATTGTCACCTGAAATTGTTGATGGTTGTCGCAATGATATTGAAAAATTGTGTAGTCCAGCAGGAGTAAATGGCAGGACAATTCATTGTCTAATGGAGCATGCTACACCTAGGAATCGGGAAAGAATTACAGATGTTTGTCAGAGAGCAGTAAGTAAAATTTTTATCATTACCAAATTACACAGTACAGTAGTAACCTGCCAGGATTGCCAGATTATCAAAACAGCTTACCTGTATCAGATTTTATAATAATAAAACTGATGTGAATTGTAAATTTTATCACATTCCAGTTTTTTGTAGGTATTTAATAAGTGTAAGAAGCCAATAGAATGCTGGATGTCTAGGACAATTATTTTTTTCTATAATCACATCCAGAGCTATGTGAAATACTCAGTAAAAGTTTTTTAAATACCAAATACCGTTCAAAATATTTGAAGTAACAAATACCATTAGTTATCCCTGATAAAAATTATTTGAAATAATGTATTTCAAATAATTTAAATGTAATTGAAATACTAAAATTATTTGAAATATGTACTAGGGAAATATTTGAAATAATAGGGAAATATTTGAAATGCTAAGGCAATATTTGAAATATATGCTAGGTAAATAATTGAAATATTAGGATATATTTGAAATACTAGGAAAATATTTGAAATTCTGGGGAAATATTTGTAATACTTCTAAAGTATTTCAAATAGTGGCATTTTCAAACAACAAATATCAAATACAAATTACACGGAGAAAATATTTGCAAATCCATATACCAAGAGCATTTTTTAAAATTATTTGGAATACAATATTTCAAATACCAGACAGTAATTGAAATACTTTTTCAAATACTCTATTTCAAATTTTCCCAGCTCTGATCACATTAAAAAATTAGCATCATTTATTCTATTCTAACAATAACATCATTTAATCTTTTCTACAAAACATCAATGATGCAAAAAGGGAAAATAAGTCTGTTAAAATAATTTGGATCAAGGATCACTGCAATATCCAAGGTAATGACATAGTTTATGACCTAGCAAAGAAAACCATTTCTTCTGGAGAGCCCAATGACATAACCCCTACTACTGAAAATGGGAAGATGAATATTTACAAGAGTCATTATATAAATAGAACTACCCCTTGGTTTAAAAAATATACCAGAAGAAATTTTATTTCCACCATCATAATTTTTCTCCAGCGCACCTACATAAAATTAAAATGAGAACAGATCCATTTTGCCAGTGTGACAACAAGTCTTTTGGAGATCTCAACCATATCCTTTTTAATTGTTCTCTGTGCTCTGCAGCTAGAAGCAAAATTTTCAGTGTTCAACACCCTTCAGATATTCTGTCTATCCTGTATGAAGCAATGTCAGACAAAGTCAAACTAGAAAATCTTTTTAATTTTTTCATTTCCATCATATTAAAAGTTTAAGATATCAATTTCACTGCTAATTCAAAGTAAATCCTGGTGGATAGAAATCTGATCTGTGGCAAAAAAATCTAAGGCCAAAAACAAAAAAAGAAAAAATTTAAAAATCATTGTGTTAAAATGCATTAAAAATTGTAAATTAAATGTTCTTTAGAAATTCAATTTAATATCCTTGAACATTGACCATATTAAATTTAATTGCTCTCTAAAATATGTGAAGTAATTGGTTGTAATATCGCAACTAATAACAACAGCAGTATAAACAAAGCATTGATTATAAACAAATAAGTACACGTATTACTCGTGGTGTGAGAAGATACGGTATTTTTTATGTTTATTTTTTTCTACTTAAATTAACAAATTATTGAAAATAGTGTGCTATGATGCTACTGTTTACTATAAAACTCCAAAGACACCATGGTTAAAATTTAGCAGAAAAAAGTAGCTTTTAACTAAACTATTTACCGTAAATGAGTATTAAATTTAGTTTTTATGTATTTATTAATTTCAAAATAAAATTCTGATCAATTTTTATATAAAAAATTTTTTATACCGGTTATGGCATGGATATTTGTGTTGTCTCAAAAATTGTGTTGGTCAAAAATACAAAAAATGCATCTACTGGATAATGACCAGAGTAACTAAGTCCAAAATTAAAAAAAAAAAGTTACACTACCCTATAGTCTATATTCGAATATTAGTTTTGTTTTGTCACCATACCAAATTACGTGAAAATATGTCATGTGAGAATAGGACCGTTTTTGTGTATATCTCCGATAAATAGGCATAAATTGATTTTTCGTGGATAATGTCAAAGTATGAGAACGAAATATTAAAACATATATGGCCTTCAATTTTATTTATATAGATGTCTTTTTCAGTTGGAGACATTACTGAAAGAAACAGACGCTGGTGAAAACTGGCGAGTTGATCCGGTCCTTCAGGAAGCATGCCAGGTAGTGGTGTCACGCGCATGTCGCGGTATACACGGTGGAGATTCCCGCGTAATGTCCTGCCTCATGGATAATCTTGGTAAGCCTTACTTAAGAAAAACTGCTACTACTTAATATGGGTGGCTCGTGTATAGGCACTGTGGAACTGCAGCACCCCCTATTTTTGTCGATATATAAAAATATTTATAAATTTATTCATATTCGCTTGTAATAATTAATTTTATCATCAACAATTGTTTATACTCTTTCTTTTGTATAAAAAAAAATTAAAAATACATCTTGCAAGCAGCACACGAACCGCCCCTGCAAGTTTCAGCGCTAAGAAGAGTGAAGAACGCTAGACGCTAGCTGAACTGTTTTTCACAGTGTCATATCATTTAGCAATATGACGTATAATGACGCGCGCGCATGCATTTACACTCGCACTGACATACGTAATGCGGCACTGTGCATCAAGCAGTTCAGGTTTGTAGTGTAGTAATGCATAGGGATAGGTTAAATGCACTTGCAATGATTTCAACCGAGAAAAAATTACTCAACAGTCGCATAGACATCAAAGAAAATGTTATTGACCTTTTCGCTAGAAATAAGACGAGAAGAATGGATTTTATTTTTAAGTGATTTTGGAATATACCAAAATGAAAATTTATGGATAATAAATAATATTTTTTCATGTTTAATTTATTTATTTTGACGATAACTTCGAAATTTTATCAAACCACGAATTTATGATGTGTTTGTAAATTTCGAAAGTTGCTGCACCCCCGCGATGTCATATCACGAGCCGCCACTGGTCTTACAGTTAAATATTTTATGACAGTGCATAATAATATCTAAATATATAAACGGAACGTCTGTCTATCTGTGTATGTATCCTTAAAATTTGAGAACAACCGAACCGATTTTGATACTGTTTTCGGCAGTGCATTAAATATTTGTCTGAAAAGATTTTAATCTATATATCATCACGAGACACCAAGATTTTGAGCGGTTAAGAAATATTTTGAAATAAAGCAGAAAAATCTTGCGTGTGACACATTAAATTTTTATTGCTACTAAGCAGTAAAAAAAAAATATATGACATATATGACAGAGTTTTGAAACATGTTTGTGATAACATATAACCCAGAACAATAAATACCTGAAAATAAGCATTTGTATGTTTTCATTTTCGACGAAAATTATTGAGAAGTGACGGCACTTCTGACGGATTACCGTTGGCGGCACTGTATTCGATGGAAATATGATTGACGACAGCAGTAATTAGCCGTTTATTTTTATATAAAGGGACAATTTTAAGATTGTAGCGCCACGCGGATATTTTTGAAACGATTCTTAAACAGATACCACTTGTATCAAAAACGACAAAAAATAAATAATTGTATGCGATTTTCTGATTTTGTTATAAAATTTTATAATCAAGTAAGTATACACACGTATTGTGAGGACATTTTTTTTTAAGTGACATAACTTGTAAACATCTTAAATACTACATTTTGTAATCTGGTTTTAAGTTCTAGCGGCAGTTTTCCATTGTCGATTATTTTAATTATATTGGGGGAAATAATAATTCCCATGTTGTTTACGAAGGGGAAGAAATCTACAATGCTGGGCATAATATTGTGTGGGGTCATTGAAAAAAACAGAGAGTCATAAAGATTTATGCATTATGCCTACAGACTTCTGCATTACAATCAAACCCACACATAATAACAGGAATCTTCAATATGTGCGATAATAAATACAAAATTGAAAATATTATTTGTAGTCACTATCATTAAAATGTAATGAGCAAACTTTCATATAAGGGCTCACTTTTTTCCAATTTTTAAATTGTTTATCCAAACATAGCGTCGATTCCTAATCTCTTGCTTTCCCAATTTTGTTTGGATCCGTACGGTCAATACGGTGTCTGATATTGGTGGAAACAAATGAAACGATATTTCCAGGTTTCTTCTTTTCAATGAATTGCACATAGGCACACAACAATATGTATTATCCATTTTTCAATGATTATAATAAAACTTTAAAAACAAACTTCGTACAAAACCAATAGACAAAACGAAATGTTATCTGTCGTATACAAGTTCATGAAACGCTCACCAGATGGTAGGGTGCTTAGCTGCAAATCCCTATAGATAACCGGTTAAATTAAGTACTACGTTTTTATTTTATTGAAATGGGAGTAAAGATATTTTTAATATTTAAGCGGTACACTTGTAGCGAGGTGTAAAACAGAATCATCTTGCGAAAATTTAGACTTAATATTAACTTTACGATTTTGACCATTTTGAAAGGTTTTGTTTGACGATTCGTATTTATTGTAAAAGCAGGGTTATTAAGGACCCATTTTTTTATAGACAAATAAATATACGAAGATTTCAGAAATTCAAACCGCAGTTCTCTATATTTTATTGTTATTAAACTAGAATTTTTGGACATCTAAAAAAAAAAAAAAATTTAGTTAGAAAAAAGTCTTTAGATTTCAAAAAGTCAAACCGCAGGTCCCTATTTTTTATGGTTCTTAAGTTAGGATTGTCTAAAATTGAAAAATTAAAAATTTAACAAACAATATTTTTGTTTAATAGAATACACAGATCAAAAAGACGTTAACTCAGGAGAGCTTCAATTTATTTCAGTAGATAAAAGTCTAGATTTAAAAATTTCAAACCGTAGATTTCTATCTCTAGTCCTACAAAATTTGGACTTAATATTAACTTTACATCCATTTTTCATAGGAAAAGTAAAAAAAAAAACTAAGATGCCTACTTTTGTCCTTTCTTAAATGATAGCAAAAAACACAACAATTTGTTTTGCTTTTACGTAATAAGTTCAAACTTATTGTACTGTAGTACAATAATTTAGCCACCTGTTAGCGTATTAGAGCGTGTCACTTCTCAATAACGTTCAATTTGCTGTTGATGGAATTTCGACATACCGACATATTTCAGCGTGAAATACTGTTAATCGCTTAGAGATGGTACTGTAAGACATAGCATTGCGATAGTAATTTTATGGCGTCACCAATGGATAGCGTGTAATAAATTTTTTTGAAATGTGGTTTCTAGGTGAAACCACTAGCAACAAAAAAAGTGTAATTAAGTCAAAAGCTATTGTTTTATAGAGACACGTTGTGTTGTATGGGATAACTATTTATCAAACAGACTTTTTGACTTAGGCTAATAGTAATATTTCTTACAAAATTCTATATAATAATACTATAACTGGACGGTATTTTTTCTTTTTATAGTAGTAAAAGCCGTTGTTGTTGTAAAACATAAATTTAAACCTACTAATATTATGTTCTAGGTGCTGAATACATGACAGAAAGCTGTGAAAACGCCTTGGTACAAATCCAGTATTTCATAGCCAGAGATTTCCAACTGGATCCCCTTCTATATCGCAGTTGTCGAGAAGATGCAATCAACAAATGTCATGCTCGGAGTGGTTGGTCACAAGAAAATTACAATTCTCCAGACAATGGACCATTAATACTACCTTGTTTATATCGCTATGCCTATCATGAAAACGTTAACATGCGACTTAAACCATTATGTTTTGAGCAAATAAAACGTGTTATGCGTCAAAGAGCTTTAAGCGTAGACTTACAACCTGAAATAGAAGATAAATGTATTGATGAATTATCGATGTATTGTTTCGATCAACATGCAAAAGGTGAAGAAATACAGTGTTTACAAAAACACATGTCTGATCTAAAAGAACAATGTAAATTAGCTGTTTCGAACTTTACTGAAGAACAAGCTCAACATTTGGAATTAAATCCAGTTATTATGACTCATTGTAGAGATATTATAGACAGACATTGTAAAGACAAGAAAGAGGAAGGAGACGTAATGGATTGCTTGATAATGCATAAGAATGATCCAGATGTAAAATCTGATGCAAAATGTCGAGCTGCCGTTGAACATTTTCAGCTAATATCACTTAAGAATTACCATTTTACATACAAGTTTAAAATGCATTGCAAACCGTATGTTATGAGGTATTGTCAGAGTTCCAGGACTAAATCAGATGTTATCACATGCCTCAGTGAAATTGTTAGGAATGATACGTTAGTAGGTAAGAATGTGTTTGAATGAACTGTTTGTCTGTAAGTAGAGGTAATTCAAAATGTGAAGAGCCAGTCTAAGTAAATTTGCGCAGCAGACGAAAACTCGACTGAACGAGTCCAACTGCATATTAGTGGGGTGTTTCAATGATTAGTTTGTTTCATAGGCGTGCCACGTGCCATTTGTAATCACAGACTACTATTGTTAGTAATTGTGAGGTGTTTTATACTGTATTCTCTTTCGTAAAAATAAACTAAGGGGATATTTTGATTTCAATAGTTTGCACCTTTGAAATTGTATGTCATGTTGGTATTTAAAAAGTCACTTTTATAAATATGTCAAACCATTTGTCATGTTGAAAAATTATATCTTAATTATAATGATCATAACCAACAAATCTGAATTATGTTTTGCAGTGTAAACAATTTTTTTAAATGACATATAATCTCAGTAATACACTATAAAAGTAACCAAAATAACCAGATCTGGTTTGGTCTTACAAAAGTGAAAGCAATATATATTAAATTAGAAGTTTCTTGTTTGTTTCCTTGCGTTTTTAATCATGAAATTATACATTAAATAATTTATTATTACTGTAAACCCCAACCTGATATAAATGCTACGCCAATGTAACATGGCTCTTCACATTTTAAATTACCTCTACAGTCATGCGCTCCATAATGACGTTTAGGTCAACGAGGATTTTTATCAAACTTTCATTATCATTAATACCGTATCTTTACTGTAACTTTCTTCTGTTTCTACTTTTTCTTGACGTTTTCCCATAATAAACAAATAAATAAATAATAGGTTTCTAGCTATCTTCTCAGCCTTCCTCGGAGAGGTCTTTCATGCATTAAGTTGTTAATGGATATTTTCCACTTCACAACTGGTTTTCTTCTTCTGTTTCCTCTTGAAGATCATTGAAGAATCTCCTTTGACCATCATTTTTCTTTTATCTATTCAACATGTCCGTACCCTTAAATTTCTGTTGTCCAACCGTTTTGTAATTTTTGAGGTAACTTCCGTTTCATGCCATATTCTCTCTGGTCTTATGACATCTTTTCTGGTGTATTGAAAAGTTCTCAAGTCCAACGCAACAATTCTATCCCTTTACTTAGTTTGTCTGTGACAAGCCACGTTTTTAGTCCATATGTTGTTATTGTTTTTACAACGTGAAAAATCCCATATAGTATTTAAGTTTCCCAGTTTTTTCTTGTGATCTTGTCATCTATGTCTGCATCTGCCTTCCCTGAATCTGATATAATTGTTCTCAAGTATCTAAATTTTGCGCTTGCTTTGACTTTCATTTACGATATTCCCAACCGGTCGTCCGCGCATACTCATTGTAGACCATGTGTTCTATTTAATGTGGCTAAAAAAACGCAATAAAAACACAACAGTGGTAACACAACTTGTCGTCTGCACACACTTATTGTATACGAGATGTTCGATTTAATACGACTAAAAAACCGCTACATTTTGCCGGTTAAAAGCCGTTATGGGTTATGGGTGCTATATCTTATTTTCCAACGCTTTTTCTTATTGGTTCTTGATAGATACTTTTTTTTGCTAACTCATACATTTTGTATTTTTAAATAATAAATACATGGTATTAAAATTGTCTAAAAATATGTTTTTTTAATAGGTGCCAGAAACAGAATATTGAAAGAATGCAGGCAGCAGTTACGATCGCAATTGTACCAACAGAGGGAAAATATTAATTTTGATTTAAAATTAAAGGAGGCCTGTCAGAAGGATATATTTAAACACTGTCGTGAAATAGAATCTGGATCTTCTCAAGTAAATATAAAATATTTTATTTATTAGTCATTTTCTTTTCATCAAACAGTTAATCTCTTTGATGATCTCTTTCTCTCTCGCCATTTTTTACATATTTAATTAGATTGAAGATTTTCACTGTTTTTATTGCTTACTAGTTTCGACTTTCGCCATTTACAAAGCAATGAGATAAAATTACATACTTACAATTTAAATACTATTTATAGGTACATATTATGTAATAAATGTTAAACCTATGAAGGTCGGTCATCTCATTAAAGCCGCATTCAGAGCTCTGAAGTTAATAGACTATAGCTTGTACTCTGTTGATTGTCACAACAAGTCATATGATAAGACGTGCAACCCTTCAGACCTCTAAATTTAATACGTTGTTCGTTGTCGATTGTGGATGATTTTCTAAACTTATAGCTAGTGAGTTGTTTTAATGAGACAGACATATAAACACATTGGCTATCTCAGTCTATCGGAGAGACCGTACATATTGTATGATTTTACATAACCTAACAAAATGTCATCATTAACAAATCTCGCTCAAAATTACAAAGATGAACAGTAAATATGATCAATTTAGGTAATTAGGTTAGGTTTAGTTAGTAAAAATCTAGAATAGCAGAATTATAAAAACGATAATAAATAATAAACATTTTACGAAGCTACCGTAGTTGGTTTAAAGACACACAGTTGTCGGACTATTCGTAACTCACTAATTTTCATGAGCTGTAAACGCTACGTCGAACGTTAAAACAATGTACTAAACATATCTACAACGTATAGTCCACAGATTATTAATTGAAAGAGCTCTGAATGCAGCTTAAGAATTTTTTATTGTGTTCTTGATCTTGATCTTGCGCGCCTCGAATAAATTTAATTTGGGATCTTGGTAAATGGATGACATCTGGTTTAAAATTGGAAATATGATTTTCCGCGTTCACCATTTGGTAATTTAATAACTAAAAACTAGGAATCAGTCAATTGTCAGTTTAAATAATAATAATAATAATAATAATATTTATTAATGTTGATATATTATAAAAAATGTTTACACAAGTCAAAATATTTAAAAAGTACAAATTTAAAATAGGTAGTCGGTATACTTAGGGTTATCATACGTCCTTTTTTCCTCGGACATGTCTTCTTTTTCAGCCTTAAATTTCCTCTGACCAGGTTTTTTTAAATATGTCATGTAATTTTTATACCCATTTATGACATATTTAGATGTATCAAAAGTTATTAAAATAGATACAATCTTCAGAAAAGTATAAATGGACACAAGAAGATAAATAGTATAATTATATAAACATTAATCATTTTAGGTGTCCTTTTTGCTAGTAAATGGATATGGTAGCCCTATATACTGCATTAAACGCAGTTAATGACGTACAATATTCGACAATTTTCGTCTGAATTCCCTGAGATTAGCTTGCACTTATAATTGCATGTAAAAAGTGAGGCGTCACTGTCTGTTGAACGGCATCACTTAATATGTGCAGGTGTTTATTAAAGTATTAAGGAACTGAAAAAATATTTGTCACTTTTTAGGTACTAGAATGTTTGAAAAATGCAAAGGATCCACTAACTGAAAAATGTCAAAAACAAATGTTTAGGATACTAACACAGGATATGATGGATAATTCTGTGGATTACACTCTTGTAACAATGTGCCATGACATGATTAAACAGTTTTGTGAGAGCACAGAACCAAGCAGAATCTTGGATTGCTTAAAGGTAAGAAATGTTGAGAGCGTTGTAAGTTCCTTTTGGATTCATTTTGGTGCTTGTTTGGTCATTGTATTATTTGGGGTTCTATCCAGCATTGACTACTGAGGAGAGGATTCCTCTCGCTCCAATTGTTCAGGAACAATAATATCGACAGAAATAAGGAAATATTTAAAAAAAAATTATAAATACTTCAATAAATTTTCTGATTTTATTATAGCCTTAACAATTTAAACGTAGAAACGCCTGAAATTTGCTAAAGAATAACTATGTTTGAATTTAGTCGTAAAAAAATATATTTAAGAATTTTTAGTTATAACTAGGCTTACCGTACGTCCCGGTTTGACCGGGACTGTCTTGGTTTTGAGGTATGGTCCCGGCGTCTCGACCAGTTTGTCATTTTGTTCCGGATATTTAGTAAAAATTAAAAAGTGCCGAATTTATACGCAGTAAAAAAAGTGCAGACTCGAAAATTGCGATTAGTCAACTAATTAAAAATAACAAAGAATTTTTAAAGAAAATTGATAAATATTAATAACTTTTTAAAAATAAGTTCTATTCTATTAAGAGTAATTAAAAATTATTATTACTTAATTTTTGTTTTTTGATAACCACTCCGTTATTTAGCCTTTTCAATCATAAGTACTTACCGTAGAAGTAGTACTGTTTGTTTTGAGCAAAACCTCGATATTGTCCCGGCTTGAAAAAAAAAAAATATTATGGTAAATCTAGTTATAACTCTTGAATGTAAAATAATATGTATGAAAATAAATTCGAAATCTTATTTGAAACATATTTTTTTAATTAGATGCCTGCTATTTAAATATTTTAACTTACAAGTACAGAAAGTCCTCGACTTATGACTGGGTTCCATTCCGAAGACTCCGTCGTAAGTTAATTTTGATGTTAGTCATAATATAAATTTTTATTTTAAATATATCATTACATTATTGCTTTATATCATTAGCATCTTTATTAATAAAGTTTTTATTTATTTTTGGCTAGGTATGTTAAATTGCATATAGATATACAACCCACTCGATATAAAGCCGCATTCAGAGCTATAAAATAATACACTGTGCGTATTAAGTTATTCATTGTAGATTGTTACTAACCAGTGTGTCATACGGTAATTTAAGCGACCGTTTACAGCTATAAATTTAGTGCACTGTACATTGTTCGCTATAAACTGTGGACAAAAGTTCATTCTTAACAGACTGTTTTAATGAGACAGATATATAAACACACATTAGCTATCTCACTTTACTTTACGTTACAACATGCTGTTACAAATTTCTAAATCGTGAAACGAAAAAAACAACTGCTGTTTTTGTGGCCACAATTTTGTTCATGATCTTGCCGATTGTGGGTTCGTAAAAAGTCACATAAATGCATTCAGGCCTTTGTAGTTAGTTTGAACACACATAGATATCACAACATTCGTTCCGCATTAATTTCATAGCTGTGAACACTGTTAGACTTTTATTAAACGTTAAGAATAATCAATTAAATTTATCCACAACACACAACGTACAGTGTATTAATTTTGAAGCTGTGAATGCAGTTTTAATGAAAGTGTGTATAAACATAAAATACTTAAGATATTCTTCAAGAATAACATCAGTAAAATTAAGCGCAGTAATATTGTATGAATCATTATTAGAAAAAGAGGATGGTCGGACGGTCTTAATACGGTTCGTCGTAAGTCAAGACCAGCCTGAACCAGTTATGACAACGTAAATTTACTAATATAAATATACCACCAAAATCAGCTATACAGAGTGTTTTTAGGAACTGTTTAAGCATTATTAACTTCTTTATTATAAAAACTACGATAGAGGTTAAGTTAAGATCGTAGCGCCACGCGGATATTTTTGAAACCATTCTTAAACAGATACCACTTGACATTTACTAGTAAATAATAGCGAAAAGTGTATCAAAAAACAACAAAAAATAAATAATTGTATGCGATTTTCTGATTTAAATTTTATAAAATTTTATAATCAAGTAAGTATACACACGTACTGTGAGGACATTTTTTTTAAGTGACATTACTTGTAAACATCTTAAATACTACATTTTGTAATCTGGTTTTAAGTTATGGCGGCACAGTTTTCCATTGGCGATTATTTTAATTATATTGGGGGTTTAAATAATAATTCCCGTGTTGTTTACGATGGGGTAGAAATCTACAATGGCATATAATATTGTGTGGGGTCACTGAGAAAAACAGAGTTCATAAAGATTTATACAGACTTGTGCATTATAATCAAACCCACACACAACAACAGAAATTTTAAAGATATGCGATAATAAATACAAAATTGAAAATATTATTTGTAGTTACTATCATTAAAATGTAATGAGCAAACTTTTATAAAAGGGCTCACTTTTTTTTCAATTTTTAAAATGTTTATCTAAACATCGCGTCGATTCTTAATCTCTTGCTTTCCCAATTTTGTTTAGAACCGTACGGTGTCTCATATTGGTGGAAACAAATGAAACGATATTTCCGGGTTTCTTCTTTTCAATGAATTGCACATAGGCACACAACAATATGTATTATACATTTTTCAATGATTATAATAAAACTTTAAAAACAAACTTCATACAAAACCAATAGACAAAACGAAATGTCATCTATCGCATACAAGTTCATGAAACGCTCACCAGATGGTAGGCTTAGCTGCAAATCCCTACAGTGACTGTATAAAGACAGTGTGGCCATACGATGGTCTCATTTTCTATTGGTCGAGCTGAAGTCCGCCATGTTTCTACCAAATTTGTTACAGATTATATATGGTTTACATGTGTTTAGCTTGTGTTTCAACAGATTTAAGTGATATTTTCAAATAATATACGTATATTTAGACGTTTAATAGTGAATATTGTTGTGTTTGTGATGAGTAATGAGTAATGTAGATAATCGGCCCGATTCTGTAAAAAGTTACTAGGTTAGTTGCTACTGAGTAACGTTGCTACGAAATAACTTTTATAGTAACTTTCTTATCAATCGCCAAACAATTGGTATTCTCCAAGCATAAGCACAAGCAACGTTCTTATAACAAGTTATATTTAGTAACGTTGCTACAAAGAACCGTGAAGCTAGAAGCAGATTTCGTTCTGCGCAGGCGAGGTATTCGTTTTTAATTGAGTTTGACAGCTATGTTGAGTTTCTGAGGTTAAACGAAAAATGTTTTATAAACAAAATCAGAAAAAGAATTGCAAACAGATGGAAATTCTGTTGAATTTCCTGGCAAATAACCCGGTCATGGTCGGTGATACGAGTGTTTAAAAAATAATTGACAGGAACGAGTGGTGGTGCTGTGGTGATCTGCTATGTGGTTACTGTTTTCTATGTGGTGGTGCAAGTTATAGTCCAAATTTAAATAAATTGCGTGAAATACAGTTAAAGAAGTTCGGATAGCCATTGAACAGGCGCGCACTTAAAACATTGATCTGGGAAGGGTCCATTTCAAAAAAATATCTGTAATATAATACAAATGTATTGTTGTGTTTTTATGGAGAGGACTGGGTTTATATATTAATTTAATTTTGATTATAATTTAATTTTTAATAATAAAAAATGTGAATCTTATTTGCAATCGCTTAGTTTTTATTAAATAAGATTTGATTTTTCAAATCCTTGGGGGAGGGGGTCTGAACTCGTCGACCACCCCCTTGTGTGCGCGGCTTCTATTGACAGTCGTAGTTAATACATTTAAAAAATATTGTACTATTATACTATTATAAAACAAATGTAAATCAACAAAAAAAAAATATATATATATAGAAATTGAAATAAAGAACTCGAAGAATTTTGTGCTATACAGAAAATAAAATGAAAATACTTCTATAATTATAGTCTCTATGTGCACTTCATTGTAAAATGCTTGAAATAATTCATTATTAAACAGAAAAATTGCGATTTTTCACGATTTTAACAAGTTATTTTGAAGTTACTAAGTGTAGCAACTGGTTTCTGTTAGTTGTTATCCATAATAACTTTTTTAGCAACTAGTTACTAATTTCATAGTAACTTTTTTCTTACAGAATACGGATTTCGTGAAAGTTGCTAAAAAAGTTACTGACCTTGTATTTAGCAACTTTTATTGTAACTTTTTTGTAGTAACTTGCTTACAGAATTGGGCCGAATGTAAACTGTGCACATATTTTAAATTGTCACAAATTAAAACTAAAAATAATGAAACGATTTGTTATGTTTAGGTTTAAAATTGCTGGGAAAAAAGGCTAAATGAACATAAAAATACATTATGCCAGTAAATCAATGGATGGCTTCACAATTATAAGAAGTATTTACTTTCATTAATTTTAATGTTATTCCATGCTGTTATCATTTTATTTTTCACCTGACCATAATTTTAGTTGAATAAATGCATAATTGATAATATATACATCAGTTTTCTTTATTAATATATCATTTATACCATGAGTTCAAAAAGAAATTGCATAAGGGTTGGCTATGGAAAATAAAAGTAATGCCAACAGAAAGCTTTAGAATTAATTTACTGTCTGAATTAATTAAATCACTCTTGTTGTCATAAGTTATTTATTGTTACATAAAGCTTGTAGTATACATCAGTGTTTCTCAACCAAAAACGCACCGCGGACCAGTAAAATATATAATTTTCTAACGCGGACCACTAATAATAATTGTTGGTTAATTTTTTGCAAGAAAACAAATATATTTAATGTGCTACTAAATAAATTTTATTTGTAGAAAATCACAGAAAGTTTACAGAAAATAAACAAAATATAAATTATTTACAAAAAAAATGTGTCTAAAAAAAAACAAAAAAACTGCAAAAAAACATACGAAAACTTTCGCGGACCACTAAAATTTTTCTGCGGACCACCTGTTGAGAAACACTGGTATACATTATTTTATTTTTCCATAGCCAACTCTTATGTAATTTCTTTTTGAACTCAGGGTATATAACATGTTCTGCTTATTCTTTTTTAATATGAAAATATCCTTTTTTTTATATAAACATGCGTTTTCCAAAAAATTAGAGAAACGTTGGGTTCTCTAATTTTTATAGAACCTTATCATCATTTTTTCCCTATCTTTTTATTCTAATTCTAATGTCCTGTTTGAACTTGTTTTCTTAAATTTAAAATATTCAAATTAAAATGTTTGAAACTCCCGTTTTTATAAAAAAAAAATGTTTTAGTTTTTATAGGTCCTCAAATAAATTTATAAAATAATAAAAACATATCTCTTATATTTCCTTTCATGTCCTTTTTTAAGAATTTTTTTCACATGTTTTCTTTTATGTTGCAAACATTTCAAAAAAATACCTTCATCGGTAGGCAATTTTAATATTTATCTTAATAAATGTTGAATCATATATATGTTTTTTCTTAACAATAAATTGATATTCACATATACATAAACATAAACACGTAAAACTATTAAAAATTTAAGAAATATTATAATATATTAGGATATATTAACATTTATTCTATATAACCCAATACAAATCTGGAATAAACATGGCGGCTACAGTTCATATGGCCACACTGTCTTTATACAGTCACTGTACAAATCCCTATAAAAATAAACAGGCTGTTAGAATTTAACGATTTAAAAGATTTAGATTAAAAATGAAATAAGAATCTTAACTATCTTTGCAATTATAATAAATGTGTTGTTATTATTATTAAATAAAATTTTAATATATAAAAAGCACATTTTTCTTGGTACGGCATTGCCTATTTGCCCGTATTGGAAAGCCACCTTTGCTTACAATATATTTTTTTTTAGCATTATAAAGAGGAACCCAACTTTGATAAAAAATGCAAGCACGTAGTAGTTCATCGTCTAATAGAACAAAGCAAAGACTACCGTTTTAATCCAAAATTAGCATCGGCATGTAATGATGAAATAGGAAAATTCTGTTCTCACATCCTTCGGGAACAAAAACCTGATCAAGAGCTCGAAGGAAAGGTCACTGAATGTCTAAAAAGACAGTTCCGAAAATCTAATCTTAATTCTCCTTGTGAAGCTGAGATGAGTGAAATACTACGTGAACAGGCATTAAACTATAATCTCAATCCATTACTAAAAACTATGTGTCAAGCTGAATTGGAAACTATATGTAAATTTGATGGACGGATTGAAGATGCATCTGGACAAGTTGAGGAATGTTTGAAGAATGCATTTTTGAAGAAAACTGTTTTAACAACCCGTTGTAGGCAAGAAGTTGCAAGTTTAATTGAAGAATCTGAGGCAGATATTCATGTTGATCCACTGTTGCAGAAGGCTTGCACTGCGGATTTGTTGAGATATTGTGGAAGTGTTACGCAAGGTAGCGGAAAACGTAAGTTTTAATTTTTTATTAATTCATAAACTAGAACGGTCGTGACTCAACTAGTTAGTGTATGTACTACTGATAATCGGACCAGTTTACAATTCTTAGAGCCCTACATATCCTCCGGTGATCACACCTCTACTACTCTGATGACCCATTGAAAGGCACGTGGGGCTGAACGTGTAAACAATTTACCAACCGTTTCTCCCCGGAGAGGTATTAGAAGTGTTTAAAATATTCTTGACGCATAAGATTGCAGGGCAATAAAACCGCCATATCTTTGTATTTTTCGGACGAAATATTTATATAAAGAGTGTAGTGTGTCTTCAAACCTTCAGTCTCGATTGGTTGGTAATAAATCGAGGAATTTAAACGAATTTATACATAATAATGTATTGTGTACGTCTTCAAAAACCTCATTCAACATTTTTTCTGCCATATGTCTGTCTGTATGGTAGAAATTGTGTCTTCCTTTTTTTTTTATCATCACTTCAATCAGCCTTCCTTTTTTTTTTTGTCACCACTTCGATCCGTATTTCCTTTTTTTTTTTGTCACCACTTCGATCCGTATTTCCTTTTTCGTCCGACTCTTTTTTTTGGGCCGTACTTTGGGCATGTCGGAACTAAACGATGACTATGTAGAAAAATAAGTTTTGATATGTATTAACAAATAAATACCGTGTTTACGGTTTTATAGGTATAACCAAAAAACCCTTATAGGTATCATCACTTATCTATCTGTCTGTGTATCTGTGCGGTAGAAAATGTTGGCGAAACGATCTAGACAGTTGAAATTTGGCATGCATATACAGTTCTTTGACCTGCATATAAAAAAATACTGATACTTCAAAAAACAATTCGCCTTAAAAATATATATAAAAGGCAATGTCCTGACTGACTGGCTGACTGACTCATCACCGCCCAGCCCGCACCCTTGGGCCTAGAAATTTGGAGAGTATATTCCCTTCATGATGGAACCACCCACTAAGGAGGGATTTTTCGAAATTCAACTCCTAAGGGGTGAAATGTGATTTCTCGGATTCCTTAATATCCCTTAGGGCCGATGGGATATCGACTTATATTTTGCTTATTAGGATTACCCATACAAATGCCGAAAAACTTATTTCAGGGTTTTGTCCTAATCAACCCCTAAGGGGGTGAATCTACAATCGGGGTAGATTATACATCCCGTCGTATTTCCTGTACTTGTTGAGTTATAACGTTTCTTTTTGGCAGATAGGTGTCTTTTTAAATTATCTCGAAATGGTATTGACAGTTTTTTTTAAATTTTACCCCTAAAGGGTGCAAAAGGGTGACATGTGATTTCAAGGATTCCTTAATATTTCTTAGGACCAATAAGATATCGACTTGCTTTTTGCTTACAGAGGTTACCCATACAAATACCTAAACATTCATTTCAGGATTTTGTCCTAATCAACTCCTAACGGGGTGAATCTACAAATGGGGTGAATTATACATCCCGTCGTATTTCCTGTGATTGTTGAGATGTAATATTCCTTTTGGGTACATAGGTGTCTCTTTAAAATATCTCTCAATGGTTTTGACAGCATTTTAAAATTTCACCCCTAAAGGGTGAAAAGGGGTGAAATGTGATTTCAAGCGTTCCCTACTATCTTTTACGACTAATAGGATATCAACTTGGTATTTGCTTAGGGTGACCATTCGTCCCGCATTTTAACATTTTGTCCCGCATTAAGAGGACCTTTTTTTTGCTCTTCACTTGGATTTGGGAGGTGAAGACCTTTTTTTTGCTCTTCACTTGGATTTTGGGAGATGAGGACCTTTTTTTGCTCTTCACGTGGATTTGGGAGATGAGGACCTTTTTTTTTGCTCTTCACTTGGATTTGGGAGATGAGGACCTTTGCTCCGTCCCGCATTGCCTTCTTAAGAAAAGGGTTACCCTGTATTTGCTTACAAAAATTACCCATACAAATGTCGAAAAATTTATTTCGGGATTTCGTCCTAATCAACCGCTAAAGGGGTGAATCTACAAACGGCGTAGATTATACATCCCGTTCTAGGTCCTGTATTTGTTGAGTCATAACGTTTCTTTTTGGTACATATGTGTCATTTTAGAATATCTCGAAATGGTTTTAACAGTTTTTTTGTGATTTCAAGGATGCCTTAATATCTCTTAGGATCGATAAGATATAGATTTGGTTTTTGCTTATAAAGATGACCCATACAAATGCCGAAAAATGTATTTCAGGTTTTTATCCTAATCAACCCCTAAAGGGGTGAATCTACATTCGGAGTGAATTATAGAACCCTTCGTATTTCCAGCGTTCGTTGAGTTATAACATTCCATTTTGGCATATATGTGTTTTGACAGTTTTCTTAAATTTCACTCCTAAAGGGTAAATTAGTATTTTTTTGTTAAAAATAAGAAATTCGGGGAGTACATTCCTAAGTATGACGTAAGAATCCACTAAGAAAGGATTTTTTTCAAGTTCGACCCCTATGTGGTGAAAAGGAGTAAAATGTTTTTTCACGGATTCCTCTATATCTCTTAGGACAGATGAAATATTGACTAGGTTTTTGCTTACAAAGGTTACCCATACACAAGTTTAAAAACAAACTGCAGATTTTATGCCAATGAGACCATAAATATACCGTAGCGAAGCACGGGTTTTCAGCTAGTGTTTTATAAAATGTTGAATAGGGTATCAAATAAAACGTCTTATACCCTTTTCACACTAGAACTTTCAGATAAGTGTACTTCAAATCCACCGATGTTTAAGATTGGTCTGCTTTCACACTAGATGTTTAAATTCTAGGTAGTGCCACCTGCTACTGTAATTTTATTCTTAAGTTAGCGTCAGGAAATTACTAGTTTTGAACTGTCTGAGCAGACGCACATTTTGAATTATTATTAAACACATATGAAAATTTGAATCCATTCTACAATAAAGAATATATTACACCTATATCAACATATAAGTTGACACATCATTTTACCTGAATTATTGTAGCTCTGTATTGTATTAAATACATTATTAAAATAACTAATTTAATTATAACAATTAGTATAAACTTCTTATAACGTCGATATAATACAGTATTCTTATTTATGATAATATAAAATGTTGATAGCACAAATTCAGACAGTATTTTTTTATATTACAAATTATGTAGGAGAAATTTCATATGTTTTTTCGCCAAAAATGTAACCAACGTGTTCAACGAAATTTTTTTATTTTTTTTATTTATTTTTGCAATTTTTTCCACAAACGGACTCATATTAAATAGGCCATATGTTGTTTTAATATATTTTAGCACAAGGTTGTATTAATTATTATTTTCAGAACTAAAGTGTCTTGAAGTTATCATGTCGGAACTGAATAGGCCAATGGAACCTGAGTGCAAAAATATGCTGTCGAAGCGCATTGAAATGTTTAAAAATGCTGCCATTGTAAGTATTAGATTATTTATTCATATCATTGTTGTAATGCAGGGGTGGGCAAATCTTTTGGCTGTCGGGCCACATTGCGTATGAAAATTTCACCGCTGGTCAAAAAATTTTTTTTTCTAATTTTAAATATTGTTTTTGTTACGAAGGTTATTTTATAAATTCTAAAAGCAATATTTTTAAACCAAAACATGTGTTTATTATGTAATTTACAGAAAAAAATTGAAAAATTGGAAAGAATGAAAATTTGAAAGAATATCGGACAGACATTTATTTTTGCAGGACACAATAATTTATAAAATGTTTCGTGGGCCGGGTAGAATTCCAGCGCGGGCCGCCCAGGCCTGTTGTAATGCTTAATCTTAGCTTTTGTCTATTACAATGGTTCTTAAACTTTTCAGTCACTAAACACTTATGAATATAAAAAAAAAAAATTATTGTGGAGCATTAAAATCAATACACTTGTAATAAGTTCACGGAACTCTAGTGTTCCGAGGAATATCGCGAGCTATAATACACCTTACTTTTTGGAATATGCTCATTCTTAAATGTGTAATTTTCTAAAACTGTGTTTTTAATTTGTTAAAATAAATTTTTATATTTTCCTGTTTCCGGTATTTTTATTACAATTTTATTTATGATGTGTTTCAGATACAGGCACAACCACCAGATGATATCGGACAACTCTACGCACAAGTATCAGCATCACCTGCGAGAAGATATTTCATGATACTAGGAATAACGTTCGTTGGTTTTATATTTTTCATCGGTTTGTTTTGTGGACGAGTTACGAGACGTGCTAGAAGCTTTAAAAATAAATAAATTAGTAATAATATTACAAGTGATTCCAAGTCTACATGTTGTAGTTTAATGATTCATTAATATAAAATACTTTATACTAATACCGTCAGAAATCTACCTACCAGAACTGGCTTTACCTTCGGATACCCGACCCTGGAATCTGGTATCTGGAACAGAGTATCCGTCAAATCCAAGTGATGAGGAAAAAACCGGATCAAAATCGGGAACCGAGTATTCAAAACTGGGTATCCGGAACCGGGTTGGTCGAATATTACATATCAGTTTTTACCTGAAAACCGGAACCGGGTACCCGATATATCGGTTTCAGTTCCTAGCAATGTTTTTCATAGTTGTTTAAAACTTTCATCTGTTCGTGTAGATTATTTTTTTATTACACGTAATAATTAATCAAGTAAGATCTTTTTGGCACCAACGTTTAATTGCAGCTATAAAGGTTGTGAAAATATTCATAATTTAATATTTATTTAATTTAAATGTAATATATTTTTATTTATATATTACAAATACCAAATTAATTCTTTGAATTAAGTTTTTAATGACAATGTTCATGTTCCGAACCTCAAATTAGGTATTATTGGAGTTTAAACAGCTTCTTAACTAATGAATTATAATTTAAAAATTAGGCTGGAAAGGTTTTTATTGTCACCGTACAGCACCCTGGATTTTTTCTTGGGAGGAGGGCTTAGAAGACAGAATTGTTTTACAGGGACAGGGATGGACCGGGACCTACATTTTTTTTTGGGAAATTACTAACCCGAACGACTCATTCTAACACGGCCCGCGCATCTCTAAACACAACAAATGCTGAAAAAAAAAAAAACGAAATGGACCTTCAAGTGATGGCAAAAAAGTCCCCGCTTGCAAAATGCAAGTGGCGACAAAAAAGTCCTCGCTTTCAAAATACAAGAGGTGACAAAAAAAAGGTCCTGCTTCCGAAATGCAAGTGACGACTAGAAAAAGGTCGCCGCTTCCAAAATACCAGTTATGACAAAAAAGTCCTTGCTTCCAATATAGAAGTGATGACAAAAAAACAAAGGTTCCCGCTTCCAAAATATAAGTGATGAATAAAAGGAAAAAAAAGCTCATGAGCTTCTTAAAAACAGGTTTTTTTTAGTGGGGAGGCTCAAGCCCGTGAGCCTCCTTTGGGTGCCCGCCTGGCGTACATAATAATTTTCGAACAGCATGTAGATCAGGCTTGTCCAACCCGCGGCCCATGGAGGCTATGAATGCGGCCCAACGCAAAATCGTAAACTTACAAACTTTATAAGACTGCGATTACAAGTACCATTAATAACACTACAAATACAATTTCAACTTGCTATTAATTTATAAGCGATGTATTTTTTAATACAATGCGTTCTTTAGAGAGAATAATAAAAATGAGATAAACATAAAATCATTCAAAAACTATATAATATATTATTAGTATTAGTGTATTTTATGTGTGGCCCAAAACAACTCGTCTTCTTATAATGTGGCCCAGGGAAGCTAAAAGGTTGAACACCCCTGATGTAGATCTTAGAAACACAGAAGATTTAACTTAAATTTTCCAAAATCGAATATTAAAATTTATTCATCGCCGAATTGTCATTAGGCGATTACGAAAATGGTGCTGGTAGATATATACCATGTGCCAGTCGCGGTACGTAGTATATTTCAAACGAGTGTGGTAGATTCATATATATATATAAACAAGTATATGGCGCATAAACGCTGGCTAGTCGTTCCCTAATACAAGGATGGAGCTATGTATTGCCGTTTCCCTTTAAGCCCTGTGAATTGTTTGCGCATGTCTAAATTACGACCTTGCTATTGGTCGAAAAAACTACAGTTACGTGGCGGGAATTAAGAGAAGGAGCAAGGCATATTTTTATCCTGTTTTTTCAAAAAGAATTGACATTACCCGAGCATGCGCATCGTGTTTAAGAGTGACAAAGAGAGACAGACATATGTATATCTCACTCCCTATCACGGCCAGATTTATTTTACATTGAGAGTATAGGCCAGGCGCCATATACTTGTTTTTATATATCTATATGGGTAGATTCATGCGATCAACAGAATCTTTAAAAAGTTATAGTTACTTATTTTTTTGTATCAGACGTCTTAAAATGGCCAAAGATAAAGTCGTTTATCATTATTTATTATTCTACCTTATGTTGTTTTAATCTTAATTATTATTAATTTTATTCTAATTATTTGCCATGTTAAATATTATTTAAACATTTATTTACATTTATTTAAATTTTATAAGTAGTATGTAATGAGGATAAAATACAACCTACTAAAAGTATAACATACACTTGACAAAAATTACTACTAGACCTATGCTGATTTCTTTTTTTCTACGACGAGTATATCCCGTACTTCATAGAGATGAATGGAAAATAATAGCATATTTTATCGATTCTTCGATAGACATATTTAACAAAATATAAAATAAGTAAACTCATTGTCACAAACTACTAAATTTCGTGCCGGAAGCATGTGTTAAACCGCATTTACCGACATCTTGAGCCGATCCAGAAATAAACTACCCGGCTGATGTGCTGTTACTTACTTCGTTATAGTAATCAAATGCAAGACATGTTCACCGAAAGCACCTTTCGAACACAGTCGTTTCAAACCAGTATAGTTTTCAAAAATGCCTATTATGAATTTTAGGATTTTTTTTTTCTTTTTTTTTCCATCAAAAAAATAAAGTCTATGCACGAGAATTAAGAGGATCCTATACTCGGTCCGCGCGGAACGTAAAACACATGTGAGGACTTGTCGGATTTTACCTACGCTAATCAACTGATCAAAATTTAACAAAAACATATGTAAAGATAATATATAAATCTTTGATCCTGTTGATTGTTTTTTCTTAAATTCCTTCCTGTTTATGAATAATTGCACTTGCAAAGTAAGCAATTTGAAAGTAAAGAAAAACAAAAAAAAATGAAAAAAATACACAATGCAAGCAAAGTTTAATGTGTCGATTGCACATACATACACAACTGTGACTTATATTAGTTAGTAGTACTGCAAAATTCGAATAGTCAAAATGATTTTTTTTAATTGAAAATATGCTGCCTCTAGCGGACAGAAGTATGAATCTATAAAACTCCGCCCCAAGTACAGTCAAGTAAGAAAAGTGACAAAACTTATCCAAGGTCATTATTATCTTTCGGAAGATTTATTTCATAGATTATTTCAGTATAAACATAAGATTTTAAAATATTTTAGAGGGAAAAAATCATTTATAATTTATTTACCGGTCTTTTTAAATCTTCTTAATTAATTTATCCTAATTTTTAAGATCAGAATGGTAACCAGACAACTGGGGCAGTAAGACAATTCGGGCCGTTCACAATTGGGGCTTTTCACAACTGGGGCCATTAACAACTGGGGCGATGGACAATTCGGGCCGTACACAATTGGGCCATAACTATAAGAGCTAGAGTCTTCTTTTGTTTAAAATTGAAAATGATTATTTTAAGAGTTGGATTAAGTACATTTTGGTGGGAATTAGAATAAATAAAAAAATTGTATTTTAAGGGTTGGCTTAAGAAAATTTTCGTGATTATTTGATTAAAAAGAAATTGTATTTTAAGAGTTATATTAAGTAAAATTTAGTGCTCTTTTGACTATATAAATAAAAAATGTTTTTTAAGGGTTGGCTTAAGTAAATTTAAGTGTTCTTTTGAATAAATAAATAAAAAATGTATTTTAGAGTTGGATTATATACATATTAGTTTTTTAAAATAAATTTAAAATTTTGTATTTTAAGGGGTGGATTAAGTTAATTTTAGTATTCCTTTGAATAAATCAAAAAAAAAATCATTAAAGGGTTGGAACTAAGTCATTTTTAGTGTTTTTTTAAATAAATATTTTTTTTTATATTTGAAGGGGTTAAGTGGCGCCCCATATTTTGGCTGCGCCCGAGGCAAAGTGCCTCCCAAAACTAGCGCCCCATATTTTGGCTGCGCCCTGGGCAAAGTGCCTCCCAAAACTAGCGCCCCATATTTTGGCCGCGCCCGGGGGAAGCATCCTACGAAAGCGGCGCCCCATTCTTTGGCTGCGACCGAGGCAAAAGCGCCCCCACGAAAGTTGCGCCCCATATTTTGCTGCGCCCACGGCAAAACCCCAACAAGCGGCTCTGACTCGGGACACCGTCCGGAATACAGCGCCACCAACCGCAACTTTCGTAGGGGCGCTTTTGCCTCGGGCGCAGTCAAAGAATAGGGCGCAACTTTTGTAGGATGTTTTTCACCGGGCGCGGCCAATAATGGGGCGCCGGTTTTGGGAGGCACTTTGCCTCGGGCGCAGCCAAAATATGGGGCGATTGACAGAAACTGCTTAAACAGACGACAACTAAATCAATTAACAGATTAGAGGTATTGAGACCATATGCACATAAATAATAATTAACCTTTATCTGAAATATAAATACAGTGATTTCTTTGCGTGTACAGTGTAGGATCCCCTTAAGGCTGTTTTAATTGATAGTTTATAAAAAATAACACGAATAATAATAAGGCAAAGGATGTAATACGACATGTTTTGAAGAGTATCTTGTAGTAGCCGACTGGCAAATTAAACCGGCCCGGGGAACGTTTGTAGAGCCATAGTTTGGAGAACCATCTGAAAGCTGCACATACCCAAAATTTGAAATCTGAATATTGTCGCTAGAAACTAATCATCACTCTAGCAATGTAAAAATGGTATTGAATTTCTTAAATATAACAATGTACTTGCAGAGCACATTTAACAATCGCTTTCTTTTGCTCCAACAATCTATGTTTATGACAAAGACCAATAAACATCATCTAGCGTCATTGTGTAAATGTCATTATTCAGCTTACGGCTGAACCCCGTAGGCTCACCAGTAGGAAAATATAATATTTTCTTTTCATATCCAGCGTAGTCAACACATTACCGAGCTGATTAGGCATCTGACATTAGGGGTTTTTACTCCGACATAAATTATGTAAACCGACGTAAACAAAAACTTAAGATCTTAAAATAGAGAAATTAAAAAAGGAATTAAAACCGCCAAAAAAATTTTGTTACTGATTGCGGCCCGCGACCTAAAAAATGTAAAATTTCGTTATTAAATGCGGCCCCGACGTGAAAAGGTTGCAGATTCCTGTTCTAGTGTAAATCTGATGAATAGTTCTCCTAAAAAACTGTGTCCGCCTTGGTAAGTCCTCCAGGTATGATTCGTTAATTGCATTAAGATTTAATTATATTGAAATATTAAGATCGTTAACTGACTGAAATTATTTTAAAAATTAATAACAAAAATGTAGTATCCGAAGCAAAGAGTTTGAAAAATAAAATAAAAAAATTAATATGTTTTAGATCAGCATTGTTGGACAAAATTCAATTATGTTGCAGAACAAGAGAACTTGCCCAAATATTTTTAATAGACTATAGTACGATTTTATCCAATTTCGACGGTATGTAATGCACAGCTTTTATACTATTTTTTAACATTTACTATAACATTTTCGAAGTTAAAAAGTATAAAAAAATTTTTAAGTAGTACTATAGGACAACAGCGGTTTTGTGACTTAACATTAATTAGTGTTGAAAAAGATCGAGCAAGATTAATGAGGTATGAAGATTTAATAGACATTTTTGCGGAAGCTAAAAGTCCAAAAAAACTGTTTTAAACACTAAATGTATATGTACCTATAAATCTCTTGGTAAGTTTTTTAATTCGCTTATTTATTTTTTTCTTTTTTTAAAAACTATTTTTTGTTGTATTGATTTTTTAAAATGTTCTTCAAATAGATATCGTAATTTTAATTAAGTATTGTCAATCTTAAAGCGCATAATTTTTTTTCGAACGTTGCACGAGGTTTGAGAAAGATATCTCAGACCAAAAATAACAAATATGTGTGTAATGTGTGTTATGATTCTGAGTGTACTGTCAGTGATATCGTCCACGCCTCCTTGAATTGGGGGGAGCAGGCGGGAACGATAGATGCCCTAGCGCAAAGAGTATAGGATCCTCTTAATGTTGAAATGAAAAATATATATATATTTTTTTTTGTATTCCTTCCACTTTTATAATATTGTTATTCTTTATTGTTTGTATTCAGCTAATTCCAAGACTGATATAAAATATATTTGCAGAAACTAATTTAACATTTAGTTATATGCAGTAAAAAATGGTCTTTATTCAAAGAGAGGCCTTAGAAAATATTTTTCTTGATACACGGATTTTATTTAGTGCCCTACATACATGGTTAAACAAATATCGATGTTATTTTGTCAAAAGATATTTGTTGGAGTTTCCAGCTATATTTTGAGCGAATGAAGGTCTTATTTTGGTAAAAGTAACTTTTAGCTGCCTATACTACGCCCTGAGTTTCCACTTTTGCTCTGTTTGCACTGTTTCCATGTTTCAATTCACTTTAAAATAAAATTTATTATTAGGTGGATTAAAAAAAATAAAAGGTTATCAACAATAACCTAAGATAGTGCTTTTAAGGTGAATCACTGTCCCTGGCCTTCGCAAAACAGTATGCGTATTATAGGCAGCTAAAAATTACCTTTACCCTTATTTTTTTCGTTTCATTATAATAATGATTTTATTGACAGTTTCAGAAGAAAATCATCTCCTCCTCTTTAGGACTAAAATAAACTATGTAATACAATGACGGTGTTTTTTCTTTTTATTTGATTATATGTATATCAATAACAACATTTTTGAAGAAATGTTGTAAATCATCGATATTTTTCCTCTATTGATGTAAGATTTCCAGTTAACGTAGATATAATCTATCGATATCTTTTGAACAGGTACCCATCCCTAGTTAGTACAACGATGAATGGATTATTTTAACAGTTGTCCATATCTATTAATTATTATTGAATTGTTTATGTTAAATAATTATGACATGTAGATTGGGATCCTAAGAACTGGTTAACATTTACTTTATATAGTTACTATTCATACTTTTGCAAATGGATTAATTGTATAAATATGGCTTGTTTAATTCATAAAAAGTATAATATAAATATTCAATTAGGACGGTAACATATGTTTCACAAAAAATAATTTTTTAAGTAAATTTGTAATAAAATATTGTGCACGGTCACTAGAAATGTTGGATGTTAGGTCTGTTTGCCGACAGTTATGTACTGGATTTAATGTTGCTCGTTGATGTTCCTAAAAAAAGTTATTCTTAAACATATACTTTGACGTTTATGTTAAATAACTAATAACGTAAGAAGGGATCTAGTCTGATGTACAAAAGTAAAAGCAAAGTACAGTAACAGTGTCCAGCAGGACCTGGTTTGAGCACCTCTGGTGTGAAGTAAAAAAAGTACAGGTCATACTTGATTTATGCACTTTCAGTTTACAGGTGTTTGCTCACTACACCTGACAGTAATTGAACCGTATCGAGTCCACCACAGACATGTTTGACACTATCGACACCCACTATACACGAATATGAACGTAGCATCACTGTTCTGCAAGCGACACTATGCATTCTATACCCATTTACTCTGTGTTCGGTAGGCCACGGTTGTTAAGTGAGCTTCACCGACTAATCGATCAGTCGAAGTGCTCTTATTCGAGTCCATATATTTGAATTATTCGAATTATATAAAAATGAGTGTCCGCTAATAAGTAAATCAACCTATCTTCTTTCATAGTTACAAGAAAGTAACTCTGTTTACGTCACAACATTAAATTCAAACTGCAGGTGATTTGATTGGACAAATTTGGTTCCTGGAGGAAGCAGCAACAACGCGTATAGAACGGTGTACATATGCAGTGTGCCGCATGTAAACACAGGCTCGCTACCGTCTTATGCTAGACACATAACGTATTGCCGCCTGCAAAACATTTCCGCCGAGAATGCATGGTACGGTACGGTCCGGTCTGTGTCTGGCACGAAACGGGCTAGTGAGTGTTAATAGTGCTAGTAGTGTCTCATTTAAATCTATACAGAGAATGATGTTTTGCATATATGGTCAGGTCTAGTGATCGGAGACCTTTAAGCCCTGCGTAACTCAAAATAGTTACTTATACAATTAGTCTCTAAATGAAGTCTTTTTAATCGAGTGCGAATTATCGCACAAAGCATTGGCCGAGTGCCGAATGGTAGAACGAGTGCCGACAATGGTAGAACGAGATTGAAAAGACCTCCTTTAAGCACGTATTGTTTACAACATTTTTTCTGACACCGAAAATATTAATAATAAGTTCACAATATTTGGGTAAAAATTAATATTCAGCCAATTTGGTATTTAGAACCAAAATTCCGCGCAAGTTGGCAGACCAGTCTGTATCTATATACAAACACTGTATTGTAACAATCTGGCCAATGGTGACATCGTCGCCATTAAGAGTCCAAATAAATATTAATTTCATATGGAAAAATGCGATAATCTTTGCAGAAAGAGTAATTTATTGCGAATACTGTCACATAAATTTACTGTTTTTGCAAAGATTATCTTAGTTTTCCATTTGAATTTCTAATATTTCCAATATTTATATGGACTCCTAAAGGTGGAGCTGCCACCATTGGTTAGATTGTTACTATACAGTGTCTGTATACCTATAATGTATAATTATTTGGAATTTATTATTTTTCGATTATTATGCTTATTTAGGTTTAAATCAGTTGAACTGATGTATTTTACAAAAGTAATTATCAAATAAAATCATGCATCTTTCAAGAACGTACTTTTTTAACATGAAAGGTGTACAGGTGATTATAAAATGGAGCCGTGACGTCATTAGTTTTACCGTGCCGTCTGTTGGTGAAAAGTTGAACTACTGAACTTTATAACCATATTTTTCATTGCATTGTTTACAAGTGTTTTTGTGTTGAGCTTACAGTAATTTCTACGTTTTTGGAATATTTTTACAAATAAAATCGTGTTATTTAATTTACGTCATTGTTACTGATTTATTTTTTATAAGTTGCAGATTACCTTTTTTATATTTATTTTTTAAATAGTTTATTTAGTTTTTTAAATTTATCCATTTTATAATCATACATTTTTGATTTTTAGTTTTTATATTACAATACTAAAAATTTGGATCCATGAGCAATATTATGAAAATTATATTATTCCAAATTATATCTGTACAGCCTAGCCTTAAATATTTTGTTTTTGACAGGTCAGTAGTTTAATTTTTCATCAACAGACGGCTCTACAAGTTTTGCATTAATGAGGTTCACAGCTTTTAAAATACTGCACAGGCACAATAAAATCGCTGACGTCACAGCTCCATTTTATAGTAATTTTATAGTATATTTGATAATTTGTGAGTTTGACAGCTTGTTACCATAGCAACCTAAGATGGCTGCCAAATAGCTATAATGTTGATTATTGTGTTTTAATCGATTATAATGGTTATTTGGATTTAAGTCACTTGAACTGATGTATTTTACAAAAGTAATTATCAAATCTAAACATATCCTTTCATTTAAGGATTTTTTAACATGGAAGTGTACATTTGATTATTTTTTGGCATTGACAGTTGGTTACTATAGCAACACTTTACGTACTAATGCATAAAAGTGTAACTTTGGACACTGTAATGCGTTCGTATAGTGCCTGCTTTACGCACGGTGGTAGAACGGTGGCTAACTTTGTTCGTATGTCTTAATTTTGTGATAAATTACACTTTCATATTTTTGTTTACAATGATTTCATTATTAATTTTCTTATTTTTTTGATTCCCCATATTGTTTTATCATGCAAAATAAATATTACTGGGATGCTATACACTAGATGTTATTTGACTATTAACGTATAACACGAAAATTAAACTATACACGAGTTATGCGTAAAAATCAATCTATACATTTAATTTGATTTACACGTAATTCGTTATATGCGTTAACTTCAGAAACGCATCTATTGCATAAAACAAGCATGACCTGAAATAAAATGAAATTAATAACAGAACCAAAGGTATAGGAAACGCTAATTAGTTTCCGATTTTAGTGGTCTCTGTTTCGATTGTAATAATTAAAGCCCGGACAAAAAAAGTTTTTCTAGGAAATTATTAAAATAAATTTAAAATATATGAGTTAAACGAATAAATGAACACAACACTGGCCAATCTAATTAGGAACTAATTGACAATTAAAAACTTTTTTTGTCCAGGCTTTAGTAATAATGTCTACGATCAGTTCGGCGATTAGCCTTGTTGCAGAAATAGGCCGATGTAAAATAAATAAAATTTAAAAAAATGTTTACGATTAGGTTAATGCAACTTAAATTCAATATTAAGCTGGGTATTATGCCAAAGAGCAGATCTGCATCTTCTCGATATATATAATAGACATAATTTGTCGGCGTTCATACTTAGAACCAATTCTTTCAAAGATGATCGAACGTTTGCATTTATTTTTTCGAATAATGAAAATCAATTTGTTTAACCCATCTAGTGGCTGTACTTATTACTAATTTAGGGCACAGTTTTGATTTTCTCTCAAAAATGTAAATATTAAATATATATCACAAAAATATAATATAAAATTAAAAGATTTGTATTTTCTAATTAAATAGTTAAAGCTTTATTATGTTGAATTATTTATTTTCTCTCTTATGTCCTTTATCAACAACGCTGAGAAGTCGTGTCTTATACAACACGAATAAGGTTCCATGTATGACAGTGGCGCAGCCAAGAGGAGTCGAAAGGGCAATTTTCCCGCGCCCCTCCGAATCGAATCTGTCGAATTAAATAACTTAAAACTATCTTTATAATATCAGTCTGAATACGTTCCTTGATATATGTGGGATTTTGAGAATTTATAATTAAGTTTGACTAATGTCTGGCTAATTCGGTTGCGCAATAGCAGTGAAAACTAGAAGGGGGCGTCGTTAGTATTCTTGTAGCAGTCGAATGGTACAGTAACACAAAATTCAATTTTCAGAGCAAATTGGGAAAAACTCGTGCGTTAAAACATCAATCAAAATTTTCTTCCCGCTTGTAATCGGATGGCACAACTTCTGTCTCAATTATTCGTAGTACTGTCGAACTCTGCGCAGTACGCTGTCTCGCCGGCCAGCTTAAAATAGTCCGATAGTACAATCCTTTCAACTGTTAGAATGCAGTATTGTTCTTATGGGAAAAGTGAGTTGCCAAATGTTGTAAAATTGTCAAATATGACGATGAAGGTAAAAATTCAGTATTTATAACTCCAATCATAACAGAGTTACATAAGTATGAACGTATTACTTAACCAGTGACTCTTGGCGGATTGAGAGAAAGCGAAAGAGAAAGACACGAAATGCGTAACTATTTAAATGCATCCCTCTGCTACTGTTTTGTCAAACCCACGCGCATTTAAATTTCGTAAACCACAACTCATTGGTTGAAGCATAATATTCGACGTAGGTTCAGTTTACCAACAAAACATATTTATATTAGGCGGCAGCATTATTTTTTTAGTAAATATTGTTTGTTGAGTTAACGTGAAGTTTAGGCTATGGTAAAATTAATAAATGATCCATCCAATTTTACCTTATTACTTTTTAGTGTACATTTAAAATACAACATACTTTATCAGGGAAGTATATTTGGTAAAACTCGAGAATTATATGCTACATTCCCTTTTTTACACAAACTCCTTCGCACAAGGTTACTTCGAGCCTTTCGGCTTTTTCTGTCCTAGCCTTTTACTAACTAAATCTAACCTAATTACCAAGTTTTTAGGTGCACAATTTTTAATGTTCCTCCATATTAGCCACCATATATTTTATTAATCTAACCTAAACTGCGCCTGTGAATCATAAACATAATTTCAGGCAATTCATATTGCTCAGCCGCCAGTTAATTTGTTCACATTTTTTCCCTGTTAAGTCTCGAGGTTTTATATATTGCATTTGAGCCGTCAAGGTAACCAAAATATTATGCGGAATTTTATATTCTTTTGTTATTTTAATGAAGTTAAGTGGAAAAAGTATCAGACAAAAATGAATAACCATATGTAACGCGTTTTCCAGGATCAGCGCGTTTTATAGCTGATAACCTTCCCAAAATAAAAAAGCATAGTGATATTGAAAAACTACTCCATTTAATCTGTGCTGTATTTTAACAGTTGAACGTATCATTAGCATGGACTCGACTCGCTCCCCCCCCGCACACAAAAATCCTAGCTGTGCTCCTGTACGATGTTACGCTTCGTTGATACGGCAATTGAAACATTGATCAAAACAATCTTGACTACCTATCGTTACTGACTACCTCTGAAAAATGGTATATTAAATACATTGACGTAACTAGAAATTTTGGGCTAAGAAGCAAAACATTTGTGGATCTTTCTAGGCCAGTGTTCTTAATATTTTTACTCTCGTGGTACATTTTACAAAGAAGAAAAATTTCGCGGCATACCTACGTAGTCAAAGAAGAAGAAATATTAGAAGAATACAGACACCGCTGTATTCAGGAAAAAGGGATATGTCAATTTCAATTCGTCATAAAATGATCTTTCGTGTACTTTATTACTATTAATGGTATTGTACGTATATTCGGACAATAATGTCAAAATAAAAACGACGCTAGTTTTTTTTTTTTTTTTTAATTTTGCGTGGCACTTGGAAAATAATGCGGCACATTAATGTGCCGTGGCACACCCTTTGGGAAACACTGCTCTAGGCAGAGGCGGAGAAAAATAAAAAATCAATTGTGAACCCAAGGTGGCGGATAATTAAAAAATTTAAGTGAAGAAGGAAGCAGAATTTAAAAAATTTAAGTATTCTAAAATTCAAGGCCTGTCTCTACGGGTCTCTTAAATGTGCAGGATCCAGCAGCATTGCTTTCATTTGAAACCCTTGTTACGTTACTGATTTAATTAAGTATTGGTAAGTATGACGATAAGATGTTTACTGTAAGAAGAACAATCAACCGGCCAATCATAATTATATATTAACAATGACATTATTCAACAGAAGCCGCCATACCAAGCAATAAAATATCAAGAGTCAATAAAAAATTTAGGGGTGCTGATAAAAGGCTAAATGGAGATTGCCATAACAATAAAAAAATTGATGTGGAGATGGTCGTGTCCGTAATAGAGTAAAAGTGGAAAGGTTGTACGGGTATCGGACATAAAATAAAGCACAACTATCTACAGCTGACCAGTTTCGATCATTGCGATTAAGTACATACAGCCTTGCCAGACAGTATTAGACCCCCTAAGGAAAATTTAGTTTTCATTTATTATCAGGTCTATATTACAGGCAATTTTAATTATCTAGTTGTTAGTTATAGTATAAGGTTCAAAGTATAAAAACAGAACATTGTTATTAAAAAAATATATATATTTATAAAAATATACGTCAATATTTCGTAAATCCCCCTTTTGCTTGAATAACACTTTTGATTCGTCTGGGCATACTCGCCACTAATTTCTGGTATATTTCTATAGATAATTGATTCCACTCAGCTATAATCCTTTCCTTTAATGTCTCTTTCGAGGAACACTTATTTTGGGAAATATTTCTTTTTAAAACGGTCCATAAGTGCTCAATCGGGGATAAATCAGGGGATTGAGCTGGGCCAATCCATAACTTTAATCTCACTATCACTAAACCACTGTAAAACACGTCGGGATTTATAGAAGGACGCGTTATCTTGTTGGAAATAGTATTTAGGTGTCATTTCGCCGAATAGTTTTAAATATGAAGGCTCCAGAGTCTCTTTCAGCATTTCGATGTAGCGTTCGCTGTTCATTCTTCCTTCATATATGGAGATTTCTCCGACTCCAGTTGCAGCCATACTGCCCCAAACCATTATGCTGCTCCCTCCGAACTTCACCGTAGGTATTATACATTCCGACTTATAAGCCTCCCCAGGCCGGCGACGAACAAACTGCACCAGGTTAACCAAAAAGCTGCAATAGAAAAAAAAATTAAAATGTATTTAATATTCTGTGATTTTTCAAAATTAGAAACCTTGAGCAAGTAATTTACATGTGTTTCAATACTCACCTCTATGTTTGATTCGTCTGTCCACATTACTTTGGCCCAATATTCACTTTTCCAATCCTGGTATTTTCTGGCCCACAATAGCCGTCGCTTTTTATGGGCTGGGGTCAGATATGGTTTGTGTCTTGCCTTCCATCCTCTTAGTCCTACATCAGAGAGGCGTTGTCTCACGGTACTAGGAGAAATTTTTAAGTTATAATGTTCATTCAGTTGACTGGAGAGATCTTTCGATGATAACCGGCGATTACGGAAGGACATGCGTTGCAAAATTCTATCCTGTTTGACTGTTGTAATTTTTTTTCTTCTGCTTCTGGGCTTACTTTTGTAGCATCCAGTCTCCTCCAATCGTCGAATGGTAGTTCGCACAGCACAACGAGAAAATTGTAATTGTCTGGCAATTTCATGAATTGAAAGTCCTTGCTTCTTCAAAATCACAATTTGGCTTCTCTCCACTTCTAAATACAATACTGTATATTGTATTTATATTTATTTATTTATCTACTATATATTTATATAATATTTCGATTTTCTTCTATGTAGCAGCTCTGATGAAGGAATAAATTATTTCGAAACTGGTCAGCTGTAGATGTGCTTTATTATATGTCCGATGCCCGTACAACCTTTCCACTTTTAAAAAATTTATGTGAAATGTTAATTTTTACAAATCACATGGTTTTGTATGTGTTTAATAAGTGTAAAAGGCCATCGTAATGCTGGATGTCTAGAAATATTTTTTCTATAATCTTATCCAAATGAACAGTTTTTTGATTCGTTATTTGAGTACTAAGATCTTTCATTTAATTTTTATAAGCTAAATTTTAATAATTTGCAAAAATTCCAGCGATTTTTTCTGCATAATAAATTAATAAGACATATATTGATAAATGGCTTAATTTTGTTCAATTTCAAAAACGTATTTCTCACTATTAACTATATGTTTTATAAGTACAGTCAGCGCCCGCTTAACGTTAGCAATGCGTACACAGATTCCCGTACGTTAAGCGGACGGTATATTTCCGTATAAATGCATGTAAATACGACTAATTGGTACTTACTTTAGGTCCCTATGTTCATACGGACGTACATTTTTTCGCACGAACGTACATTTGTTCGCACGAACGTACATTTTTGTTTGTATAAATAACCAATATTCATTGATTGTTTTGAAGTTATATTTAAGCAAGATATGCGTATGAAGCTTGAAATACTTTCAATTTTCCCCCTTCATTCACACTTACAAAGAAGAATGTGGGGGACTCTGATATATAAATATGAAATGTCACGGTTGGCTGATTTATTTATTTCATTTGTACTTACTCTGTACATCCCTCACATTATGGGTTCCAAGACTTGCGAGCGGATCAAGTCTGGACCCCCCTTATTAGTCCGCTAGCTGGTTGCTATGATTCTTGGAAGGATTAAGGGTTGTTTCAATTAAACTCAACATTTTAGCTAATCTACTTTAATTACGATTAAGGTTTAAATATTTACACTAATTACAATAGACTTACAATTACGTCGATACAGCTAAATCCAAAAGAGACACACATTCGCACACACTAGACACACTTTACACCAAACACTAATTTAACCACTGGACACCACAGTCCTGACTGACATCCTCTAAAACCATTTATCTCTCACATGTCTTTAGCTGGGCACTACACTAACGTTCATACGGAATTACTTGTTACATTTTACTAGTCCAACCGAACACCCTAAATGACTCTAACCCATGGTTAACAAAATCTCACTCTAATTAAAAAACACGACTTAACTTCACGACGGTTTACAATGAACTCCACTCTTTTTTACATCTTTACGTTATGACGGTTTAACATCAAGTGCCTCAAAATGCGACCACCCTAAAAATGCTTATATCGCCCAACTGTTAAATGTCATTTAACACCTCTTGATTATCTGTCTTGTACTATCTTAAAATTTATAATTTATTGATAATAACTCAGATAAATATCCCATTAGAAAATAGCCAAATCATATTTATATCTCAGACAGAATTTAATTATTATTTATGTGCTTATGGTTGACGTATATTTATTTAACACAATAATTTACGATTCACTTTTCATGTTCCCTTGACAAAGTGTCAAGTTGCATTAATAAACAATCTACCGTTATCTTAAATGCCCTTTCTAAGAAATAGATTATTTTTGTATCGTTTAACAGATTAAATATTTTACTCTAATTGAATGATTATAATGAATTTATTTATGAAATTTTATTTATGAAATAATACCAAAATTACCTCCCTTACAAGAATCAGTAAATACGTCGAACGCAGCCGAATATGTGCAAATATTTACGAGTGCTTTTCTGTGTTTGAATACACAACAGTGTACTCACAGCTATTTAAAAAAAAAAATGGAACTGAATATGGACACTGAAGATATTAACGATTTGTTAGAATCACATGCGGACGAACTCACAACTAATGAGTTATTAGAACTACAAGAGCAAATGAGAACTGAAAAAAAAAGACCCAAAAACCGAGAACGAAACAATCGAAATACAACTAAAAACAGTAAGTGGAATATTAGGCAAAGTGGAAGAACTCATTGACACTATCGAGAATTCGGACCTGGATATTGATAGAAGTTTCAGTGTTGTTAATAATATACGCAATAGCACCGCTTGTTTTAAACTTTTATATCAAGACAAAAAGAAAACTGCGGTACAATTGACAATCGACAAATTTCTAATTAAAAACAACAAATAATAATTTTTAAGTACTTATTTATTTTTCTAAACATGTTTATTTTATATAATGAATGGTTTATTTTTATTTTTTTAACATGTATTTATATGTTAGTACTACGTGTTTACTGTTCTATTCGGATTTAAGGATTCCACACACCAAAGCGGCCGCGGTGACGGCCACGGTAGCGATACGGCAGCGGCCTAACGCAACCTATACAATACAATGAGACCACGCACATACAAGCGTTCAGCTATCTGAGAACGCCAACGAATGCAGCGTTCAGTCTAGCGATCACCAAACACTGGCGGCCGAACTCGACAAGTTGCGTTAGGCCGCGCGATATTCATTGTTTATATACCACAGAGTGAATATATTTAAGAAAATAATGTCGAAAATAGATAATTTAACAGAAAAATCATAGATCAGTAAAGGATCATTTAATTTTGTATGACTTAGCACATCCTGATTACAAGAATATTAGGAAAACAAATAAAGTGTGGAACGAAATAGGAAAAGTTTTGGAAATTGATAGTAAAGTCTGTTCCAAACGGTTAGGCGGAACTAGATTTTGCAATCTAGTTACTTTCATCGTTTAAATCATGCTTTTCAGCCGTTTTGTTTAAGCTTTGTAAATCATACTTGCAACAAACATTTTTTGGTTAAGGTTAATATCATTTTAAAATGTCATTTTCTTTATATTTTGATTTTTTTGTGTCATTCTTAATACAAATATCCCATTTATTTATTTTTTGTCATTAAAATATGTAAGAAAATTAATTTAAGTTTGACATATGTCATTCGTTTCCATGGTTTCATTGTTGGAATTTTAAATTTTGACATTCCAACGTGAAAAATGAAATAACCCAAGCAAGGTCCCTTTTCCAACCTAAAAGAACGAAATTCCCATTTAGTTCCGCCTAACTGTTTGAAACAGAATGTGAGTAGATTATTATTTTTCCTCTACATACAATTAATTATTCTATTGTGTTCTCGCAATCAATATTATCATACAACTATATACCGTGATTCACTAACTGATCGCTACCGCTACCGCCACTCCCACCGCGTTAGTGTGAGGAGACCTGATCGCTAGTCGTATCGCTATCGTGGCCGCCACCACGGCCGCTTTGGTGTGTGGAATCCTTTACGAAAATATTAGGGACATTAAATTAATAAACTTCAATATCTTGCAAATGATCATTCATGAAATAAGATTCTTTTTTGTAGAAAATTTTTAAATCTGAAAGTTTTATTCAAACAAATTTTACGTTAAGTTTACTCTTTCAAAATTAAATGCGGTCCCGTCATTTAATAATCGGACATTTTTCGTGAATTCGATTATACATTATACATTGTGTGCTATTTCTTTTCCCTTTTTTTTTAACCATATTATTGTTTTCGTGTGACGCGATGTACGTTCGCGCGGAAAATGTGTACGCTCGTACAAAAGCGACATTTTCATGTTACGCGATGTACGTTCGTACGAACAACGTGTACGTTCGTACGAACATAGGATCCGTAATTAATCATGTACGTATCATCGAACGTACGTTAAGCGAGCGCTGACTGTACATATTTCTCTAGTATAACTGATTTATTCCTCTTTGATACGTTAAAAATAAAAATACTAAAATAATTCAAACAACAGATTGAATCATGACGTATAATAGTACATGAACGCTCCGCAAGTTACATTACATAACGTAGTTTAGTTATAAATTAAAAAAAAAAAAAAAAAAAACATCGTTACTACCCATAATTTAATAAAAAAATAATAATTAATTTTGTGAAAAACACAAAAACTGTAATATTTTCCAAAAACGCAATCTGATCAAAAATTCATTTCGTACGTTTCCGGTTCAGATCAATGTGCATTATGGTAGAAAAAAATAGTCAAACTGGGAGCAGTGGACCTAGATAGCTGAAATTTAGCATACTAGTACAACTCTTTGACCCAGATATAGAAAAACTATTGAGAGTAAAATTAAAAAACAGATGGCGGAAAACATGTAAACAAATATGTAGTATTCAATGAAAAAATATAAATATATTTTTTTAAATTTTGAATGGGGTGTCAAATAAATGCGAGTCTTTTAATGCGAGGATAAACCAGCTAATTCTCAGAGGAGTTAATCTCAAGTTTTTAAAAAAATGCAATAATGTACATTGATGGGAACCGAAATAGTCAACGGGAATATATGATGAGATTATTATTTTATATTATTAGTATTTAGTGTCGTTGAAAACAATAATATATATATTTTAAATTTATTTTTTCATAAGATTTTTTATCATAAGAAAGCTCTTAACACGGAGATTAAGGAATGAAAAGTAGTTTTTTCTTTTTTAAATTTCTTTCTTTTAACACAATTTTGTCAACTCTTGTCCCACTATAAAATGTGGCATTTTTTGTGTATTTAACAAAATTTATTTATTTTTTAATTCATGCCTAAATTATGGCTAATAATCTTTTGGCTTCTTTGTATTTATAGCTAAAGTAGTGTACAATACATCTTATTTTGAAAATAAAAATATGATAAACAAAACTTAACAGCTAAGAATCGAGCTACACTATAGCTGTTAGTCTGATAGCTTAATTGTTCAATGTTAATAGTGAAAAATACGGTTCTTATATAGAAAAAAGTCATTTATCAATATATTTATTATTAATTTAATACTTCATTTATGACTTAAATACAAAGCAAATCGCAGAAAAATCATTGGAATTTATTAATTAAAATTTTATTGTGACACATATTTTCGAAAAATTATTTAAATTAAATGAAAGCTCTTGGTATATACTAAAATATACGAATAAAAGTGTTTATCAAAAAACTGTAGATTATGTTGTGATTATAGAAAATATATTGTAGACATCGAACATTTTGTTGGCTTCTTAGACTTATTAAATACCTACAAAAGCCTGAAATGAGTGAAAAGTAACACTTCACATCGTTTTAAAAAAATATATTTTAGACATATGAGTGACGTTATAGCGATTTCTTCTTAAAGTTATACATTCGGAATCCTAAAAACGCAATTATGTATTTCCGTTGTCCTAAATTTTATCAGTGGCGTAGATTTAGTGGAAAAATAACAATATGCTATTTTTAAAAGGAAATTTAGAATAATATACAAAAAATAGTTAATTTGTATTTAATTTGATTGTTTGGGGAGCGTAATATTATTTATATACCTGTCTTGAAATGTGCACTCGTATAGATACGCCACTGAATTACGCTGAAATTTCACTAATTTACAAAAAAAAAAAAAAAATCAGAAATTTTTTCATTCTGTTTTTTATACGCTACAAAAATTCTTGCATCCAAAATGTTACCGTAGAAATTGTACAAAAAATTCAATGACCTCTGTCTCATTAATTCTAAATTATTTAAATTTTGTTTACAAAGTTGAACATCAAAACATCAAAATTAGTTGCCAAAATATATCAAATGATGGATTATATAAGTTCAAAAATATACGCAGTTACACTACAATGTAATAATATATATAATTCTTAGCTAAACAAAATAAAATCCTGAAAAAATGATAAATATTTTTCATTCATACCTGCGTGAACTAGAAAAGGTAAACATACGTCGGTCGGTAATTGAACACACCTGCTATACCAACAAGACAGAGAAAGTAAAAGCATCTGCCATTTTGAGAAGTTGTGTGAATGTAACTATTTTTATGGTGTATTGGTGTTTCTTAAATATATTTACAATAATATTTATAACGATAATAAACAAATGTTTAAATGGACGCTGCGTCCATTATAACACAAGTGTCACGGGATGACGAACAGTTAAATAATTATCAACCCGAAAATGGTAAATACACATAAGAAAAATAGTATAAAATTAAATAACGCATGCCTTGGGATATCTAAATATGATATTTGGGTGTTTGAAGAGCTGTTTCAGTATGAAATTATATTAAATAGTGTTCAAAAATAAGGTTTTTAATGGTGTAAGTGCTTTTATTGTGCCCTATGTAAAAGTAGGCGTGTTACTATTGCAAAGGTAAACATTTATATGGATAAATTGAAGCGCTTTGGACCAGCTGGCCTTGAAAATAACCCTGCTATTGGGTGATAATTTATATTTATCTATTAAATACTTGTGCGTCGTAATAGTAAACAAGTTTTTTTATAAAGTTATCTCTTGAGATCAACTTTGCCAAAATGGTAAACATGGGAGTTAATTAACCCCTTTAAAGGTGTTATTTTAAGTGACAATCTGACCTGGGATTCTCTGGACCTGGATTTTTAATTATAAGTATATGAATTATTTGATTAACATGTGCTACCATTGAAATGTTCTACGAACAGTGTTAAAATTTACTCGAAACAAGTTTTTGAGAGATGAATTTTGTAAATAACCTTTTTGATATTGAGGTAAACTGAAATTTTGCAATATTGTTATTCTATAATTCTATTTTCATACAATTGGAAAATACATTGTATTAAGGTAAAATGTTGATAGTTATGTTATACAAAATATATAGATATAAATTTTATGCAAAGTCCTGGGAAGCATGGCCTGTGAACTGAATGCAGGGCCCAATTGGAACAAGTTCTGATGGCCAAAAAATGTAGTGTATTCGTAAAAAACAAGTTATGAAGGGCCCGTATAGGCCTGAAGTCCTATCGTGTCTGAACCGGCTTTAATTGCAAACAATATAGAAATACAGTATAATGCAAAAATTTGTAAATATAAAATATTTAATAACTGTAAATTTTATAAAAAAACGTGGAATCCTGTCAAAATATGTTTGAATGTTTGCTATATGTACAAATTAAGGCCGCTACACACATGCAGATGATTTTGAAACATCCGGATGAATTTTCCTAAAAGCTATTATATCGTATTAGAATCTCCATTGATGGAGGTAGTCCAATAAAGTGTCAACAAAAATTAGTGCCGTTGTCTGACTAATGCAATTGATAGTTTGGATCCTCATCTTCTTCCTATTCTTATTAACTGACAGTAGAAACAATATTTCCATCATGTTAACTAATTTATTGAAACCGTGCATCATTTGAATCATATTCTAATACTTCTCAGTGTTTTCTTTACAGAAATTTTCACTGCCTTTTAAATTTGCCATTAATCCACATATTTGATTCATTAGAACCCAATAAAGGTTTTTCTATATTAGGAAGAATTTTCCTCCACAATCGAACTAGTGTTATGGCTATACTTTGGACTGAGATTGAGTTTTGCTGTGATAATTTATATAAAAATATTGAAACTTTTTCGAGCACGGATAATTCAAACACGGTGTCATAAAAGTATAATTAAATGTCATATATGTTGTAACATTTAATTGAAAAGTAGATAATAGGTCTATATTCATAGAGCTATTTCTAACGGTTTATTACCGTCAGACAAAAGCACAGAGTTTGTTGTAGGAGTGTGTTAAAATTACTCTACGCTTGCGTCTGACAATAATGAACTATTAGAAAGGACTACGAAAAAATCTAATGTAATTCACGTGTGAAATTCACAAAATTGAAATTTGTGTCTAAAGATTTGCATAATTATGGATGAACCAAGATTCTTATTTAAGGCTCCTGTTTGTTAGTTACACCATTAATTAACTGATCAAGTGTCGCTTCATTGCTACAAATACTGTGCTGTGCCTATGTAATTCACTCCGATGGAGGTACAGCAGTTTGCATTTAAGTTAAGAGCTCGTAGTTAGATTCGCAGTAGACTTCGCAGGTAAATAATATCACACGAAATTTAGTCCATGCTCTTGCTAGTGCTCGAGCTCGAGTGCTTATTGCCATACCCATTGTACGGGTAATTTCTTAAAACAGCAGAGTGTGTTCTCTTACCCACAGGTTCAGCGAATTTGCACAACTCTTATCTACCCCACCTGCAATGTTTGGTGTAAATACCTGTACATTCTCAGAAATAATCTATTTAGTCTAATCGACTGCACATGCAGAAATAACTGAACAGTTTTATCATCTACAAGTTCAAGTATACTGAAAAGGCGCGCTTTTTAGGCATACTACAAAGGTTATCCGTGCATGTGTAGCGACCTTTATAGATTTCTTATACTTTTTTTCAGTGCATATAGAGCACAAGAATGTAGGTTTTTCCTTGCATAATACTTTCGATCAGCTTAGAGGTCGGTGTAACTTTGGATAATTGTTACTTAAAAATACATGTTATCCTGGGATACTAGGACCGCTTGAAATATCATCCTTTAAATTGAATCACAATCCTCCAAAATATTAACTGTACGTATTTCTTTCTAATCATAGAAAACGTGTCCGTCATGATAAAATATCTTTCTATGATTAAAAAATTTCAGTTTTCTTTTAGTTTAGTTCAAGGTTATTGAATCTTATAAACACAACAGAACTATTTTTTTTTGTTAACTTATATAAAAATTTATTGCGCCATAAGAATTTATTTTTGTTAATATCATCATATGTGAGCCGCAGAAACTGCCTTCGCGGACCACATGCAGCCCGCAGACCAGGGTTTGCCTACCCCTGATATATAGCCTAAATCATACAATCATACAAACCGTACAACCAGAGGTACTAAGGAATAAGGTGATGTGCCGAAGAGAATGAATTTCCGTGTATATTCTACATGTAATCTACACGTAATCTACCTTGTAGCTTATCTACAATGGCAACTTGACCCAAAATCTGCTCGTTTTTAGAAAAATGTTTTTCATTATCAATTTATAATTAAATTGTATTTTTACTTTCACTCCCAATAAACTACAAATTTTTGCTAACAATTATTTTTCTAATGTTACAAATCGCAAGTTTATTAAATTCATTCTTAAATGGACATATTTTCATCTCCACTCTTGTTGTCTACATAGCCGACATAGACTACATAGATTACATTGTCGATGTTTACTTGTAAAGTTAAACCAAAAAACGCGTAGACGCCCATCTGCTTCACATGTATCGCTTGCTGGTAGATTCCATATCATATACCTACATTACAAATAATTGCGGCTGATTAATCGGTTCCAGCCGATTAATCGGTAATCGGCCAATTTGCTTATCGGTACAATGGTACTTTTTAGCTCTGAATTAACATTAAATTATATTTTATTTTTTTTTTAGGAACAATTTAGATTAATTATATTATCAATAACAACTAATGTTATACTTTGGTACTTATGTGGACGATAACTGCGCCAATTTATGGCAATTTAGGCATTTTTAACTTAGAAGCAAAAATTTAACGATATTTTAACGAAACACTGTAAGAAAAATTTCTGATAAAAGAAATACTTTGGGTCAAAAATACTGAATAGACAGGAATATTTCGAAAGAAATCTAAATATTGCGGCAAATTCATTCAGACTCCATTATCCTTTTTAAATTATTAATATGTTAGTATGAATAGGCTGACCAGATGTACTCCTTTTTTTTTTAGAGTATTATAATCTTTTTTAAGTAATATTCTCTTCAGGGACGTAGCCAGGGGGGGGGGGCATAGGGGGCGTTTGCCCCCCTCCAGAATAGTTTACCCTATATAAAATATAATTTAGGTTGTTAGAAGTTTTCTTCTACCGGAGGTGAAGAAAATTTATAACTTTACCGGACTTTTATTATTTAATATACTACAAAAGATATAGAACGCGGTTATTTTCTACCCAAGTCATGTAATTAAGGTCGTACCGACCAATTTAGAATATTTTGTTATTTTTGCCACCCCCCCCCCCCCCAAGCTGAAATCATGGCTACGTCCCTGATCCTCTTTACTCTTACTTTTTATAAAAGAACTCTCAATATACTCTCCTTTTTTTTTTGCTCATTATTGTATTTTTATAGTGAGGACCTCTTTTTTTGCTCTTCACTTGTATTTCTAGAGTGAGGACATTTTTTTTTCTCATCCTTTGTATTCTGGAGTGGGGACCTTTTTTTTTTGCTCATCACTTGTATTTCTAGAGTGAGGACTTTGTTTTTTTTTTTTACTCATCACTTGTATTTCTGGAGTGAGGGCTTTTTTTTGCTCATCACTTCATACTCTATTTCGGTAAAAAAAAAATCTGGTCAGACACCTCTTTCATATTTTCAATATCCGGTAACAGTTAATACATGGATAATTGAACTAGAGATATTTGTTCAAATTCCTCAAAATTTGTTCAGATTTTTGTACAAAACCCTTTAGTAAATCTAATCGGGCTAGGCCATGAGATCTGGTTGGCCACTGTTAGGACTGTATTCCTATCCAAGAATTCAGAAATTCTTTGTTTTGTTTAAATAATTAGTAATTATTGCATTGTTGTGAGTTGGAGCATCATCCTGTTGGAAAATTAAATCCTGTCCAGTGGCTAAACAATTAAAGTTGCCCTTAATTTATAGTAGTATGAAAATTTCAATACTACCAATCGATTTTTTGGCAAAACTTAAGTCATCAATTTTTTTCCGTTTTGCTCACGTCCTATTCTTGCGAAAAATCTTGTTCCCTCTTTCTTGATATACACTGTAGTGGTGAGAAAAATTGGAATTATTTAAAACTTTTGCGATATTTTTTTTTTTAAATGAAAGGTTGGCAATACTGCTCATGGATCCCCTCGTTTACGATACGAGCCAAACACATGTGTCATGCATTTGTGGGAATCCCCGATTTACACTCTTTTTGTGCGCGACAATTGTACCTAATTTTGCAGTGAGTCAGCGTATGGGTTTATGCATGGTTCATTTGAATTATTTTTGTAATTCATTAAAAAAAAAATAAAAAAAAAATAATTCATTAAAATACGAACTAAAAAACAAAAAATGAGTGGATAACAAAAGGGTTTTAACCCCGAAACACCCCTTAAAATGAAAATATTTGTGGGGAGGACCCAAGATTATTAAAGTATAACGTTGTTTTGTAAATTGTGGTGGGGGTAAATAGAGAGGCTACACGTCATCCGTATGCTAACGGGACGTCAGTCTTTGTTTATCGTATATGTTATATACACGTGAAGTTTAATTTTTGGCTATAAATATAAAAATATCGTTTAATTTTTTGATTTTCTACTTGTTTTAATTCCTTTTTTCTTCGAAAAGAATGTTTCTTCGTTCTAACGTTTTCTTACGTTCATTTTTGATGTGAAGAGAATAATAAATGCAATATTTTAGGTTTAGGGTCCCCCCCCCCCCCTACTGTGACTACTCTAATATTCATCAAATTGAAAAAATGCATAGAACAAATAAGATTTGCTTTCTTATTAACTATTTTTATTGTATAGTTTTTTCTGTTAGGATAGTTCTGTTTATAAAGGAAATATTTTAAGTTTTTTAGTACCAGTTTTAACCCAGAAACACCCCGTATGAAAGAAAATTTTGAGTTACCATGCCTGTATTTGAATCCTGGTTCTACTATATTGTACCAAATTTCTTTAAAATACGTTTTTAAAAAGAGATATTACCTGCAATTTTATTAATTACTATATTATTATAGCAATTTGTTTTTCTATTTTTATTTAAATATACCTAAAATTATATTTATATTTGATTTTATTGTTATTTATTAACTATAATACAAATACACATCACCTTAAATTTTATATAAATCAATATAAAATTTCCTTAGGTTTTTAGTTATTCAGTATTTTTTTTTTAAATAAGTGTCTATTATGAAAGTAGTCAATAAAAATATTTAAAAACGTGCAACATTTATATTAATTCTGTATGCTAGTTTGAACTACGCATACGTGAGAGGGATCTCACGCTCCGATTGACGAGAGTTACGAGACAACTTTTACTTTAATAATCTTGGGGAGAACCCCTTAAAATGAGATGCCATAAGGCCTTTGTTGCAGTAAAACCAGGATTCGAACATAGAGTAAAAGGCAACTCAAAATTTTTATTGTAGGGGTGTTTCAGGATTAAAACTATTCATTAAAAAAACTTGAAATATCTCCGTTATTATTGGTTTAACAGAAAAATTTATAGAATAAATATTGTTTATAATAAGAAAAAAAAATTTTTTTTTGTTCAATGCATTTATTCAATTAGAAAAGTATTTGGGGAGTTACGAGGGGGGCGGGCACTCCAAAACTAAAATCTACATGCATCTCCCTAATAAGGGAGATGCATGGTTCGGACAAAAGTTAGCTTCTGCGTCGACTAAAAAAATGTGCTATATACTCGTGAATAGAAGTGTGCATCTACATGATTCGGTCGATATATTTCGCGCACCACGGGTTGAAGAACACTAGGTTAAACAACCTAGTGATATATATTTGGGGAGCTTCTTACAAACGAAGTATCTCAATTATTATTTACTTTAAATTGAAAATATATACAAAATAGTGGTTTAGAATAAAGAATGATTATTTTCTGTTCTACTTGAAATTGAAATATCTCGCTTATCATTCAAGCTACAGCAAAAATGTACATTTCATACACTGTACGTAGTACGGGTACATTGAAATAATAGAAAAATCATATTTAACAAAAATAGTTTATAATGAGACACCAAATATTTTGTTTTTATGCATTTTTTCCATTTAGTTGAATATTGGGGGAGTTACGGGGGGATATCCTAAAGCTAAATTTTGAAATATCTCCCTTATTTATTGACTTAACAGCAAAAACGTATATGACAAAAAATATTGATATCAAGAAAACAAATCTTTGAGCAAACATTTTTTGCATTCTGTTCAATACAGTTTTTAATATTATGTAGGGGGCTAAGGAAAGTGTTACTTATAAAGTTGAAATATCCAATTTATCATTTACTTAACAGCAAAAATGAATATGAGAAACGAAACTATTCCTCTATGTTCAATGCAATTTTTAATATCGTAATAATATATTTAGCAAATGTCTGTATGTAGTGTCGGTAACATTGTGACGTGAACTTTTCATAAGGTTCTCGTGATTGGCTAACTGGGGACACCCTGTCTCTTGATTGGCTGACAGGTGACACCCTCTCGCGTGATTGGTTAACTGGTAATATCCTGTCCCGTGATTCCCTAACCTGATATTATTTTGATAAATTAAAAAAAAAGTTGCCCAAGTCAATACAGTCAAAACAATTTTTTATTGAAAACCCGTAATTGATGACGGGTTAAACCAGTGTTCTTCAACCTTTTTGCCCCCGCGGACTGATGAAAATAGGATAAATATTTCGCGGACCGGCTGAAAGCTAAGACACAAATAAAAACCAATATATATAGTATTTTATTATTATATAGGTATATGTTATACATTTATATAATTTCAATTTTTAGTGCGATATCTGTTGCTGCTTCTTTGTTAGAAAATTTGATATACGTGGCTGTAGAGTTGTTTGTGAGAGATGAAGTGCTGCGTTAACATCCATTCGATTTCTATGTTAGGTTTTTATTATTGAAATGGCTCAAAAAATCTTTTCGCACAAATAGGAAGTCGAAAAAATTACTAATAATTCGATAGCTCTATAACTCAAGGATGAATATTCTTTTTCTACCGATTTGCAAAATTGAGACAATGATTGCATTTTATGTCTGGACACCAGAGTGACATCACAAGACAACTCGATCAGATTTTCTTTTTCACGAGGATCAAGTACACATGACTTTATATCTTCACAGGTTATCTTTACGAGGATCCTCATTTTCAGGGAAATTATTAAAATTTTCAGATAATGCTCTTAAATGTTAACTTATTGTTGAATAAGACTTTCTGGTTGATATAAGCAGCAATAAAAAATTCTTCCAAAAGTGGAAACATTTCTATATCTTCCTCTTATAAGCGACTATTCCAAAGAGCTAACTTCCTCAAAGTATGAAAATTAGCCACGAGAGGCGTTGTATTGGTGCTAGTAAATATTAAATAAATCATGGTTCGGACAAAAGTTAGCTTCTGGGTCTACTAAAAAAATGTGCTATATACTCGTGAATAGAAGCGTGCATCTACGTGATTCGGTCGATATATACACGGGTTGAAGAACACTGGGTTAAACAACCTAGTGATATATAATATTTGGGGAGCTTCTTACAAACGAAGTATCTCAATTATTATTTAAATTGAAAATATATACAAAATAGTGGTTTAGAATAAAGAAGTGATTATTTTCTGTTCTACTTGAAATTGAAATATCTCGCTTATCATTCACGCTACAGCAAAAATGTACATTTCATAAACTGTACGTAGTACGGGTACTCCTGCTAGTGATTTAATAATAATAATAAACAATTTCTTTTTTAGTAAAACAGAACCTTCTAAATTAAAAACTTCGTGAGACACCTGAGCTATCTTCGCGACACGCCGGTTGAGAAACAATTGGGAATGTATGGTCATATATTTCGGTTTCCTTGTGGTTACTGTATCACTATTATACTGTATCCCAGAGAGAGGCAAAGCAATGACATTTATTGTGGGTAAAATAGTATACGATTTTTACAAAGAAGCGGACAACAAAAATCTGGTAAAATTGTAGCTTTTATAATTGAATAAATTGTAAATATGCCGCTTTGCTAAATATAAAAGCCGAGAAATGTTCAGTTAATAACCGAATACAATAGATATACAACTATAATCCCTCTTTATCTTTAAGATAAGAAAACGTGCGTTTAAGGTTATGCTGTGTTATTGTTAAATTATATGTATATAGGGAAAAAAAATCTTTTGATTTAGGAAGAAAGATACTTTTCATATACCTACGAGGTGTGTAAATTAAGTAACCGGACTGATTTTTTAATTTTTTTTTATTCGAATAGAATAACAATTCAATATTGACTCCCGCAAAATAACTTCCTTGAGAAGCCACACAGCGCTGGAGACGGTTCTTCCAATGCACATAGCAGTTCTGGAACTCGGATACTGGAAAAGATTTCAGCTGGTCGGTTACGGACCTTTTCGAGTGTCCCAAAATGACGTCCCTTCCGATTTTTCAATCTTGGGAAGAGGAAAAAGTCACAAGTACTCAAGTCAGGCGAATAAGAAGGCTGAGGAGCCGCAGGAATGTTTTTACTGGCCAAAAACTCGTGTATTAAAATTGCTGTGTAACAAGCAGATTTTTCTCGTCCCCAATTGGTCAAAATCTGATGAACGGTAGTGTGAGTCAAATTCAACTCTTCCCCGATCATTCTGACTGTCAACTGACGATCTGAACGCACAAGATTCCAGATTCTGTTAACATTTTCATCGGTTCTTGAAGATGAAGGCCTTCCGCTGCGTGATTCATCTTCAATCAACTCTCTTCCTTCTGAAAATGCCTTAAACCACCAAAAAACCTGGGTCCTTGACAAAACACTGTCTCTATAGGCCTGCTGAAATTTTGCAAAAGTTTCCGTTGCACTGTGCCCAAGTCTGAAGCAAAACCTGATAATACACCGTTGTTCGAAATGAATGTCACTCATTTTTAGAACGCACTAGAAAGAACTATTTCACGAAATAAATCGCTACGGACAACAAAATTACTCTAGCGAGTTCAAACTCGTACTGAAGGTGTATCACATGTTCATCTGCTGCCCCTCCAAGTCCCGCGTCCCAAATGTTGCCAGATCCAACGCTATGTTGCCAGTCCGGTTACTTAATTTACACAACTCGTATATGTATTTTTGTATACTTCAGGTGTATATGTACGAATTACAGCAATTACAAAAAAATAAATTAAAATAAATAACAATTTAAAAACACAATTATGAAAAACTTATTTGTGTAAATAATACTACATCCATTACATCTTTCATTATTTACGATCAACTATGCAATAAACCAAATATAAAAATGCATTAACTAAACGAAAAGATATAACAGTACCTAACAGTACTTTGCGAATTTGTCATTGTCATCGGAATTAGAAGAGGAATTATTTTGTCCTACTAATACAATGAAACCTCCCATAAGCGGACACTCATGGGATCGTCTTTTTTGTCCGGTTAAGGGAAGAAGATTAAATACGTATTAAATTATATTTTTAATCGTTTATTTATACTGAGAGTGCAAATATACGAAGTGTGATCAAAAAATGCGTGCAATTTTTGAAATTCCTGCGCTACATTTGTCGGATTTATAAACTTTTTTGTTATGATTGTTAACCTGTCTTTGATGACTGTCTCAATTGGCAGCTATATTGGGTGTATATTTTAGATTTGACCGTTAATTAAAGAAGTTATGTCTCTGTATATTCGGCGATTTTTTATTTTTCACTATGAGGGATCAAAGAATATGCTTTAAATTTTGCGTGAAAAATGAAATCAAGTGCTGTAAAGTAGTGAAAATGTTGCAGAACTCTTTTGGTGAGGCGGGTATGAATGAACGAGTGATTTACAAATGGTATAACACTTCCAAGATGGCCGTGAAGATGAAGATCAGTTGAAGGTGATGATAGAGTTGGGAGACCCAGCCCTTCAATCACCGGAAGAAACGTGAAAGAAGTTAAGGAAACAATTCTTGATAACCGTCGAATTATAATTAGAGAGGTTGCTGAATAAGTTGATGTATAGTATGGTTCATCTTAAGAAATTTTCATTAATGTTTTGAGCATGCGGCGAGCGGTAGCAAAATTCGTTCCGGAATTGTTAAAATTTTAACAAAAAATGTGTCGTAAAGAAGTGGCTCAGGAATGATAGATAATGTCGTCAATGATTCAACATTGCTCCAGCGCATCATAACGGGTGACGAGACAAAGCTCATCTCAATGGAAGCTTCCAAATAAACCAAAATCTAAAAAAGCTCGCCAAGTTCGATTGAATGTTAAAGTTCTTCTCACTGTGTTTTCGATTATCGTGATATTGTGTACTATGATTTTTTACAGTTTTAAAGAATATTATTTGAACTTGTTGCGTCGGCTGCGTTGAAGCAATTCGTAGAAAACGGCAAAATTTATGGAAGAACAATTCTTGGAAATCACACCATGAAAACGAACCAGCTCATACTTCATTGCTTGTTAGGGATTTTCTGTCCAAAGATAGCACTGTAATGATACCGCAACCCTATTCACCATATATGGCCCCATGTGACTTTTTTCTCTTCCCAAAGATGAAAAAAATAATGACAACGCTTTACGACCATTGAAGAAATAAAATCAAAATCGCTGGAGGAGCAGATTTTGATGAATAAATAAATCTTGTTTTGTAAATTAAAAAATTGCACGAACTTTTTGTTCACACCTCGTATAACTACATATTTAAAGAACTCCAAATGAATCTATAATTTCAAAATCAAAAACTACTCAGTGGTAAATTGAACAAAATTTAAAATGTTCGAGGTACATGAGACTGTTTTGGTAATTGTTCTTCAGATTTTCTGTGTTTTCCGTGAAGTTCTTGCAAATTGTTTAAATCTACCAACAAGATTACAGCTTTTGAAAACCATTCAAAACATATTTTACCAACATTGATATCTTCAATTTTCAGAGAATTTTTCTTTTGGTTCACATTAATTCTCGACTGGCATTTATTTCGGATATCTTGTTTCTTTTTCGTTATTTCTGTCGCTTGCGTTTTTATAATATTGAACCTATATGTAATGCATACCTAAGTACAATTATTTGAATTATATTTTTGTGACTGAATAATTAACTAATCTTTTTGCCAAAGCACGAATTGATAACCTTTTCTTTATCCAGTACATTCACCATTTTTTTTTTAAGTGTGCAAATTTTTTTGTTACCGTCGTGTCCTTATGCGTTTGTTCATTCACAATTAATAAACACCAGCAGTTCAACAAACGAAACGCACTAGATCATATAAAAGTGGGAATCGCCGAAATTATTTATATGTTAATGCTCGTATGCTTTATGAGAGCTATGCGTCCGTATACGTGAGATTTTACATAAAGTTTGTGTGAAATCATGGTGCCCGCGTCCGTTTATTAGAGCGTCCGCTTATTAGAACCTATTTAAATGTAGAAAATTAGAGTATCAAATTTGGTTCCAAGTAATGTGTCCGTTTAAGAGATGTCCGCTTATTGGAGCTGTCCGCAAAGAGAAGTTTCACTGTACGATGTACTCTACCATTTCACCCATTTTACATGGAATTTTATTAAAGTTATCACTACTTTTGTAGCAGCCAAAACATAAATATAATAAATATTTTTTAACTATATCATCTTTTATGCACTTCATAGACATATTTAATAGGTACGCCAATAGTACAGGGCTGTCAGAATAATTTATTACTATTCCTCTCTCTGGAATACACTATAGTTTCATTTAAAAACTAATATACTGCATCTCAAATAATATTTCGCTAGAAGGTTGAAATAATTTTTACCTTTTTAGTTAAACAAAGTTAATAATGGCGAGTTTTAAAGTGCAAATTGATCTTAATTTTAACTTAAAAACTTCAACAAACAAAACAAACAAAAAAGAAATTCCTACGAAAAATCCTTATTTATTATTTTAGTGTTTTGGTGTCTGTAACAAATTGAAAATGTTGTTAACATCAAATTTCCAGAACATTCCCAAAGGTATTTGTTTATCATGATTAAATTGTTTTCGAGTGTTTAGGAATTTTAAATGTTAATTTTTGAGTGGCTCTATAAACTGTCGTTGCTGTGTGGGTTCAATCCCCGCTGACTTTACTTCAGAATTGTTGTTTTCAATTGCAAATCAGTTCAGAAGCCAGCTTTGAGCAATGAATAACTATTGATGTGGAATCTGAATTTTCACGTATTTCAAGATTTCATAGGAACCTAGTAAGTGTAGCAAGTACACAAGGAGCCCGAACATTGGATACATTAAAAAAAATATTCGTTTATTAATGTAAACATTACAAACTCAGGGGTATATTCCTTAATTCATTTTAAGCAAAAAAAAAAATCATTATAGATTTGATTCGAAAAATTTATGGCTTATTGATAGAAAAATGCAAAACATTAAGAACCGATTTCTGAAAACTTAGTTAACTATAACCAAATGGTTAGAAAATGGTTGCTATAGTTACTTATGGGAGTGCTATATTGTAACCGAGTTTAACCTGAAGAAAAAACTTGGCTGAAGTTGTGCATCTTGGTTTCAACATTTTAAAGAGTAAATGTTGGCAAACACCGATAAATACTGTTATAATCAAGCGAATATATTCAGAGAATTTTTAATGCTGCACCTAATATACGTTTTGGGCAGTTTTTTCGGCGTGCGGATTAAGATATAGAGAGCAGAATTCGCAAATCAAGAAGCGTCTTCATCCAGCTGGGGTACGTTCCAAAACCTATGGAGTTTACTCTAAACTTAACTCTAAGTTTAGTAAGATCGTTCCAAAACATTCGAGTTTCCGGTTTGAGTTAACACTAGAGTTTACTCTTTTAACTCTGCTTGCAAGGTGGGTAATATTTACTCCCATGCGCAGAATGCGTACGCATGTAATGTAAGTTTTGACATATCGAAATTAACAGATATTAATTATGGAAAACAGGAATTATGGAAAAAAATTAACAGAAATTCAAGATTCTGAAATAAAAAGAAAATATTTTACTTAATTATAAATTGGTATTTATGATACAATAGTTTGTAAATATTTATTAAAATTACCGTTAATAGATATACGTTGTCGAACAGTTGTTGACTCAAATCAGCAGCAATAATACATACTTCCCTCATCTTTTTATGCATTACTATTTAAAGATATTAATAATTATTTAAAATAATATGTCGTGTTGACAATATTTTAGCGGGAATTTTCATATAAGCACTCCTAACCTTAACATCGCCGTTCCAAAACCTGATCACATGACCACATTATCTTTGAGTAAACTCGAACTCCAAGATTTAAGTTTTGGAACGTACCCCTGTATATGGAATTCAGCGATCTACAGTACGAAACTATACTAAAACCATAATCGGGGCAAGTGTGACGTCAGTACTTCTTCGGGAAAGAATTAGAGAGGGGGGATTTCCTCTAGAATTGAGGGAAAGGAAAAACTGGCCAAATTGATATAAATTTACAAATAAAAAGAAAATATGGTTGGTTAGAGTACACTCTTCGAAAAGATCTTAGCAACACACCTAGAGTCCATTCTACATTATACTTTTTTCAATACTATCCAACTCTGACGTCATTTCAACTTTTGATACTAGAGAATATAGTGGGGGAAAAATAAGAGACAGTGATATATTTTATACCTTCCATCTCTTATTACTTTTCATTGCCAACTTAAAAATTTTTAGGTTCAGATGGCAGACAACAATTTGCTTATAGTAAACCAATTTATATATATTGTTTAATTGTGCTAAGTTTATATTTAATTATATGATCTAAATAAACTTCGTATCAATTTAATAAACTACTAAAAGTTAAGTTGTAAACAAAAACTAAAAAGTTGGTGTTGGTACGAACTGTCAACCAAAAATTTGACCGGTGGTAGTTTTGGATCTGCGTACATAACGTTAGCAATACACCCATCTCACTTAATCTGACTGAGAGGGAGAGTCCGCGCACGCGCATTTGAAGACTTAGATTTCGTCTGTCTTCTAGAGGCAGGGGAAATATATCTCGATGTATTTGCTCAGACTTAAAGACCTAGGTTTTTTGTCATGCTATCACACACATAAGACTTCGATTCGAATGCAAAGACTTTAATTTTCCAAGTTTAGACTTGAATAATAACTCTAGTGTTATAAGGCATGTTCCTTTTAAGGGCAGTCCAAAATCATCCGATGATGAAAAAGCATGGTGATGATGAGATTCGTCTTAATCCTATAAGGGCAGTCCAAAATCATCCGATGTCTTAATCCTAAAATTTTAGAGAAAACGTCAACACTCTATCTGAATTTCTCGAATAAATAACGATATTTATGAGATTTATTGAATTTTTCTTTCAACAAGACTAACTGAACTTTTGATATTCGATGGTTATTGGCCCCTTTACAGCCTCTTACCATCACCCTGAGTCTGTTAAATTTTCGAACAGACCTTTTATTCTATTTATTTGTGTTTGTCTGCGCAAGATTTCTTTTATTGAATATGCGTAATTTTATTGATTTTATTTATTGTTTTTAATATGTAGTGTTGTTATTTAGTTGGGCTGCGTTAGGCGCAAATAGCCTTTGTTGCTGTGCGCCAAAAATTTTAACTAACTGAACTTTTCCAACTTTTTCAAATTGGACCTATGTGATATAATTTGGTTAAACTTATTGAAGTCATACGCTTTTGATTTCTGTACCACATTTTCTCAACCGTTGGTCCGCGGCAAAATATATCCGTCCGCCAAGACTTTAAGCAATTTAAGACTAGTAGAACTTATGTGTACCTAATATGATGATAAATTTATTTGCTCCGACAAATAAGGTACGAATTTTCAACGACAGGGACTCGTTCGAATTCAAGGTCTGTTGTTGTGTGAGACAATAAATAAATAAAATAAAAATAGTTTTTAAAATAATATGTTTACCGGTCCACCTAAAAAATAATAATAATAGTAATATTTTCCCGGTCCACAGTAAATTTTGGATTGAGATTTGTTTCTATATAATTTTTTTTTTTATCTTATTGATAAATGCTGCTTTAAAAATTCCTGTGTTATCATATTTTTATCTTTTTTACAATGTTATTTCGCTTATCAATCATGAAACTTGTATTATTGTTTTAACGGGCCACATTTTTCAGGGGAATGAGTAAGTTAGGGTGAATACAGGATTTTTTCGTCATTAAAGTTTTTTGCGGAATTATGTGTTTGTAGGTAATTGCTGGCAAGTCTTTGAAAGGATTAAGTCCAATAAGGCGTTGAACAAAGGACTTAAGTCTTTATTTATGGTGTTTACAATATTTTTGTCATGTAAATCTCTTCTAACATGTCCATAATTTGTGTTAATGGTCGCTATTCAAATTTTCGCATAGATAATTTCAAAATTATAACTTGTATCTAATTTGTGACTGCCAACGGAGTGGCCGAGTGCATGAAGTCGTGCGGTTTTAGACTGTTAGAAACAGTCTGACTGGGCGGTCGGTGGTTCGAGCCTCCTTCGTTGGTGATATTATTCGGGCGACAATAATATGTTTACATTACTCTCATTTTCACAATCATTCACCCCTCATCCAGGCGTAGGAGCTCGCCCCCTGGCATCGGCGATTAGCCTCGTTGCAAAAACACGCAGAAGTAAAATTTAAAAAAAAAAATAAAAAAAATAATAATAATAATTTGTGACTTGCTAGAACTGATTTTGATTACATATATATCTTTTTGTTTGTCCTATATAAACTTTTTGACAATTATTGCAATTTATTTTGTAAATATCTGATTTTTCTTTGTTTCTCGTTTTTGTTTTTGTCTTTGGGGTTTCCCAACGGGATCTTTAATTTGGAGTTATTTTTATAAACTGGATTAATGCTTTGTTTTTTTATTGCACGTTTATGGCCTTTGCTACTAAGGCAATTAGCCAGGACAATTGTAATTTTTGGTACTGAAAATTCCATGCCTGCACAGGATTCGAACCCGAGACCTTAGCAACGCAGGGTACCTGTGTTACCACTACGCTACGCCGGTCGGCAAGGATTAATGTTAAATTTCTTAAATAGGTTTTTGAATTTTTTAGGTGATAAGAAAATTTTCTCTTATGTCGGGCTGCTAACGTAAGAGTTTTCTCTAACTCAAGTTGAAATCATTTGTTTTTATATGTTACAATATACAAAAACAAATGAATTTAACTTGAGTTAGGGATCATTCTTACTTTAGCAACCGGCCATTAGTAATTTTTCTAAGTTTTCGCATAGGGAAATAGTTGTGTTGTTTGCAATGACTTATCGTTTGTTTTTTTTTTGTTTTAAAATTTTTTACACTAATTGTTCCATTATTTTTAACTATTGTTATTACATTTAACGAACTTCTCATACAAAATATATATAATATATATTAATTTTTATTGTAATTTTCTTCGGTCCATGGTTAATTTAATAATATATGGATTTAACTAAGGAAAATAGCGTGTTTATGGTTTTTTGGGCTACTTGGGAAGTATTGTGGATGTAATTTTTTGTGTTTGTTAGCTTTCTATATATATTAAAGTTTATAATTATTAAAATCTTCACGTTAACATGCCTTTGAAGTATTTCAACATCTATGCTTACAAGACCTTGTAAATCTTCTTCAGTTTCTGCCATCTAAACTCTTGTCATCAGCGTACCTGTAAGTTATTAATTTTGAAGCTTGATATTTTTAATAACCAATTATTGTTTGCCCATAACTGTTTCAGTGTAATTTTACCTTAATTTGACTTATAATCTAATCTTAATGGGGAACACCAGTGTGACCTATCCGGGAAAAGAAGTTTGTTTTTCTGATTATTTTACAAAAATGATAATTAAATGACTTATTTTATTAATTACGGTAGAGTGTCAATTAGTTTGTACGGAATATTAACTTTGCCGGTAATTTTTTACGGTTCTACTTTCCCAAAAATTAAGGTTCGGACTTCAGAATGTGGTGTTTTTTTTTTTTTTTTTGTTTACTCGACTTGCAGAGTTGATAGAGAAATCGGAGTCAAAAGATAAAAACATATTGTCACGGGGAGGATTCAAGAACGGATATCTTTTCTACAAAATTTATTATATTATAATAATTTTACAATACAATACAATTAATTGTCAGAATGGCTGCTGTGTTGACTGTTAGCGGCTGATGTCAGTCCCGTTCTTGCCCCGGCATCTCCAGGATCGGTCGAACCACACCATGTATCCGCACGAGGCGGACACGTGGAGAAGCCCTGTAGACGGCACTCACATCTCGGGTTGGTGACTTGACAGCTGGGCTGGTCCTCGGGTAGCGTGCTCACAAAAAATGGTCGAATGAATAACTAACTGACTCAATGAATCACTAACAGACTGACGACTCTATTCCCTAAGACCATTTTATAACTGTTAACCAGGACACTATGACGTCAAGTCCTACCTAAATTGTTTTGGAAACATTATTCATTTGTGTAATTGTTGGCAGCAATTAAAGACCATAGTCGGCACAATTGAATAATGTTTATCAACACATCAGAAAGTAGTTCAAAACTTACGTTGACAAACACGCAACACTTTGCACATTCTTTAATTCCCAAAACCGCAAGTTAGCAACCGCGACCTACACGGCCTAAAGGCCGCTCAAGAAATTGGGACATTAGCACACAATTATATCATAATTGTGACAATATCTATAATCCATTCACGATGTTTCTTAATCTGAGTAGGCCATGATATTTTTTTATTAAGTTGGTTATTTAAAAATTTACATCAGCTAAATATTATGCCGAATAAATATTTCTTATAGAATGTCACGTGAATGATATTTTAGAATTAAAAATATTAGAATTATTCTTTTAATTTTATTTTCACGTGTCTAGTTATATTACGTGGCTACCAACAAAAAATTCCACCCTAAAATGGCCTACTCAGAGGAAACATCATGAATGGAATCTAATTATGATTTTAAGAACATGATTCGTTGCACAAAGTGAAACAGTTTAAGAACTGTAATCGCGATGTTTTAATTCATACTGTGTGTATAAAACAAATTTAAATTCATACAAAAATGTAAAGCACATACTGTGTATTGTTGTGTTTATTACTGTGTTTTTATGGTGTTGTTAACTATCTGTGGGTTAAGCCATTTGTCATTTGTTTGCTAGGCAACGTAATAAATAGGGTGAAAGCATATGTCAAATTATTGCTAGTTTGTAAAGGAAACCGGATTAAAATTAAATAATGTAGTTAAAGTTGTCGAATTTTGCAAATATATTTTTTGATAGAATTGGTCTTGGTCAGTCAATACACAGTTGAAAAACTATTATAGATATAATTTAGACGCTATCCTAAGAGCCGATTAATTTAATTAGTACATGGTTTAACCTCAAATTTCTTAAATTGAGATATTATTTAGGAAAAAAATTCGATAGAAAAAGTTAATAAACATAGATTAAAGTAAAAGATTATTCCTTTTTCATAAAATGATAAATAAAACGGTAACTGTTAAAAATAAAAAATATAGTCCCTAAAATTATAATCTCAATAATAATAACATATTAAATGTTAAATTAATTATAACTGATCTAAAGAAAATAAAACTATTGTTACTGTGTAATGTATTTAATTCCATACTCTAATTCTAAAATTTTAATTAATTTAATACTAATTTTTATTACTAATAATTCTTATTATTCCTTTAATTGATCGCGACGCCTTCTGTCGGACAAGATGTGGTCCGCGTTAGTAAAAGTTTGGCCCATGTCTGTTCGAATAGTTCATAGGGGAAACTTCCTAAGCGCCCTGACATCTGGTGGCAATTTGCGAAAGATACGAAAGTGACATTTTTTTGTTGTTTGTGTTTTATTTTTGTGAATCATCGGGAAAATAACAATCAATTTTGTTGTGTGCCGCAATATAAATCGTGAATAAGGACGAATCCTTCTTAAACGTTCCATAATTTACCTAAATCGAAAAAAAATATCAATTGAAACGACGTTTGGAGGCAGAGAGAAAGTGGATCGTAGGTTTTTATGGACCCAAAAACTAAAAAAGGTCAAAAATCCAAGCCCATGCATGCATGTCTGCTCGTTGCATTTTATGGAAAGTGATTTTTTACGTCCAAGAAAAGACATTTATCCCATCCAAAATTTGCCTAAATCATCAGTTGATATATTAAAAGGGCCTTCTACTTTTTCAGGCAGAGATATTAATTTTTACTATATATTTACCATATTTTTGTTGTTATTATATTGACAGACAATCAAAAAGAATTAAAAACACAATGAAAAACTAAAAATTTCCTTGAAATTTCTTTAGAATAGTATATTACTAATAATCTTGTAAATCGTAGATTACCTTTAAATTAAAAAAAAAAGCTCGGTAAATAGGAAAAATACAACTCGTGTTCATTTTCACCATGTAAACAAATACACGAGTAACAGTTTAATGTCACTTTCGACTGTTCCAGCTTTGCCGCATATGGCGCTGCGATCTTAAAAAGTTTCCCCTATTAGAAAAATACGTTAACACTATGTGTTTGTCTTCAAATGTTACAGTACATTAACATCCCTACATCACCATTTTATTCTTCTCAATTGTGTATGTGTTCTTAGTAAATAAATATCAATTAAAAATGTGTTCTTATATCAATTCATATATACATTTACATATATTCAAACTTCCATTTGATTAATTCAAACGCTATGTTCAGTTAGTTGGGGCACTTGATGCACTGAATATATATTATGTAACACTAAACATTTACTGGTAAACGAGTGTATATTTGTATTTCTTTTTATTGTATTTCTTTCTATGTAACATACTGTACACTTGTATTTCTTTTGTATCTCTTTTGTATTCTTATTGTAAACCGTGAAAGCCTATAATCAGTTACCTGTTAGCTTTCCTCAAAATTGAAAAGAAAAGCTCTCCAAAGTCATGCATTAAGGGGTTAAATGCTTAATTACAATCAAATCATTATTTTATTTTTTTAAATGTTATACCTTATATTTAAATGAGGATAAACAATATTGTAAAACATTTAATAAAAGATTTTGTTTTGTAGGCACCCTACAACGGACTGATAATGACATATCAGGACAGAACAATTCGAAGAAGGCGAAACGTGGCCTTCTGCGCACCCTGCTCTGTTGCCTGGGTCGTAGCCGGAGTAAACCGCCGTCACTACCCTCGGCGGATGGCCGGGGGTCACCGCCACTCTCTGCAGGATCACCACACTATCTACTGCCTCCCGTTAGACACCAGGATATGCACAAGAAATGCATGGTTATAGATTTAGATGAGACTCTTGTGCACAGCAGTTTTAAAGTAAGTTACAAATAAAACTTTTTGGTTATTACTATATAATCATAAAAATGATCATTCCGGTAGACGGATCTGTATCAAAAGTTGATCAAATTGAGATATTCCCGTGCGAATCTAAATATGAAATTTCTTAAAAATCCGTTACACCCAATTTACTTTACACGTGTCCACAGACCGACTTCACGCTAAAGATAGTTGATTCGTGTTACAAAAATCCTAATTTCTGCTTATTTAAAAATTTCGAAATGTTAAATTTTTTATGATTACAATACCTCCCTCTCTGTATTTGACGATCAGTAATAATCCGAGCAAATTTCCTTTTGAACTATTTCCGTTCACATCATTGTGCATTATTGAGAATTATTTTAGATTTTTAGATTAACCCCTGTGAGATATAGGGCGACGGGCAAAAAGTTTTTTTTTTCCACGACTATATAGATATACGTTCATTACAGACGTGTCAGTGATAAGTAAATGTAGGGCATTCTCCACTCCTCTTTATTACACACCGCTGATCTGTTACATAATGAGCTCATTACGTAACAGGTTGAGCTCATTACAACAACAGGTTCTAACAGAAATGGTCAATCGTTGCTAGGCAACGTAATTAATAGGGTGAAAGCATATGTCAAATTATTGTTAGTTTGTAAAGGAAACCGGATTAAAATTAAATAATGTAGTTAAAGTTGTCGAATTTTGCAAATATATTTTTTGATAGAATTGGTCTTGGTCAGTCAATCAGTTGACGGAAGTATTGTTATTTAAACTGAATTCACATTCTTTATGACACGTACATGACCATTGCTAGGCAACGTAATAAATAGCTTGAAAGCAACTGTCAAATTATTATTAGTTTTTAAAGGGAACTGAATAAAAATTAAATAAGTATCAAAGTTATAGTCGTGGAAAAAAGCATAATATGAAACTTGCATGGAATAGTCATTTCTCACTCGTATGAATTGCGCTACTCGCGGCTTGTGGCGTAACTTTCATACTCGTGTGAAATGACCATCATTCCATCCATGCTCGTTACATAATATACTATTTTCTACAATCACAATACAAAGTAGGCTTTTGCGCTTAAAAACACAAAGTAAATAAATTTGCTCAGTATAATCTACAAATGTAACAACAAAAATGTCATTCCATCGTATAATACGCTATTAATTAGTTTTGAAATATCATTTCCTTGTTTCCAGGACAATGTGTAAATAATATTGATATTATTAATAATTGTTAATTCGTTCTACGTTTGTTGTAATAAAATTTTGAAAAACCCGCTAAATTAATTTTATTTAAATATTCAAAAATTATGGAAAACATTGACAGTAATTTTTCAAGCACACCACAAAAAAAAAATATATATATATATATATATATTAATTTAGCTAAAAATCCTTCCTGGTCGGGTATTATAATAAGAACAGGGGGGGCGCATAAGGGGGTGGTCCAGTGGGTTCGGACCTCCCCTAAAATTCAAGGCGTATGTTTGTAATTATACCATAATAAGTCAATAATTCAAAATATAGTATATATATAAACTTAAATATTTATTATTTAAGGAATTTCTACTGCATTTATCAAAATGTAGTGCTGAGATGTTTTAACATTTAATAAAAGAGGAGGTCAAAAATGTTTATAAGTGTCTAAAAACTCATGATACCCTTTATACTTTTTGCTTTAAACCAAACAAATAGGTGTTTTACCAGAATATTTAAAGCCCAGCTAAAAAAAAAAAAAAAGTGTGCGCCCCCGAATAAGAAATAATACTAATTGTACTTTTAATATAAAAATAAATGATAATTAATATAGGGTTACCATATCCAATTACTAGAAAAGAGGACACCTAAAATAATGAATGTTTTATATATTCTTATGTCCATTTATAGTTAGTTTTCTGAAGATTGTATCTATTTTAGCAATGTTTTATTATCTTTTGATACCTCTTTGATATGTTAAGTAGGTATAAAAATTATATGACATTAAAAAAAAAACCGACCAGAGGAAATTTAAGACCTTAAAAAGAGAAAATGTCGAGAAAAAGAGGACGTATGGTAACCCTAATTAATATTATCGTGTTCATACATGATTTTTGCATGTGATTGTAGAAAAAATCTTGTGTGTATTTCGAGTGCAAAGCATGATTGCCTTACTCAAGATACCGCGCTAGTTGCGCGTCGCGCGGCTACAGACTCTTTTGAGCGGCAGTACGCCACTTTGCGCTCTTAATACACAAATAGCTATTGACACATTTTCTGTTTAAAGTTTTGCAAACTTCAGTTTTGTTATATTAATACATTTGTTATTCAACATATAGTAATCGCGCCATTTGCGTGGATAATTGGATCAACGAAAACAGCATAAATGGAGCAATAGAAATTCGTATAAAAAATAGGCATATGTTCTATGTTCACAAATATTTTATTCTTGGTGAAATAGGATCATAAACATAAATCATCTTACTGTTACATATTTATTCAAAATCAAATTTTTAATCACTGAAATTCACCCTTTTGTCGATGTTGATGGCACAAAGAACCTCTCCAGTCTGCTGCTTACTTGCTCGTTTTCTTTTTTCTAGAATTAGTTTATGCGGTGCCATCTGAACTTTTAATCGTCTGCAGATTGAACCACTTCTTTCGCCACCAGGGTCTATATTTTCAATAAAATCAATAGCTTTTTGAACAATAAATATGGAATCCTTAATGTTCTGGGTTGTAAACTGGTAAGGTGCTTCTTCCTCACCTTCTTGCTCTTCTTCGCTGTTCTCTTCATGGTTTAATTCAATAAGATAATTAGTTGTCAATTCAGCATCGTGTGGTTGTAAAAGTTTTTCAATATCAGATGCATTCAAATTATTAAATCCTTCACCTTCCAATTGTTGTCCTATAGCCACTATCGCGGCAATTCCGAAGTCAATAATTTCTAATACCTGGAATCGTCAATTAAGCTGGAAACACAATCTGGTCCAATATTTTTCCAGACATCATTCATGGTTGTGTTTAAGCCTTTCCACCGTTTTTTAACATTTTCGATGGCATCAGCATATAATAGCGCAAAAACTCGCGCAATGTTATTTGTTTATCCGCCTCCAGCTTATCAAACGTTTGTTGAAAAGTGTATTGAGAAGTGACATTACCGTTGGCGGAGCTGTTTTTCAAGGCAATATGGCTGAATTGTCTAGTATTCAGCTGTCAATATGCTAACAGCGAACAGATGAATTTAAGCACAGTACATTTTTATTTTATGAAAATGTATCTATCGACATTCTAACAAAAAATCAACACTAGAAAATATGTAATAATTTCAAACAGTACTACAGTCGCGTGGTACAATATTTGACCACCAGACTGCGTATCCGAGCGTGTCAGTTCTCAATTTCAGATAATATTTTTTAAAACTTGCAATTATTTCATGGTGCATGGGTTGTAATAATGCAGTTTTCTTAGGTGCCATGAACATTACTTAAACTCTTTCAACCTCGTTAATGTGAATTCGCATAAATAGAGGGATTACTGTATAATAATTTTAAGAAGGCTTTTTTGAACTTCAATGTATTTGCATTTACCCAGCTGTTATTTTGTTAATTGTGCTTCAAGATGTTGATTACAGAACCGCAACAATATAATCTCTGTCTAGACGTTAAAATAAAATATACTTTTGTTCTATTTTGTGTCATAACAGAAAATCGTTCAAGATACGCACCTTGGCAGGTCCTTTTAATTGGGAATATAATCGTGTTTTCTCAGACATGCAATCTGATTTACTTTATTTTATACGACGCATATTCTGTAGAATTTACGTCTTGTAATATTCATAAACCAAATATCCGGAAAATACATTTTAAGCCTTGTATTTAGTTAAATATTCGTATACAGTACTTTTTAAACGCTGGTAACTGAAACCGTGATTACCTTTTTACTCTTGTGGAATTCCTCAAATAATATTATTGTCGTAGGAAACCTCTATATAAAAATTATTATGTGTATATTATTATTAATATATTTCTTTCTCTATATCTAAGGCCATACCATGTTCTCCACAATTTCGTACGTGTTTCATAGTGAAATTACGAATATGAAATTAAATTCAAAAATCTGCTGCGGCCACTACAGGACCGACCGCCATCACAAAGTACTTGTTTAATTTATGCTGCTTTATCAAAAAATGTCTCAAATAAAATTATTAGTTATTGCTTTTATAACAACTTCTGTTAAATAATTTTTGTCGAATTATTTCTCTGTTGTGAAATATTTGCAAAAATCTTAAAATCGACACGAGTTAACTCCCATTTCTAGTAAACCGATTTTTACCAAAAATTGATCAACTCGTGCCATTGATGTCAAAAGCTTATATATGAAGTTTCATAAAAATCCTTTTAGCCGAATTTGCTCTGCACGTGTACACCGACCGACAGACATCATGCTAAAAATAGTCAAAACGTTATTTAGTGACCTCAATTCGTGGATATCCATCGTAATCTCAAAATGTCAAAATCGGTACAATCAAAATACCTCCCTTATAAAGTCCGTTTACCATAACTATGAAATGACGTCACAGTTGAAAAACTCACCTTGTTGCCAATTCGTAAACTGTCAAAAAAAGTTAGGTTATATCGAACAATTTCTAAAAATATATTGAAAACCTATATTTTGTGTCTTTCTATCCCATAGAAATTGAAGTGAGCTCGAAACAATAATGGATGTGGCCTTAACAACGATTGAACAATCCAATTTCAAACTGGCAACATTGAAAAAATGTACCAACATTAAATAAATAAATGTACTAACTCAGTTATGGATTGATGTTGATTAAAACATATCATAACGTTGGTACTTAAAGTGTGACGTCATCTCATAGTTATCGTAAACCGACTTTAAATGTTTGCGGTTGGTAAAAAGTGTGAATTTTCACACATCTTAGGCTTTTGTAAGTATCTAGCAAGTGACAACAGATTATGGATATATTAAAAATCATATAATTTGATAATTTTTGAAAAAATAAACCATGGGTTTCCATCTAGCTAGATACTTACAAGCGTATTTAATTACGAGCTGCGCACGCATCAAGACAGCTGACCAGTTCTCCAGTTAGTTAGCTAAATATTGCTAGCAGGATTTTACAAAAAAAATCGATATTTTTTTCCAGATTATTTGTTTATCCCCCCCTGGGTTTCAGGGTGTGGGACAATTGTGGGTGTGGGATTATCTTATTATATTTTTATAATCGAGCACCTGTGGGAGCATTTAGATAGGCAAATTCGCAAAAAATACAGCTACTATGACCACCTTTTTAAAATTATAGAGCAAGAGTGGAAAAACATCCCTCAACAAATATGTGCTAATTTAGTAGATTCAATGCCAAGAAGATGTTTTTCTGTGATTACAGCAAAGGGCTACGCCGTCAAATATTAAAGAATTATTTTAATTTTTAATTAAAGTTTATTTTTGTAAAAGTTTTCCATACTTTTCGACCAAATAAATATTATTTATGTTGAATTGTATCTTTCATTTCAAACATATTATCAATTGTATAATAAATCTATATTAAAGACCCATTTCCTAAATTAATTTTGATATATTAAATACATAAGCATAACTCAAGTTATATGAATATAACAAAAGTTTCCATACTTATGGCCACTACTATACATCTATTTCGCACAATTCGATGTAAGCTACCAATAACGTATTTGACCTACTCATACCCAACGTACGTTTGTAGTTTTTATCTTCGTTTGTTATATTTAAATATATTCAGATAAACGTATGTGTGCAGTTCTGCTGTAGCTGTGGTTAGAGCCACTGAAAAAGAGCTATCTTTTTTTAACTCAAAACCCGAACGAATGGAATCGCTTAATTTTGATGACCTAGATTGAACCACAACCTTTTTCTAACGGGCATCGGCCAAGTAAATCCTTCCCAAATATATATAGTATTCCTACAGACTCTATAATTTCAAACACCTAGGCATCAGGGTAAATCAAATACATCAGAATTAAATTTAAATTTATGTAAAATTAATAATAAAATTAAAATTAATTCAGATATTTACTCTACTGTATTGATTAATGTAAAAATACCGAGACTTACTAAAATATTGTCATTTTACTAAAATAAATAGTTCATTAACATTTTAGATTGCGATAACTGATAACAGTTACATATTTTAAAACCTCAACGAGCGATAATGGAACCGCAAATATAAGGTTTAAACAATTACATAGGCTTATCAAATTAAATAAATACACATTTGTTAACTTGGAACTAATTACATATTTTGCGGCTTACGTCACTGCAAAATCGCCCGGTACATAAAATTTGTTTCATTTGTACAGAACGTCATATTTATTTCGTATTGATACGATCTAATATTAGTGCAAATGTACAAGGTAGTATACCTGTATTGATCTGATTTTAATCTAAAAAAAATAAGATAGGACGTATGCAAAGACATGCTGAACTTTGTCAGAAAATCTTGAGAATGTTGATAAAAAAAAAAAAAAAATAAAATAAAAATAAGACAAAGTTCAGCATGTCTTTTTTTATCACGAATATAATATAATAATATAACGGAATATAATCGTGGAAAAATACAACTCGTGTTCATTTTCACGATGTAAACAAATACACGAGTAACAGTTTAATGTCACTTTCGAGTGTTCCAGCTTTGCCGCATATGGCGCTGCGATCCTAAAAATTTTCCCCTATTGAGTTGTGACACAAAATACTTGTGTTTTATTAGTTCGTACAGCAGGCAATCATGATCCAAGTGAAAAAAAAAAAAAAATCAAACTTTGCCTGAAGAATAGAAATTATGACCATCTACAGATTTTTGCTCCACATTTAGGAAAAATATTAAGACGTACTCGCAAAACCTGATAGCACATCGTTGCTCGAAATGAATGTAACTCGTTTTTAGAATGCACTAGAAAAAACTGTTTCATGAAAAAAAAAAAAAAAAAAAACGCTACGCAAGAAATGTATATTAAAAACTTCATTCAGGGAACAGCCTTCAAATCACCCCAATATTTAGATAAACCAAAAAAAATATATTTTTGTATAATCATTTTTTTTTTTTTTTTAATTTGTAGCTAAAACTTTTATCCCCCACCCTATTCCAAAACTGTGTTACAAAACCTCTTGTCCCGCACTCTATAACATAGCGGAAGGGAACTAAAAATTATAAAAAATTCTTAGTAATGCACAGTAATGTGAACCGGAATAGTAAAACAGGAGTTTTGGATCTCATAATTATTTTGAAAGTTATCGAATTTTTTGCAACATCCTGCCTACAACATTTATCTGAACGACTAGAGAACTAGGTAGCTAGAGATGGATCTTGGTGCCGGCGCATCTAAAGTACGCTTGTAAGTCTCTAGATGAAAGCACGTGGACTATTCTTTCAAAAGTTATCGAAATTTATGATTTTTAATGTACACCCACAATTTATTACTTACTAAATACCTACAAAACCTTGAAATAAAAATTCACACTTTACGTATTTTTTTTATGCCCTCCTATTAAAGCAACTTACGAACTGCCATTGAAAAATGTATACAGTAAAACCTTTATCTATGGTTTTAAAGGACTTATTGAACCAATCGATAAAATCGGGAATATATAACATGAAATGGAATTATTTCGGGACTGAATAAAATAAACGACATATACGGGAAAACGATTCGAAGAACAATCGATCGAATTTTTACTCTTATATCAAAATACGTACGATGTACGGGCACGTCAGCTAGTTATTATTATTATTATTATTATTACTACAAAGTTACTATCTTTATTTTTTTGTTTCAGCCAATAAGCAACGCAGACTTCGTAGTACCAGTTGAAATAGATGGGACAGTACATCAAGTGTATGTGTTAAAACGACCGTACGTGGACGATTTCCTCCAGAAAATGGGTGAATTGTACGAATGTGTATTATTCACTGCTTCATTAGCTAAATATGCAGATCCAGTCGCCGATCTATTAGACAGATGGGGTGTGTTCCGAACACGACTATTCAGAGAAAGTTGTGTTTTCCATCGAGGGAATTATGTTAAGGATTTAAATAAATTAGGAAGAGATTTAAATCAGATTGTAATCGTGGATAATTCTCCTGCCTCGTATATATTCCATCCAGACAACGCAGTAAGTTTATTTTTATGTTTGCCAGCCATGGCTCAGTCACCCATCCACAAGTTCTGTAAATTATATTCGATTTTCACGCGATGTTACCGCCAATATTACCGACTAAGATATCGTCAAAAGTCCGTACTATTGTACGATAAAAGAGTAAGAGGAGAAAGAATGAAATAATACACATTTTGAGCAGGGACGTCAAAAGACGGAGGAAGCCGGTACAAATTGCCAGGACCAGTGTAGCCTGCAGGGCCCGGGACTGCATTCTTTTTTTTACAAATCACTATTAAAAGTGATTTTACACTTCGTTTATAGATTTGCCTGTTATCAGTATTTTGGACCGCTTTGAGGCGTTTTTAAAAATAGCTTTCGCGCGGACAATGGGTATGCCACGTGGACATATCTTATTATATTACAGGAAAAATTGGGCCCGGTCCTGTTCTCGGCGATCTTGATGTTACGTCAAAAGTACTAATCCAGGCGCGTGATTTGCGTGCTCAACTAGGCACTTTAGTACTCAAGAAAGTCGAGCATACTTTCCAGGTACAACGTTGCGTTGAACGCAAACGTACCTGCCCCTGCCCCCTTAAGCACCAGTAAAATAGTCGGTGTTAGAAGCGACCGCAAGCGCAGTCAGAATTGCTTATCTAAATCGGAACAAAGGACACAATTCAGGGAAATTGATTACATTTGACGGTAAAATTAGAGATGCTATCATTTTCTAAGATGAACATTTATTATTAACCCTTTGCACTCAGTTGTCGCCGATAATGCGACATTTAAAATATGAACTTTAAATCCACTGTCGCTGCTACGGCGACACGCTTATTTTACTTATTTGTGCGCTTTTGTATAAACTGATGCGTGTGTTTATCTTAAGGCCGCAGTCTGACTGATCGAGTGCTGTCAATCGTTTGCTGTCAAGCAAATTTCAAACACACGTTAACTAAGGGCATGCGTCGCACTAAATCATCGTTTGCTGTGAAGTAGCATCAAGTTGTTTGCATTTCAAACCGGTTTGAATTTCACACGACGCCCGAGGCATTAACACATGCGCATTTAAGCATATACAGTCCATAACCATGTATTATTTGACAGTTGGATTGTCAGTTTTTGCGCATACATACTAATATTGTATAAAAAACAACTTATTGCCCAAATATTACCTCAAAAATCAAAATTAACTGTTTGATAGTATTATTTTAGGTTGGAATATGCACTATTTGACAAGTGAGAAACAAATTTACTTGACGCTGAATGATCGGTAATATTCGGTTTGTCAGACCAGTTATTAAATTTTTAAATGACACTACACGACTGGGCACTACGTTACACGACGGCGCTCGATCAGTCAGACTGCTGCCTAACACTTAAACGACCGGCGATAATTTGCGAATTTTAAGAATTTGTCTCTTTAAGGAAAAATCAGTGTAATTTCAGCAAAAACTTAAATTACAAAAATTGTTTAGAATAAGAAGACAAATCTTTTATCCAAATGCATTTTTTTGATTGGATAAATATTTGGAGAGTTATGGCGGGAAATCTCTTTTACTAATGACTTAACAGCAAAAACTTACTAATGTACGAAAGTAACTAATATAGTGCTGGAATGCAAAGGGTTAATAAATGTTTGCAAATTATTTAATATGAAGTATAATATATCAATTAAATTATTTACAACTGAGCAGCAATTCATCCTAAAGTGAATTTTCTACAAAATTTTGAACTCGATGATGCCTTAAACTCGTATCAGGTTCATCATCATCAGACTACTCAATGTAGATATATCATATAAATTAAACTAAATCCTATAAATTACAGACTTATAATATACCTTACAATATGTTTTACATTTGGTAATGTGAGTTTAAAAAAAAAAAAAGATGATTAAATTGATATGTGTAAAGTGGTCATTTTATTTCCAAGGTTTTTAATAAATTGGTCAATTAATTGATAAAAAAATTGATCGTTAACTTTTCTATGTGATATATAATTCTTTGAAATATTATGCAAACAAAAAAATAAAAAATGTTATTAAATACTACACACGGATATAGCATATAGGCGTAACGTACTTTGCATTGTCAGCATGATCAAATGGATCTGCAGGCCACTGAATACAATTTTCGGCAGAGCACACTTCAGATTTAGCCTATTCTTAACATTGAAGCGGAACCAAACAGGATTTTAATTTTATTAGGTTGTCACGAGCTCGCTTTTTACCAATTGAGTGAGACTTTTGTTTAAAAAACTGGTAAAAAATTAATGAAAGTAGCTAGTTTTCAAAATCTAGTTCCGCTTAAGTGTTTGAAATAGACTATAAATCTTTTGAAAATGAGAAACCAAATGCCATTAGTACCAATACTCCAACCCATCCAAGTTGTTTCTATTTCAAGAAATAATTAATTGTTATTTGTGTTCATAGGTGCCAGTAGCGTCATGGTTCGATGACATGACCGATACAGAATTACTAGATTTAATTCCATTCTTCGAACAACTGAGCAAGATGGACAACGTATACACAGTATTGTGTAATTCAAACAGACCGTTTTGCAGTGGTACTGGCACGACGAACAATTCATCTGCATCGCCTCCACAACCAGGTAATGGATCGTAGCACATGCTGCAATTACTAGAAAAAGTCATTTCTATAATATTAACCAATGCCTTCGTATTAGTCGGATTTTGGTAATGTATTATAATGAAAATTACACGATTTAATAACTTAGATTTGTATATAAAATACAAATATGTACGGATAATATTTTGAGTCGTATTTTATAGATATTGATTTTACGTAAAATTTCTGTTTTTCATTTAATTGTGTAGTATATAATATATATACGAAATATATTTAATTTATAATATATAGTCACAAATGAACAAATTGTTAAACAATTTAAATCAGCTAAATCAAAATATAGTAATTAGAAATTAAAATTACCATTGTTTTCAAGTCCAAAAATCTACCATAAAAGAGATTCGTGATGAAACCTGTATTAGTCGAAACATTACATTATATACCACATGCCATGTTTACACGATACAGTCACGAGGACAGTGAATAAAATGAATAAAATTTAGATTGTTTAACAAGTGCATAGTTCATTTAAAATCCTCTACACATTTTAAAATATGGAAATTTTACTCTAACCAAAAATAAAACTCAAAATATTAATGTTCCGTAAGAAATATTTTTGAAATTTTAATAAAAAAAAAATAATACTACGTGTGAAAAGTGTTTCGCCCATGAAAATTTTATGGGATATTATATATTTATCATATAAGTATGTAACCCAATAATTGTGTTATTGAATATTGAGATTTTTTAAAAAAGTGCTATATTTATATGTGTAATATATTGTATTTTAATTTTATTAATTTTATATTATATTGAATTATTTATATTTTATTTTGAAATAATCATGTAAGCGTTCCGCTATTCACAACGTAGGGAGAGAACTGAAACGTATGAATGTGCGAGTGGATGGTTTTTGAACATATTTGCAATATATGTACACTAAATTGTGTCTTTTTATTAGTTTTTTTGTCAGATTTTTATTAATATTTTGTAGTTATTACGAAGAATACTCTAACTATTATTTTGCATTGAAAATCGTATTTTTTTACGATTATATTCCTACTTACTTGCATTTTAGCTATATACAAGGAGAGGCAGAAAACAATATTTTATTTATTAATATAAATATTCAGCAACACTTACTGTTAACGAAATTAACACTTTCGCTGCGGCACATGCTGTTGCCACAGCCAGTGCTTATTTATCCAGTTCACGCAGCGAAAGGGTTATCCTTTTAGTTCTGAGATCGACTACCTTTTTCTCATTGCGGACTCATTACAAACTTGCAGAAAAATTTCAAGCGGGCTATATTTCCTTTTCAAATTTCTATTTTTCCGACAAGATTGTTGATTCATTTTTTCCTTACTTGTTCTATACACGAAATAAAGTAAAAGTATTTCACATTCAAACGAAATTTACCGAGTTGAAAAATATATTTTTCCAATGTCGTTGCAGTCGATTTTTGTATCTACTGTATTTCAGTTGAAGTCAGTTCGGCAAAGTCAAAGTGATATTACAACCGTGGAATTAAATGAAATTCAGTGGCTAGTTGGCCCATATAAGCGGCTGCCCAATTAACCAGTTGTCCTACCCGGATCTATAATTTCAGAAGTAATGTAAAATATATTTAAAGTTTTTCATTTCTGAATTACCCACATTTTTTTTTTGTCAGAGTAAAAATAACGTTAATAAAATATCGTTAAACATTTCATCACTCACATGCTTAATAATTGTGCCTAAAAATAATGTTTTCTCTCTCACCTTGTACCGTATATTAAAGTGCCAATATGCCTTTCGGAAAGAATGATTTTCAAGATTTTTGTAATTTTTTATTTCATTGGATTTTTATAAAGCCTATTTTAAAAAATTTTATTTTCATAGACATTTTGCACAACCTATGTATGTTGAATTTTATTAGGAAAATTTAATTTTTTAAATATTGCACATTAATTATCTCTTCTGGTATCATTATGGTATTTTATTTTTAATTTTCGATTAGCTAATATTAGAATAAATTAAACATAAGAATATTTCTTACATTATTATTAAAACAAGCTTTAATTTACCAAGTTATGGTAATAGACAATAATATTTCATTTTTATGTAAACATTTTAGTTCAATTTAAAATAGTGCTTCTCAACGTCAAAACACGACCCAGTTTGCATAGAGGGTACTTCTCACGACCCACCGTCAAATTTTAAGTGAAATTGTGATTTAAAAATGTTATTACTTGTATTGCTTAAAAAAATACATATATATATTTTTCGATTTATTAACAGTAGTCGGAAACTGATCTTTTGTGTCACTATATTTTATAGTGTTAACCTCAACACAAATTTTTAAATTTAACTGCATTCTAAACTTTCAAGGTTAAATGGTGTTATAAGATTATAACTGCACAAAAATATCACGTTGCTACGGCTTTTAAAATGAAAATGTACCCCTTCTAGGGCAGTATCATTCAACACATTTTAATATTGTTTGTAATATAATTATGTTACGGCAATTGACAGTAGGTGGGCAGTGCTGACAACGACCGGTTAGTTAGGTTAGGTTTAGTTAGTAAACATTTAGCAACATTTAGCAGACAGCAGAAGCTAAAAGGCTCGAAGTAAGCTTAAAGGGGTTTGTGTAAAAAAACACTTTTTTGCCGGTCGTTTGTCAACACTGCCGCTATTAGGTCACTGGCCGTAACATTTACGTATTCAATTTTTGGATATAAAGTATAATTTAATATCAGAACAACTAGGCCAACACTGTACATGATTGACAACTGTTAATCAGTAAAAGAGGACATGTTTCTTCACAAATCTAGCAAACCGTTTCTTAATTCAGCGTAAAATTCTAGTAGGCTGGTCCTTATTACAGCACTAAATGTCCGCTAGGTACTAGCGCTAGACAACGAATCTAGCGGTTAATAAGGCTGCTAGTTGCTAGAGCTAGAGAGGTTAACATCACAATTTGACATTTGACGTAATAGTTTTCTGCTGTCACGCCCTGTTTATCTCAATTTTGTATATATGGCAGTTCCTAACAATAATTTGAAGAAGTCGTTTCATTACGTAAAATGTCATCTTTACTAACAACTACATAACCTCCTTGAAAGCTAGCAACAATCTAGCAAGTCGTTTCTTTATTTTTGAAATTTTGTATTTAGTGCATTAATCTAGCATCACTGCGAGCATCTAGCGCTAGAAGTTAGCACTAAATTGTTAGCTGAATTTAGAAACATCTCCGTCATATGCCTAGGGGACTGATAGTTTTTGGTTACCTAGATATGATATCTAGATATACATATTTAGATATCATTACATCTACATTTTTAACGGAAATGAACTTTATTCGGTAGGCTGTATGTTAACATACGTCGCTGTAGGTTAACATTGTAGCTGTTACCGTAACACTGTTTCAACCGTTGGAATTAGCAGCGCGATATTATTTATATCAATGCTAAAAACCAACTGTTACGGTCAGAATAACACCATTAAATTTTCTGTGATTTGACCATCTTCGTTATTTTCCCTAATTTTGGTCTATTTTATTTAATATCAAAACACCATATTTCTTTCAGATATTGTTTTCTGTATTTTGTTTTTATAAATGTCATACATCATTTTCATGCTAGCGTTGGAAGCGTGATACAAAAAATTCAACCAATAGAATTTGTATATTTTGAAAAAACCGTACTTTGGTGTGGTCGGTGCGATGTCACAAGCGTGGTGTCTTAAGTTCAGAAAATTCAAATTGTAGCCCTAGCCATACCGTCGGGCATGCGCATTTCCTGTCAAACTGGGAACTTAACCTATAACCACCTTATTTACAAGTATTTCTTTGTGTCACAGTAAATTTAAATGTGTATATAAAAAATATATATATAGGCTATTCCAAACGTTTAGGCGGAACTAGCTGGAATTTTCATTTTTGTAAGTTGTCATGAGGTCTTCTTTTATGGTTTGAAGTAGGCTTTTGCTAAACAAAATGATCAAAAGCCTCCCTTAATTGGTAAAAGTTACTAAACATAAAATCTAGTTCCGCCTAAACGTTTGGAATAGCCTTTACGTCTACTTCGAATTGATGACATTTAATGAAATTTAAGAACATGTTTTCGTTATAGTATCGCTTCACTTGTGATGTGTTTGTGATTCTATAAAAAATAAAGCGAACGCGGCCTCTTCACTTAACGGTAAAAAGCACCTATTCCAAGTACTTGCATAAATTTGTAGATTAAATACAACTGTCTTATACCCTTTTCACACTAGAATTTTAAGACGAGTAAACTTAAATTTCACCGATGTTTTACATCAGTTTGCTTTCACACTTGATGTTTAAATCTCCGGTGCTGCAATCTGCTACAGTAATTTTGTAGTAGTTACCTTCAGGAAATTACTAGTTTTTAACTGTCTGTGCAGACGCACATTTTGAATTATTATAAACAAATATGGATATTTCATTTCATTCTACAATAAATAATATATTACACCTGTATTAGCATATAAGTCCATACATTTTATCGCAATTATTATAGCTCTGTATTGTATTGTTTATACAATAAGTATAAACTTCTTATAACGTCGATATAATACAGTATTCTTGTTTATGACAATACAAAATGTTGACGGCACAAATTCAAACAGTATTTTTTTTTATAACAGAAATTATGTTTGCAATGCGAACTATGTTTAACACGCAGATTTGCGTACTAAAGTTGTGTGATTTAAACCGAGGCCATACGTTTTCACACCAACACATTAACTCACCTTCACTTTAACATCCAAACTTAAACATCTGGTGTGAAAAGGGTAAAAGTCAAGAACGCACACTTATCACACCTCGAACGCCACCATGAATTTCAAACTTTCAAATATAACGCCATACCCTTCGCTTCTGCCGTGCTTGTGCGCCACCATGAAAATGATGTATTATGGGAAATAACAGAAGTAGAGTCAGTACCTCTTTAAATGAGGCATTTATTTAGATATTTTCATCCAAAACGAACTGTTTACGTATTTCAGCTCCACAATCCACTTTTGGGTAATTACACATAGGTTGAGAAGCACTGATATTTATTACATATATTTCTGTTAAGTAGATCCTAAGTCGGCCATAAAGTACAGTGTTTCCCAAAGTATGATCGCGATAATTACTAATCCGTGTTTATTTTCTAGATGTTTCCTTGTAACATAACAATAGTAAATAATTATAAGAAATATTCTTAAATTTGATTTATTCTGAATCTAGTTCTGTCATTATTAGATATAGTTAAATAAAATACACTGTATAAAATAATTTTTGTAATAATTGTGGAAACAATTTTTTTTGTTTCCGATATCAACAGTGGCCTTATCTTAATATTTCAATTTTTGAAAACTTAATATAACTAAAGCCATTTAAATGAAAAAAATTAAAATTTAAAAGTGAGCAATCGTAAACCAGTAAACAGCCTCCGACATCCGAATGTGATTAAGAAGTATACATTATTTGTTTTTATTAGGGGGAGATTTTATATTATTTTTAAATAAATCAAAAATATATTTTAATTATATTATTTCGCTGCACAAATTTAGTCATGAGGCTCTTTATATGAACTAATTTATTTGAATTTTGTGCAGGAATTAGAAGTTTGTATTGTAGAAAGATAACGAAACATGTAAAAAAAAGTTCCTGGAAATGTGTATTGAATGTAAATTGAATTTTTCTCGTGTCATAAAGTTTATTTTATGAGATCTCGAGCTGCCATCGTTCGCTGGTAAAATAGTTACCAATGGAATACTGCCACATTCGATTCTCGAATCAGTTTCTGTACTGTGCAACTTCTTTTCTTCCACTTCTTCAGACTTTTATGTCTATCCAATATTGGACATACTCGTCACCTTTTTGTTTCCATCTTGCCCAGTCTTTTGCCAACCTCAACCAGTGTATGCCGGCTACCTTTTTTATACCATCACACCATCTTTTAGGCGGTCATCCTACCCGTTTTTACCATATTTGGAACGTCTTCTTCACTATGACCCATCATAGGTCTTGGTCTACTTTCTTATCCCTTCTATTGCACTCGACCCATATCAACATCCCGCCAATTCTTGACACTCAGGTGTTGTAGGTCACGCTGTACATTATCTACCGTGTGCGTGATATTCCTGTGCTTCTTTTACCAACAGTTCTTAAAATAAGTTTTTTAGTTGTTCTTGTGTAGTTCATTTTATGTACATGTCCTATCCATCGGGGTCTTTGCACTCTGACTCTTGATTTTGATTACATCCGGTTCTTGTTATGTACTGTATAGTGTGTATTTAATGCGCCAAGTTTTCTTCTTAACGAGTTTGATCTTGTTAGGGTAAAATAACTTCTATTAACAAGAGTTATACATATTATTTCTTCTGTAAATCCATTTCATTGGTTAACGTTGACTGCGGTGGACGATATATGTTACCAAATTTGTTCTTCTGATAATATGCCCAGTCCAGTTCCACTTTTGTCTTAGGTCACGCTGTACATTATCTACCGTGTGCGTGATATTCCTGTGCTTCTTTTACCAACAGTTCTTAAAATAAGTTTTTTAGTTGTTCTTGTGTAGTTCATTTTATGTACATGTCCTATCCATCGGGGTCTTTGCACTCTGACTCTTGATTTTGATTACATCCGGTTCTTGTTATGTACTGTATAGTGTGTATTTAATGCGCCAACCAGCTTCTTCTAACTAATCCAATTATGCGACGCCGTATTTTCCGAGGAGCTAAGTAGTCTTTCAGCTTCCTTCGCCAAGCACCATGCTTCTGAACTATACAAGTTAAGTCTAATTAAAGATTTATTCAGGGAATTTAAGTTTTCTTCTTAACGAGTTTGATCTTGTTAGGGTAAAATAACTTCTATTAACAAGAGTTATACATATTATTTCTTCTGTAAATCCATTTCATTGGTTAACGTTGACTGCGGTGGACGATATATGTTACCAAATTTGTTCTTCTGATAATATGCCCAGTCCAGTTCCACTTTTGTCTTACCACCACCTATACAATATATTTTATGCCACAGGGTTGTTCATAGAATTCTTGGCTTTATGGCCCTTTGGCATACTTGTAGTTTATTTAGAATTTGTTGGGTAAACGTTGTTTTTTCTACCTCACATCAGAGTGGGTAGTTCACTCGATCCGAAAAGATTGATCTTTAGCTTATGAAGGAACTTTTCGTGGCGAAGAATACGTGTGAGTTTAGCGAAAATCTGCCATAAATTAATTATTTGTGGCATTTCAATCTGGCTCTGGGTATCCAAATGTGACTTTTTGATACATGTAGAAATGGCAAGATTTGCAAAGTTTCCGTCATCTAACGTCATCACATTAATGTTGGCATATCGTATTTAAAATAAAAATGTCAATGTTAATAAATAAAATTTATTAACATTTTATTTGAACTAGTATGTGTTTTAACATTTATATTCTAGTTTTTTTTTTAAATCCTTTATTGGTTCTTTTTAATTCCCGTTTGGCCGACCGTTTTATCGTGTATAGATTAAGCAATCGAAAAAACTTTTGTCATTTTTGGTTTAAAATAAAACTATTTGTTTCTGTCTTTCTACTTTACATGAAATACTAGAAATGTGATTTGTAAATAGAACAATAAAATATGAATATTATTAAAATATATTTTTGATTTATTTAGTTGAAAATCAAAGCAATAGTTAATTTATTATAATAATTAGTTTTTATAAAAATGCTGCATTATTTTATAACATACTCCATGTTGTGAGTCCCATATTTGTAAAAATAATTATTCATATAAAATACCTCAATATTCTATGTATTTACTGTATCTTAGAGCTTTCGAAAAAAATAAGGTAGTCAATTTTTTAAAATAATATGCAGCTTTAAAGGCTATTTTTCACGAGGAATTTGCTTAAAAGTTTGCAGTTCTTCCTATAACTGGTTTTACAGAACGAGCCGGTTGTTAGTTATTTATGTTTTTAGTAACAAACCATTTGAAATACGTCATTGAAAAGAATAGTTATTGATTTCAGTCATGTGGTAATTAATTATGCATTGTCTTATAGTTGCATTTTTACTAAAAAACAAAAACTGAACAAGACTACATTTAAAAAGTGCAGTCACTATTGACTGAAGATTTTATTTATTCAAAATTTTATTTATATTAAAATAGATGATGAGTTAAAATGCATAATTTTAATTAAAAAGTTCAAAATAGGTACAAGGGTCCTATCTATCCTATGTACTAATAACAGAAATTTTTAAGTATTATTTTCAGGATCACAGGTATGAGTAATATATTTGTTTGATTTCTCAATATTTCATAACATATGCCGAAAAAACTCGTGAGAAAAGCCTCATTAAATTAAAGGTCCCTAAAGGGAACAAAATGAAATTAAGTTCAATTACTTATTTGATAATTATTTTAAACTTGAGAACGTCAGAACAAACAACATTAACTCTTTTTTGCATGTTTTTCAGATTATTTTAAATATTGTTTATCATGTTTATATTAAATATTAAGTTAAACAACCCAAAATAACCGCAATTAAATATTTAGCTTATGGTTCCACTAATTCGTACTCCTATTTAAGTAAAATATATATAGTTGACCATTGAACAATGCAAGTTTAGGGGATGACGACTCCCCACCAGAGATGGGCGTCTACGCGTAAACTTGAATTTTTTACGTCTACGTGTAAATTTACCGTAGACAGCGTAGAGAAGTGTAGACTGTGTAGACACGTAGAATCTAGCGTAGAATAATGAAAAATGAGGTTCTGTAACGTTTAAACAAATAATATACCGCCAGTTTTATGCAGAAGAATTCAAGAACTCAAATTTAATATTTTTGACAGCTTTCTGATTAAAACAACTACTAACTTTTAATTTTAATTTTACTTTAGTAGTTCATACGGACAGAAACCAAGTAATTCATATTGTCCATAACAACATACGATTTGTGAGATAACATTTTTGGAAACAATATATGTAATTAGAACTACATAAAATTGAAATAAACATAAACATTAAAGTAAACTATTTAAATTATTACCATTCTATTATTTCAAATATTACATTTAAACGTACTGTGCATGTACAGTTTACATTCTACATTCGACACGTAAACAAAGACATATTCTACTTGACATGTTTACGCGTAAAATCTACATTAGTCTACATCATGTATTCTACGCGCCCATCACTGCTCCCCACGCATTCTGAAATCTGCGTATAACTATTGACTCCCCAAAAACTTTATGACGAGGGCGGATTGATATTTAAGGTCTCCAACTCTATAAAATAAGAATAGAAAAAGACAAAATAATGAAACCAGTCTCAAAATGAAGTAAATTTATTGTACTACCAATGTACATAATTATTTTTCCACATAATCACCATTTAATGCAACACATTTCTCCAAACGCTGAATCCACTTCTTCATTCCGTCCATGAAAAAGCTTTCTTGTTTACTGTTGATCCAATTGCGAACAGCAGCCCGAACTTCAGTGTATGATGAAAAATGTTGACCTTTCAATACCTTTTTCAACTTTTGGAACAACCAGAAATCTGAAGGTGCCAAATCAGGACTGTATGGAGGGTGCGAAACAAACAATTTCAGGCTCGCCACTGCCTTCATCGTTTCATTGCTGCAGTGCGGTCTACAGTGCGTCGTCGTGGTGTAAGAAAAAATGCAATCGTTACCATAAACAGCTTTTAAACGCCTGTAAATTTGGATGGGCGCGCAACCTTCCAGTGTTAAAAATTCTATCACGGATCGTTGCTTGGTACGCATCTCAGAAATCGAACTCATGATAAATAACAGTTACACAACAACGGTACACAGGAAACCTAACTTTGCATGAAAAGGAGAGATACTCGAAATTGCCGTTTACAGGTTAGAACTTGTTTATATCCCCACTGCTCACACAATGGCGTTATTGGAGACCTTATATATCAATCCGCCCTCGTACAAATAGCCTCTCATTGACCTGAAGCTTAAAGCTGCGTTGACAGCTCTAAAATTAATTGACTATACACTGTGCGTTGTGGATAAATTTAATAGACTGTATTAACGTTTAATGACAGCGTTCACAGCTATGACATGACATCTATGTTTTTTCATACCGAATGTGAAGAAATAAATGCATTTATGTAACTTTTTACGAATCCACTATCGGCGAAATCGTGATTTTTTATTAAATTTTAATAATGAAATTATAGCCGCAACTACAGCAATTCTTTTTCGTTTTACTTTTTCCGAAATTTGTCATACTTACTTAAAAATAGGTTGAAAAATATTGTTTTCTGATATTTTTATTATCCAGCATTATTTTTATTATCATTTCATATAGATCTTGGGTCGAATTTAATATGACAATATAATGAAAAGTGAACCGCTACAAAATGTTAGAGACTACTGATCTACATATATTTAATGCTTTCATGATATACCTAACTTTCTTAAATTTTTGGATGTCTAGTCTACACGGTTCATCTGTAAGCTTTTTCAAATTGTCGCAAATCTCCAAAACAATTTCCAATATAATTACAAAAAAATCGGTGTATAAATGAAATCTTGCTGTTCAAACTTCTGTTGTTGAAGGTTCAACTGTATTTTAACCGCTAAACAGTTTTCCCACTCCTCGTCAACAATGATTGGGGAGTTAGCGCCCCCAATATGGTAATCTACTTTCAAGTTTCACTGTTTTTCAGAGTGGTTATTCTTTTTAAGTCTATATTCAATATTCTTCATACGTTCAAATTGTGGCTAATATGGCGTATTATAGTTTTATTATTTTCCTATCGTTTGATGTTTGTTCTAATGTTTTCCTCAACTAATTTTTAAACACTAACAGGGAATACAAAATTAAAGTACATATTTTTTTATGTAAAACTAATTTTGTAACCTTAAAAGTAATTTATAAAAAGCCCTGTATATAAAATATGGTCACATAAAGTTGTAAACGTTTATATTTTAAGACAAATAACATTAATTTAAGTTGACTATGTATCCAAGCCTGTTTTGATTTATAACAATTTTATTAGTAACTGTTTTTAAATGTACAATAACACTGAATTTCATAAATTTTTAATTTTATCTGTTTAAAATGAACAAACCGAATTATTAATACTTTGTATATTTATTATAATATAATTTGATCGAGAAAAAATAGTCTAGATAGCCATGGAATTTATTTATTTTTAAATTAAGTTGGCAATATTATTCTCCTATATCATTTAACTGACATTTGACGTCAGAATTTGAGATTATATTCAAAATAATCATATATGTGGAAAAAAATATATTTGTATTATAATTATTCAAAAATACACATTATGATCACAAGCAACGAAAGTAAATGCTCAAAAATGTTAAACAGCACAGAATTGCCAACTTAACATTTTAAAATATAAAGTTCAAGGCCTACTAGATGCCGTTTTTCGATCATATTGTATATGTAGGATACATAATGTCATGTTGGAAGACAGCGCCTTTTTGATTGGTTAAAATAGGTCGTTTTTACTTGATTTCTGCATCTAACTTTGACAGCTGTTCAGAAAGGACATCAGCGGTAATGCTTTGACTAGGCGGCAGAAGTTCATAATAGTTGCTTTCCAGGCACGGCATAATTTGTATTATAATTTATCACGTATGTGGATTTGCTTTGTACATGTTAACTCAGAATTTTAATTATAATTTTTTGTATCCTAAAAGATACGACATATCTTGTGATAATGCAAACCGATAATACCGAAGCGAAGAATAAATAAAAAAAGAAATAAAAGGAACAAAATTAAAAATACATAAATATTATGAAAGGTCTGAATTATTATATAATGCCTACTTTTACCAATTTTTAATAGAAAACTGCTTCGACTAAGAGTAAGAATGTTTTTAAATGTAGTAAAACAGTTCGCTCGATTTTACAAAAATAATTTCGTAGTTAATTAAAATGCAAATTGATCGAAAAAAGGTTGTCTTGTTTTACTTTTTAAATATGTTGTTGATAGTTCTGTGCTAATTTAAAACTACAAGAACTCTATGCCGGTCAACATGGTGTAATGGTTAATACATTGGCGTGTTGACTGATAGACCAGGGTGGCTCGAGTTCGAATCCCGACAATGGCATGGATGTTTGTATTTGTAGTTTTAAGGTTTAAAATTGTATTATCATTATCAATAGCGCGACAGCCCGAGGTAAATCTAGGGTCCTGTTTCCAGGTTTCATGACTCAATGTTTTCAATCTATGTACATTCAAGAGTAATATGGTCAGTATTACGTCCATTTTTTAGCGTACACAGAAAAGCACCTACAGTTTATAGCCGGTTGCGAACGGCTAAGCAGAACCTGTAATTTGTATAAACATTTTTACACAAATTATTTGACATAAGCAGGAAATGAATTCACGTCCATGCCCTTGCTTAGCGGTTAAATAGCAGGTACAAATGATTTAACGTTTGCAGCTACAAGCTTGCTTAATATTGTATAATTAAATTTTTAAAAAAAACATGTATCCTGGTTACTGGCCATAGTTGCTAAGACCAAATAAATTTAAAAAAATAATAATTTCATGGTAATTATCTAAACGCCTTTTTTGTCGATCATATTGTATAATTTGAGACAATCTGAGCTGTTTTCAGAATAAATTTGGGACAAAATGTAAAAATCTGGATTTCTATTAAGAACAGCGATTATTTTATTGTTTAATTGAAAACCGAAATCATAACAAAATTGATTCAAAAGTGATATTAATAAGCTAAAACTATTAACTATGGATAAATTGTTTTTTTAAGTAAGTTTATTGTTGAAGTAAAATAATTATAAAATTTCCCATATAAAACCATACTTCAAAAAATACAATGAATATATTTCTTTTTTATTATCTGACTTATTTATAAAAATCGAAATCATTTCTTATGAAAGAATAAATTCGTTTTTAACCTGACCCCACCATTTGGAGCTACTGTTCTTTTAAATATTTGTTGCTAGTTATGATTATTAATAATCTTTGTGTTGTCTGCGTAAAATAATAACTATTTAATTTTGTTCATTTTAAATAGTTCAAAAGAATGTTTATGAAATCAGTATTTTATAATTAATGGATGTTTGAGAAATCAAAATAATGTTGCAATATTGTGTTTTGGATGTGAAATAACAATCAATTTTGTAAAATTGTATTTTATTATAAAATGCCTGATATTTTTGGTAAAGCATGTAGATTTGTAAATAGAAATTGTACATGTTATACTGCTTTATATCATAGTTACATTTCAGATTTTATAAAAAAATCATTTGTCAATTTTTTGTTTGTGAAATAATGGTTTAAAATTATTAGTGATGTGAGTTACCACTCTTGTGTTAGTTTATTTTTATATAAAGAAGAGTTAAAGTATGTTTAGAAGAAGCACACCATGGGTCGGATATGAGCAGTGGGACAACCACGAACGTATAAGGTCTAGCGCTCATGGACAGTTTTTTAGCTAAACAAGTCACTTTCATAAATTATACCAGGACTTGTGTCCATCTAAGAAATTTACTGGTTATTTGCGAATGTGTAAAGGTATTAAAAAAATTGTCCATAATATAACCGAGCATACCACACATATACCAAAATGCATATACCACAATACATTAACTAACTCTTCCGTCTCTATCCAGTTGACGTCAGAAGATTGGCGATTCTTAATATTTTTGTCGCTATGCTCAGGAATATTATTATTATAAATTTATTCATAGTGTAATTTCCAACGTTTAATTGTCATCTGACGTAAGCATAAAGTTTGAACGAGTGCATTAAAACTACACTGCGCTTGCGTCTGATGATAGTAAATCGTTAGAAGTGACTCTACGAATAGACCTTACATAATCCTTATCATTTTTCCACTTCAGTAATAAACTTCTCGATATTAAAATATCCTTTCTAAATTTGATAATATTAATTTGAAAAAGTTGCTTTTCATTTTCTACACGAAGCTAGTGAAAAAGGAGCATAAAAAAAATGGGAGAAAACCTGCTATTTAACCGTTTTTGCGCACGCCTATCCAACCGTTTTTGCGCTAGCCTATCAAAACGTTTTGCGCTCGCCTGTCCAATCGTTTTTGAGCGACCCTATTCATTTGTACATGTGTTTCATTCTAAAAGGCGCCTCTCTCAAAAATATAGCGTTGCGTTGTTTATACTGTCATGGCTAAACAACCAGTTGTATGTTCACACTCGCTGCAGACAATGTGTTCTGTACAAGGCGGTTAAAAAATCGCAACCGCTAGGTGGCTAAAAACTGTCCATACGCCCTGGTACTTACACTAAAGGCCTTCTGTACAAATCATAGACGAAAAGTCTTCATTCAGCGATGATTCACATACGACTAGGACTTCTGTTCACGAAGTGTATCGCCATAGATACGTATAAGATTCTGCTAAGAATACTACTACTAGAGCCATTTTGGGTTCTTTAAGAAAAATGCATGTTCCTGTACCAAAATGAATGGAAAAATAATAATATATATTTAACTTCGTCATCTCAAATTTTACGTGATTATCTGGCTAAATACTTTTTCAAATGACGTGTTGCCTTGTCATTTACTGTGGAATTATTGTCTTCTTCTTTGGACACTGCCAGTCGGATTGACTTTTGCCCTCACTCACATTGTCCTGTCTTTCCATGTATTGGACACATGGATACCAATACTTGTTAGATTTTCGGGTAGTTGATCTCTTCATCTTCTGCAAAGTCTTTCTGCTGGTTAATGGGATTTTTCTTCGCATATCTTCTTTACCATTCTACCGTCCTCCATCCTCATCACGTATTCTGTCCACTGTAATCGTCAACCTTTCAGTTCTTGTGTGATACTCGAGCTTGAGTACAGTTCTAAGCCCATCTAACCAGATCTGATAGATAAAATGTCTAACAACTGGTACGCTAAAAAATATAAAGCTATGAAAAATCTGATGAGCAAAAAAACACTACCAAATGGTAGTTGTAACGCAAATTATTTAAACAATTTCCATATCATGTGTTGATTTTTTTTAGAAATTGATGTTGCCTTTTGCCCAATGAAAAAATTAAATGAATTAAACAATATTTACCGTTTATCCTACTATTCATTTTAACAACCAGTACGGAAGTATTTCAATATTTTAACAACCGGTACGGAAGTATTTCAATATTTTAACAACCGGTACGCGTACCGTCTGAATGTCAACACTGCCTTTAACTAATATGAGTTACAAGCAATATAGTCAAAAAATTTGATAATATTCGTTTATTTCAAATAAAATTACTGAATTTTGTGCTGAAATTCTCGTGGGCCGGCAATGTATACCCTCTTCTACTCATGTTTTTTTTCTTCACCAGAACTGGGTAAAAAATATATATTACTAGCAGTATACCCGCTGCTTCGCTACCGAAAAAAATAGTCGTAGCCCGCTTATATCGGGCCCATTTCGAAATCTGTTCAAGACTGGTTGCTGCGAATCGTTTTACATTCAAATATATTTATTTGTTTTAATCTACCATTGTATTAATATGTGCTTCTTATACAAATAATTTAAGTACGAACTTCTTTGTAAACATTTGTAGTACAGACATTTAGTAACAACACGTATAAGTGTCCCGTTGTGTTAATCCAGGAAAATGCCACATAAAATGCCCATGTGAGAATCTCTCATCGCCAAATGCAGCGCCGATCACGTGAAACATATTGCACCTTACGAAATTATTTATTATAATTACATATTATGATATTTATTATAATTACTCCGTGATTATTCCTGATTTATAAATCGTACCTATATAGGTCGGAGCACTTTTTTTCGTTAGTAAATAATCTTGCCACCCAAGGAAGTTTATTTCTTCGTATTGCTTTAGGGGGTTACAATAATGTTCAACAGCGAATTTAACGTTATAATTGTCGTCAAAAATGAAAAAAAAAAAAAAAAAATTGTGATATATATTGTCGGGAACATTTTTGTAGCAATATTAAACCCTAAAATTCGTTAATATATATTTTGAATATGTGTATCTTATATATTTTTTATAATACGGAAAAAATTTCCGACTTTTTTCTAAATATTTCTTAATTGATCGGAAGCCTGGTGTCATACAGCGATGATATATAGCTTAAAATATTTCCAAACAAATTTGCAAGACGCTGTTGCAAATAGCACTAAAATCGGTTAAGCCGTTTTTGAGTTTTAATACATTACAGATTCTAAACAGACGTCTATGTGCCAAAAAGAAATAAAACACAGGCCATACGAAGCGTTTTATAACTAACCTTGAATCTATATTTGCCGTTTATTGGTTGATCAGAGCAAAATACGTTTTTGTACATGTGTATGGGTAACCTTTGGAAGCAAAATCCAAGTCGATATCTCATTATAGGTCTGATATATTAAGGAAAGATTTGTTTATTTATTTATTTATATTATTGATATTATAACAACTTTTATTATGCACATGTTTAATGTTAAGTCAATAATAAGAGAGATATTTCAAGTTTATAAGTTGCGCTCCCTCTGTCCCCGTAAATATTCAAAAGCTAAACTAAACAGAAAACAATCGTCCTTCAATCAAAAAAAATTTTCTTTATAAATTGTTGATGTAAAGTAAATAATAAGCTAGATATTTCCAGTATTTTAATTTTAGCACCCACCCCCCTCCACCCTATCCCAGCTTCTCAACCAATTGAATAATTTATAGGACAACATATTATATTTGTTTTTTTAAATTTTAAACAACTTTTCTCATGTGCGTTTTTGCTGGTAAGTCAATAGTTAATGAGATATTTCAAAAGTTTAGTTTTAGGTTGTCCCTTCGTAACTCCCGTAATATCAATCCAATTGAAAAAAAAAATCATTAAAAAAAAATATTTTCTTTTTATAAGCAATTTTTCTGTTAAGTCTACGTCATAAGTGATACAATTTTTTTTTCTGATTTTCGATTTGCCTCCTTATTTTGACTGCATTTCCTACCTATGTATATACCAAATTTCAACTCGGTATACACAGATTTTCTGTTTTATGTATATAAAATATTTTACTATTATATTTAAATATCTATATAAAATAATAGATAAAAAATAAATAAATAAAATTAACAAAATTCTTAAAAATGCGCAAAAATAAAAAACCAGAAAACGCTCTGCATACACTAAACATAAATTTTGTTAATTAACTGAATAAAATCACCTATAGCAGAACAATAATTAATCGTGCCGAACGATATTGGCCGATGTTCCACGAACTTACTATAGTTGTCCAAACAACCAATGAAACGAAATTCCCGCGATCTCACTGAACGCATCATACATACTTCGATGGTCTAATATAATTAAAAACAAAATTATTAATTTCTCGTTTCTGATGGGACTTTTTTGAGATTTTCGATTTTTCTAGTTATGATGAAAGCATTCTCTACCTGTATGCAAAATTTCAACTCTGTAGCATATCTGGAACTGGGTTAGAATTTCCGGACATAGCCACAAATATTCTCTTTTATATATAAAGATTTCTCCGTCTCCTTTGATAGTGCCATTATTCCTTAATATTAGATGTATAAATAAATGTTTTTCTATTATCACATTTAGAAAAAAGTTCCAGGATGCGTTCCATCTCTTCAAAAATTACCGGGACGTCGCATTTGTGCGTTCTGGTACGAATACTTCATTGTTGTACAGAATAAGCATTTATAAATATATATTGTGCGCAAATTAACGTATTAATTAACGTATAACTTCGCGTCTGTGATGATACGCTTCGTGTACAAAGGCCTCGATTTGTCCAAAACCGTTTGATGAAGATTATTGGTGAAGTTTGTTTTAGTTTGTGTTTTTATTATTGTTGTTATTATTATTTAATAGAAGGTATACTCACATCACTAAATTAAAGCTAATTTTGCTCAATTTGAAAATGCATTGATATCATATAGAGATAAAAAAAAATAACATATTTTTACCTAAAGAGCCTTGCTTACATTGTATCACACTAAATCTGTGAATATAAAAATGAAATAATATTTTTACAATTGGATATTAAATTTAATGGACTCAAAACGGGCACAATTTTATCCAGAATGAACTAAATCAATTAAAATATCAAAGAATGCAAAAAAACCGATCATTTGATAAATATAAGGACTAACTACTTTAGTTTTACTAATAATATAAGACTCTAACAAGAAAATAATATATTATTATAAATATTAAAATACAATTGTGAAAGTTGGTAGATATGTGAATTATTGTACATTTTGATAACTGTACAAAAAACAAAAAAACTGAACGTTTTTCATAACTGTTGTGAGTATAAATAATATGCCTTGATTTGTAAATAAATGCCTCCAATTTATATGTAACTGCTGTTTATTTTAAATACCTCATCTCATATATCCTACTCACTACTGAGTGTTGATTTCCTCTATAGTGTCTACCATCCTTGAATTCCAGAAATTCCTGGAATTTGAAATTGCGAGTGTAATTCCTTGAATATCATTCAATCTTAGTGTAATTCCTTGAATTAAACATTTTAATTCTAAACGATCCATATTTAAAAAAATGTATTTTATTTGTTAATAACGTTCATAATAATTTAGTCGACCTTTGACATTCGCGAGGATTAGATTCCCGGAAAACCGCGAATAACTCTCACCATAAAATTTAGTTTCTTCGACATGGATAATATGAGAAATATATACTGTACAATACACAAATACAATAATGTACAGTGGTACTTAGCTTTTGTGTTAGAATTCTTAATCCGTATTTTATTACATTGAAACTGGTTGGTATATTTAACTTTAGAGTAGGTGGTTCTATGAGTCATCGAGAGCCCGCCCGTGAATATTACCAGACATGAAAAAATTGGCTAATATTGTCTGAGCGATCGGAAAAACCTCCCACGATGTATGTGCATTTTTTGGACTCTGCAATGAATCCTTGCCCAAATTGTAATAAAAAGGTCAATGATGCAACTTCAAATGTGTCTTGTGATGGATGTAAACTTCGGCTACATGCTAACCGTTTGGAATTGTCTGATCAGTATGTAACAAGATTTTAGTTAAAGTCAAATGAGCAGAAACTAAAAATCCTTGAGGATTCTCTGTCCAAAACAATAGAAGCGCCTTCTCAACTCTCTAGAAAGATTGAAGCGATCAAAAAATATAATTTTGTACAACCTACCGGAACCGAAATATCAAACCCCCGAATACTGATGTGAGTTCTATAGCTGACATGGTCAACACCATCCAGGGTCAGGGTTATTCTCCACTAGTGTCTGTAAGTCGACTAGGTCGCCCAAGAAATGACAAAAAACCCAGATCTTTTGTGTCGTTTTTACATCTGAGTTTCAAGTACAGCACGTACTTATTCTTCGAAATAATCAACTCTCTTCAGGACCCCATTCAATAGAGTATCTGTTAAAATTGACCAAACTGCGAAGCAAATGGATTATTTAAATAATCTGCATGCTGAAATCTAGCGTCAAAATGAGAACGAAGAAAACAACTGAACTATACGATACAAGCGAGGAGTTCCTGGAATCTGCAATCTTTAGCACAACAATCGATCATTTCGAAAATTATCGTAATACCCTGCTAGATCTTCAAATTTTTTATACGAACATTTCATCACTCCCGGCTAAATTTGACGAATTTCTCCTAAATATTAACAACAAACAGTGGCGCAGACAAGGGGGGGGGGCGACGGGCCTGGGCTCCTCCCAGGACCAACAGATTACACGGCGCTGCTCGGGGAGTTGAAGATAAATTTGTTAACCACAAACAGTGGCGCAGCCAAGGGGGGGCAGGGCCTCTTCCAGGACCAGCAGATTACACGCCGCTGCTCGGAGAGTTGAAGATAAAATTTGTTAACCACAAACAGTGGCGCAGCCAAGGGGGGGCAGGGCCTCTTCCAGGACCAGCAGATTACACGCCGCTGCTCGGAGAGTTGAAGATAAAATTTGATAACCACAACAGTATTTAATTTTTAAATTACTTCATTGTAAACAATATTGGCAATTTTTATTTTATTTTTTTCGTATAAATAAACATTTTTTTAAGATTGCCTACATAATTATTGTTCAAGTGAAAATACATCACTTTCCAAATATGCTCCAACGAATTATATGAAGGGGAGCGTTGATCCTTTTTCCCTCTGACACATTGACTAAAACATTCGCCCAGTCAAATGATAAAACTGTTTTAAACAACTAATTACTCGATTCAGATAAGATAAAGTGGAAATCTGACTTCGGTATAGCCTTCACACAAGTCTGTTCGTTCGATACAAATTGTGGCCAAGCGGCTAATTTAGAGCACTGAACATAAGTAAGAAAAATATTGAGACTTCAAAAATATATCCCGCGAAAAATATAAATAAATATGTATTTATCGAAGAAAAAATCAAGTGAAAATTTTTGATACATAGATTAGCAATTACATTTTTTTATCAACAAATAATGGAATTATTATTTGATATAAACATCAATATCCAACAGCAGGGGTGCCAAACTGATTTGGGTCACAGTCTATTGTACATACAAAATGATAAGCAGTGACGGAACTTCAAATATCCCGAAGGGTTTCTTGACATTTTTTTATAAACAGAAAAGGGGAAGAGAGTATATTTTACATTTTTAAATATATTTTTCGCCTAAATAAGCTCAAGTGATTTTGATTACCGCTTCAGGGGCCACAAAAAATAAGGTTGAGGGCCGTATGAGGCCCGCGTGCCCTCGAAATTTGATTCTCTCCCCAAGACAAAATCCTGGCTGCGCCACTGACAGCAAATCATATTCAATCATGGCAATTACCAAATCTTGGCTAACTGATGCTCTAGTAAATGTTCCTGGATACATAATGCATAGATCAGATCGCCCTGATAAATATCCTTGGAATTGATGATTTATGGTTGGATATAGTAATAAATAACTTAAGTTTCATGAGATATAGACATTTCATATAGATAGTAACAGACAACTATACGCCAATATTCTCGAAAGAAAGATATCAACGCTTGCTCATATTTGGTGATCTTAATCTTCCACATTGGCCACTAACTCAAGTACCAGTCACACTAGAACTTGAAGCACTTTCATTAATACAATTATAATTGCACGCCTTAATCAAATTATTACAAAACTTACGCGCTATCGCCGAAGGCAAACCCCTTCAACTCTAGACTTAATATAAGTCTCAGATTTAAACCTACTCACTTCACTTGACTATGAGGAACCAATCGGAATCTCAGATTATGTGACACTGCTAGCCAGCATGTAAGTACTATTTATTACTAATTGCGCAACCATCTCCAAACCAAATATATGGAAAGCAGATATCGCAAGTATTGATGCAGCTCTCGTCGGCATCAACTGGCAAACCCTTCTAGTCAGTCCAAATATTGACAAACAATGGACTGCTTTTAGCAACGAAGTGCAAAAACATATCTCCAAGTTTACACTACTAACTACTTCTCGTAGGCGCATGTGTAACCCTTGGATGACACATGACTTGGCTTGTTCAACTTCCAGAAAGAAACATCTATGGAGGCGGTATACACGATCCAAAAGTGACGAAGATCTGCTTGCAAATAAAAATTTAGCTAACTCTTTAACATCATTAATCATAGAAACGCGCCAAGCTTATGAACCTACCATTCTATCACGGGGACAAAATCATTTTTTGCGTACACCAAAACCAAATTAACTCTGATAGAATTCCTATGATTTTGAACACTTCTAACAGCCCTTGAACGAATGAGATAAAGTCGCAGAAGTATTCGCCAAACAATTTCAAGCAAATTTTGTATATGAACCTTCTGGCAACCTGCCAATCATAAATGTGACAATATTGGCGAACTCTTTGAACGATGTGATAATTACTCCTGAAATTGTAACCGAAAAATTGAAGCAACTAAGTACTACTGCAGCACCTGGTCCTGATGAAACACTGTACTACCGACCTCACTATCAATAATTATGAACAACTCTCTCAACTCAGGAAAAATACCAAGACCATGGTTAATGTCGGTAATAGTTTCTATATTTAAAAATGGTAACAGACGTTTAAATTCCAATTACCGACCCATTAGTGAAACTAATTATTTACTTTGACTTTGCCAAGGCATTTGATAGAGTTGCTCATCATTGCCTATTTGCTAAACTGAAGCACTACGGCTTTCGTAGAAAATGAAATTAAAAAAAGCCAAAAAAAATAATAATTAATCGTATATTTTGGGAAATTAGCAGAGTTGAAGTAATAATAATATTTTTGCGTTAATTGAAACGAAAAGTACAATTTTTATGAATTCGAAAAATTGACTAACTTTGCGGCGCTCTAGCGGCGAAACCGTTCATTCCACACAAAAACTTATGAAAGTCAAATTATAGCGAATTAATTCCTCTTTAATTCAGTATAGATATATTTTTTTGCAATTGATATTTGCAAAAAAAAAAACATTTTTTTGCACGTTTTTGGAGGTTTTTTCGAAGTTCCGGTAATTTTAGTCACAAAGTGACCTAGAAAAGCACCTATTCATCCCACCAATTTCCAAAACTCTTGCATAGATTTCTCCAAAATCACTGTTTTGAACACCAACTTCCTGGAGTAATGTGAATTTAAGTAAAATCCCTAAACTAAGACCAAAAATAGAAGGAAAAAATTAATATCCCTAGCTAAATCTTGTGCTTGTATAATATTAGAGTATTAATTATTTTTTAAATATTTCTAGACATTCAAGTTGCATCTTCGTCCTATGTTTCTCCTTTGATAATGAGTGTATGACCGAAGAAGTGGAGGCAGAAGATGTGTTAGCAGCAGTAGCAGTGTGTTTTATTAAAAAACTTGTTCTTGGGGATTTTGTTGAATCGGTTAAAAATGTTATGATTCCATCCTCAATACTACAAATAAGGATTTGACTGCATTCAACGATCATCACGTTACGTGAATTTTGAACGTTAACTGAATCTTACTACCCATGACTACGTTACAAGAATGTTGTGTTATATAGTTCTTATTTTATAGTATTATATTTCAAGTACGAGGTTTAATCAATAAATGCGTGGACTAGCATCATATTTTATTAATAAGAAATTATTTTACAATTAAATTATCACCTTCTGCGGCTACACATCGCTGCCAGAGTCTTTTCCACTTCGGGAAACACATTGTGTGAGCACTTTTTGGAATCAGCTTTTAGTTCAGTTTCTGATTTTTAAGTATTGTAGGTATGACCAAAACCCCTTATACCGTCACTCGTCACTCATGTGTCTGTATGGTAGAAATAGTGGCGAAACGGTCAGCCCTAGAAAATTAAAATTTGGCATGCTTATATTGTTCTTTGACCCGCATATAGGAAAAATAATGATACATTAAAATCGCATTCCCGAAATATATTAAAAAACTGGATTTAATGAAAAAATTAATATATGTTTTTTTAAAATTTGAACAGGGTATCAAATAAAACCCCTTAATGTGTAGAATAATGAGCATAATTAAATTTTTCAAAACACATTTTACACGATTTTTGCTAGAAATGTGTTGAAAAACTTTTGTCCCACACCTTATTTTCTAGATGTTTGGTATAAAAATCTGAAAATTTTCTCAATAATGTATATTCATGGGAACCGAAATATAATAGTTCAACATGAATTTTTATCAGATTAGTTTTTCGAAAGATATCGAAATTTTTGTGTTGCTGAAAAAAATGAGTATTTTTTAAAAATTTATTATGTATTATCAAAAGAAAGCTCTTGAGGCGTAGATTAAGGAAAGAAAAGTAGATTATTAACTTTTATTTATTTTAACACAATTTTAGTCAAATATATGCTAAATAACTTGTGTCCCACACTCTGTCACCCAGAAGGGTTAATCTAAAATTTTGAAAAATTCTAAATAATGCACATTGGTGTGAACCAGTATAGTTCAATTGGAATTCTTGATCTGATTATTATTTTTTTTTCTGGATACGATTTTTTTAAATGGACAAGTTAAGAACTTACTTGATGCGCGAACTTCTCGTAGGTACACTTGGAAATAAATAGATAGATGCCTTTTCGAATTTTATAATTTACCCACAATTTTTTGTCACTGAGTAGATACCTACTAAACCCTGAAATGTGTGATTCACACTTCATATCATTTTTTTTAAATTTCTTCAATCATTTCAAAAATCCGTACTTTTAACAAATTTTTTAAATTCTGGAGCAAAAAAAATCAAACGCAGCCAAGTATGGTGGATAAGGAATAAAAGTAAATTTATTCTTCGCCAAAAAGTTCCGAACCAGAAACGAAGTGTTAGGTGTTGCGTGGTCGTTATGTAACATCAATGATCTATTTTTCCAGCTATCTGGCCATTTAATCCTTAATTATCTCACGTAATCGCTTCAAAACCGCAAAATAAAAATGTTCATTTACTGTTTTATCTGTTGGTATGCATTCACGGTAAATAATCCCTTGATAATACAAAAATGTGATTAACATGGCTTTCATATTAAACATGGCTTGCCGATTTTTTTTCGGTGTTGGAGAACTCGATATTTTTCATTGCGAAGCGTTTTGATTCCGCGTATAACAGTACATCCAACTCTTATTACCTGTGATGCAGTAACTGATTTACGTATAGCCCGAGTAGACTAGGACCTAGAGCCCCGCGATTTTTGGGCCCTGAAACTCTGGTTTTTCCTTTTTTTTTGCTCGTCACTGTTCGATTCGATGTCCTCTTGCCTCCCCTCTTTTGTTTGTCACTTCAATTTCGAGCCCTTTCTATCCATTCAGCCTAGGGCCCATAAAAACTTTAACCCGGCATTGTTATGACGATGTTATCAATGAAGTCAGGGTAGGTTCCTGGCCTTTCAAGAAGTTCTGAAATTGTTACTATGTTTTTTTGGTCCTTATTAAAAATCGAGGCATACATTTTACAGCTACACGAATTATTCGCAAAACTGTAGTCAAAATATTTTGACAAATTCCATATTATATTCCTATTTCTTCTTCAACCTCTCTAACATCAACTAGACTTCAACATAAGAAAAACACGGTATCATAAATTACGTTAACAATTCTGCACGAGAAAACAGCTGATTACGTTGACGTACATAAGGGTTTTAAACAAAAAAGTAACTGTTGATAGAGCTCGTTCAACTTAACTTCAGTACAGGGTATCATAAATTACGTCATCAATTCTGCGCGAGAAAAAAGCTGACCACATTCACGTACATAAGGGTTTTAGACAATTGTTGTGGATACCAAACACACAAAACCATGTATTTTACATTTTTACATTTTTTCTTATTTTACTACACGGTATACCTTGAAACGTACGAGTAATAAATAATAATAACGGAAATAAATAAACAAACAAAATCGCACAATACGCGTAGTCAAAAACAAATCAAAGTAAGTGATGCCACTGAAATATGTTAAACTAACTGTTGATAACGTAATGGACGAAATTTGGATTCTACGCAGCAGAGTTAGTAACATCCGCCTGTTATGAAGTTAAGTCGAACTAGCTCTAACGTAATGGACAACATTTGGTTTCTGAACATGGGAGTCGCTAATATCCGCCTGTGTTTTTCTTATGTTGAACAAAGTCTAGTACGAATTAATTCGCAAATCTGGATAATCTTTTTGTCGGGTTTAAAAAATGAAGGCCTATAGGATATCTTTTGATCTATGATTGAATTTCTACCATCTTGAAAATGCCTGAGCTACTTAAAACACACAGTTCGACTCAGAACTCTTCTCAAAAGCTGTTTTTAAAATGTCAAATGTTTCTGTTGTCATCTTTCTAAGTCTGAAACGAAATTTCATAGACGCGTTGCGTTTAGATCAGATCCATCTTAAAAATCGTCGGGTGTAAGAAAATTGAATTCCAAAAACTGCTATTAAAAAACCAAAGTAATAATAACAACGAAATAACTTACTAGTTATTGCGCACCGTGGGCAGTCCTCGTATTTTTTATCAAACCTCGTACATAAAGTACCATACTTAATTTACAAAAAGTACTATTATTGTTTGTTTATTTGTTTCTTATGTATTATTGTTTATTATATTATATTTTCACCAATTTTTGACCAATTTAATGATTTTATTTATTTAATTTAAATCAATCGTTATGGGATAGTAGGCTACAAAGAAAGGAACACGGCATGGCGCCCGAGTAATTCAATTATCAGCAACAATTTGTGTCTAGTTGGCTTCAGTGGCTGGTATAGAATAAGTTTCACAGCGTTTGGTATGTTTACTGCATTTTTATTGATTTTTATGACGTACAATCTCAATGAAAATCGCGCTACATGCATACGAGTTGTGTAAATTAAATAACCGGACTAGCAACTTAGCGTTTAAGGCATTTTCAGAAGGAAGAGTGTTGATTGAAGACGAATCGCACAGCGGAAGGCCTTCATCTTCAAGAACCGATGAAAATGTCGACAGAATCCGAGATCTTGTGATTCAGATCGTTGGTTGACAGTCAGAATGATAGGGGAAGAGTTGAATTTGACTCACACTATCGTTCATCAGATTTTGACCAGTGAATTGGGGATGAGAAAAATCTGCGCAAAAATGGTTCCACAAAACCTTTCACATGACCAAAAGGACATCAGGAGGCAAAGTTGCCTTGACTTTTTGGAATCGATTGAAAATGATACCCATTTTCTGGAACGTGTCATTATTAATGGTGACGAGACTTGGGTGTTCGAGTACGACCCGGAAACCAAGTGCCAGAACATGGAATGGCACACTTCAAGCTCTCCAAGGCCCAAAAAAGCAAGAATGGGCAAGTCGAAGATGCATGCTGATTTGCTTTTTTGATAGCCTAATGAATGTCACTCATATTTAGAACGCACTAGAAAAAACTGTTTCACGAAAAAAATCGCTACGGATAACAAAATTACTCTAACGAGTTCAAACTTGTACTGAAAGCCTATCACATGTTCACCTGCCTCCCCTCCAAGTCCAGTTTCCCAAATGTTGCCAGATCAAACGCTATGTTCCCAGATCATACGCTATGTTGTCAGTCCGGTTACTTAATTTACACACCTTGTAAATGCTGAAAATTATTGTGGAACACTGAGCCGTTTACGGTATACCATCCAAAAAGGTGTCTCGTGGAATAGTATTATTGCATGACAACGCTCGTCCGCATGTTGATGCCTTGGTTAAAGCTTAACTTAACGAATTTTACTGGGACATTTTCCCACATCCACCATACAGACGCGGCCTTACGCCCTAGTGATCATTTTTTCTCACTCCTTCGCAAACAATTTCTTGGTGATATTTATGGCGCAATCTCGTTTCAAACTTGTGTGTGCATTACTACGCGCAGGCAGGGCTTGAGGAGGGCCAAAGTGTTCGGAAACGGGCTCGCGGTAGATTATATATAATTTTTAGAGTTTTGTAGGTATTATTATACAACCCTTCTAACATCATACATGTGTCTGTCTGTCAGTCTCATCGGCAGCGCGTCGTAATTTGTCAAATCGTAAAATCAACAGATGATATACTGTAAAAACCAGAGGGTAAACGGCGTCGAATACCTCCTTTAACAGATTGTAATATAAAAAAGCCTAGGGTGTACGCTATTCATTCGAAACAAAGCAGAAAGTATATTATATGCGTACTTATAGGTACCCTAGACGAGCGATGGCGAACCTTAATCCCAGACGGGTCAAAATTTTATAGATTTAAAACGCGAGTCAAATATATAATGCGTAAATAAAAATCTGCTTCTTTAGGGTATAAGTATTTGTGTGGAACCCCTGCTAATCTCGTTAACTCTACCTTAGCTAGCGGTCTTGTGTTTGACGTGTATAATACAGGTATTTAACAAGTAATACTTGAATTCCATCTCAGTATTATTATCAGGGTTGGACTTTGGTCTAGGTAACTGCCTAGGGCCCGTATTTTTTTGGGGCCCGCAAGACGGTTTTATTATACATTTTTTCTATTATTTTATGATTTTAGTTAGTAAAGTAGTTTTTTTAACTAGTAAAGCCCGCAATGAGAACCATGCCTAGGGCCCCGATTTTCCTAGGTCCATCACTGATTATATATAATTTCACATTTGTCGATTTTCCTAACATTTTTCGTGAATGCGCTCGCTTACGTCTTCTTTAGTATGGGTCATTTGAAATCGTCATATTATGGGTCACACGTTCGCCATCACTGCCCTAGACTGCAGCCTGCTGTTCGGTAGAAATTGTAGTTAAACGGCTGAACATAGAACATTGAAATTTGGCAGGCTTTTACAACTCTTTGACCCACATATAGGAAAACTATAGAGTTGAAAAATCATATCGCGGGAAAAACATAAACAAATATGTATTTATTGAAAAAAAAAAAATCTGAATGGGGTCCTAAATAAAAATGATTACTGCCTGGTTAAGACAAACACATTTTTATTTTTGAAAAATTAGATTTTTTTAATGGGATTTTTGCCAAAAAAGTGAAAAAACTATTTCCCAGAGGGGTTCATCTAAAAATCTGAAAAAAAAATTCAATAACAATGACCAACAAAAAAAAAAAAAAATGTAATATTTCCTTCACTTCATGGGTCAATTCTTACTAATTTTGGGTTGAGAAAAACGAATATGACAAAGAAAATTTTTTATTAGCTCTAGTTTCTGTGATACACAATAGGTGAAAGTTTTTCATTTTAAAGGATTAAGAGAAAACGGTAAATATTAATAATTATATATGCTAACAACATTAAAAGTATGATCGTTCTTTTTTTTAATGACAGTTACATCATAAATAGATGAAAAAACCTACCAGGTGGTTGGATCTACAAGGAATCAATTGGTGGCCTCATGAGATCGCTGTCTTTTGGCTTTGCTCTTGTAAGTGAGTTCTAGAGCATCGCTACACACAAACCAGCAGTAATCCACAAGCATTGCTTCATTCCAGCGGCCCTGATATCTCTGTTCCATAAAAGAAATATCCTGATGGAACCTTTCTTCGTGCTGGTCACTGACAGCTCCACAACTAGGTAGGAAAAAATCGAGATGTGTGTGGAGAAAATGGATTTTTATGGACATGTTGTATCCGAGTTGATGGTATTTTTGTAGAAGTACTGTCACCAATTGAGTGTAGTTATCATCTCTTTTGTTCCCTAAAAATCCATGCATTACTCCCTTGAGAGCTTCCCAAGCTTCCTTTTCTTTCCCTTCCAAAACTAGGTCGAACGCAGGATCGTCTACGAGTTGACGTATTTGTGGCCCAACAAAGATGTCTTCCTTGACTTTTGCATCACTTAATCTAGGAAGTATTTAAAAGCCTGGCCTTCTCGGTTCATGCCTTTGACAAAATTCTTCATTAAACCCAGCTTGATATGTAGGAGTGGAAGAAGAACATCTTTTAGATCCATGAGCGGCTCAGCAACGACATTTTCCTCACTAGAGTTAAGATTTCTTGCAGACCAATCTGCTTGAATATAATGTGATTTCCTATCCCTACTGTCCCACATACATAAAAAGCAACAGTATTTAGTATACCCTTAATTGCATTCCTAAGAGTACAGTATTGACTTTTAGATCGGCACAGATTTTCCGCTTATGTTCAGAATATTTGATTGAGTCGAGGAGAGCTGTCATGTTTGCATAAGTCTCCTTTATGTGAACTTCATGACCAACAGGAATAGAAGGAAGACGGTTGCCGTTGTGAAGCAATACAGCTTTCAAACTAAGCTTGGAGGAGTCTATGAATAGCCTCCATTCAGTTGGATCATGCTTCAGATTCAAACTTTTCATCAAACCATTAATGTCACAGCAAAAAAACTTTCTTCTCAAAAAAAGGAAGCAGACCCCGTAGACGTTGTCTGTACGTGGAGACCCTGACATTATGTTGAAAATGTAGATTATAGAGAATATAAAATGTCACTGTATCTCCACAACAAGAGCTAAACGGTAATTTTTATGGTGATTTTTGAATTCAGCAGGTGGAAATACATAAGAATCAGCTATTTTTGATCCCGAAACATTTCCATTGTTGGGCAGTGTAATTAATGGGAACCGGAGTAGTTCAAGAGTTACTCACTATGCTTTTCCTCCGATTACCATTTTTCAATAAATAAATAATCAAGAAAATGTAATATAAATATGGTTAACTGCCATTAATGCGCGCGCAGCCAGTACAGGAATGAAAATTCTCGGAAACTGCACATGCTTATTGCTGCGAATTTATTCTTTCACGCACACTGCACGGGCGCATTTGATATTAACGCATCGCTTGAATGTAATATGCGAAATTAAGCTAATTTCCTGTCAACTAACAGCATCGAAATGAAACAGTTCCATAGTGGTCGTAGGAAAATACATTTATTTACGACCAGCAAATAATAAATGCATTATGTGACCAACTGTAATTACATAGTTGCTCATATTACGGGTTTTCATAAGTTGGGTGACACTACTGAGTGTATGTAATAATTTCAACTATCTATTTACAATTTAAAATTCAATGTTATTAACATTTTTTGCAGGATCTTTTCAAAAGATATTTCAAATTAACCAACGCCGGCGAAGAAATAGTAACAGTTCTACAGTTTCTTCAAGTTGTACACCATCTTGTATTACCAGGAAAAAAATGTAACAGAAATATATATAATTTACACATTTTTATTGTATTTATTATTAAAGAAAATTCGAAATATATAGTGCGTTCGAAGGTGAGTTTGCAGTATAGCTCTTATGGCAAATGGGAGCGGTGTTGCCAAATGTTGTAAAAGTGTCAAATGTGTCAATTATAATAATTATAATAATATGAAAAACTCGTATGATTTACAGAAATCAACTCTTATAAAACTAAAAATAACACTCAACAAAAACAAATGGCCATTTGTAGAAAAGGATAGGATCTCAAGAAAAGGATAGGGTCATTGTGTATTAGAGAGTATGAAAAAGAACTACTCCATATGCCCTGTACTGCAAACTCACCTTTGAACGCACTATAGTCGGATTGCTGATAAGTGACTGTTCGTTGCTACAAGTATCGATAATCAATACTATATGCTTTCTCTGTCTATATCATTATAATTATTTGCAAACTCATAGTAACGTATAGTGACCCAAGTTGACAACTAACCTTCAAAATTATTTGAATAAAAAACAAAGCATTAGAAAGAAACAGCATGATTCGTAGATATCTTTACTAATGTGCGGGTCAAAGAGTTGTATAAGCATGCCAAATTTCAACTCTCTAGGTTTAGCCGTTTAGCTACCATTTTTAGCAAACAGACAGACAGACGACAAAATGACGGTATAAGGGTTTTTTGGTCATACCTACAAAACCCTAAAAATGCATAATATCATAGAGTAAGTAAGACATTTATTACCCTTAATATTCATAAAAAACAAAAATTTAAATCACGCTATAAGTCTATTGTATGTGTCTATTTAATCTATAAAAATAAAACATCAATCCATAACGAGGACAATCCCTTAAACATTTATTTTAAAATAAAACAGATTATTGTTAAATATTGCTTTATTCAGATAAAATAAATAAATTAAAACATGACAATAAAATATGAACTTTACGTAACAATATAACAAATTTGTTAGAATAAAATTTATTCATTTGAACTTGATATGTATTTTATTATTATCATTTAATATATATGACTCTTCTCTTCAAGAATATGTCGGTAACTTGCCTGAAAAAAAAATATATATTTCATTAGAAAAGCATGTAAACAAAAAGTATAAGATCATTTTTTTAAAATTCAAAAAAGTTTTATATATATATATAGATCGACCAAGCTAACAAAAGTCACGAAAAATATGTGAACAAAGTTTTGGAGTACAGCTAAATTGCATCTATCGCTCTGATCGATGCAATTTACGCTCAGTACAGTTACGATAGTTAAGTCAGTATAGTTTGAGCCTCCATGCCTTAGCACTGTTTGTTATGAAGCCATGACCTTGTGGAGACGAAAGGGGGATTTACCCTTATAAGTATAACAGGTTGCCTAATATACATTAATTTTCTCAACCTACCGCTAGGAGAGGTTGTCATTAATTCTGTTATCAGAATCATTTCTAACGGTTTATTATCATCAAAGGCAAGAGCAAAGTTATTTTAACGAACTCTGTGCTTCAGTTTAACGATAATAAACCGTTATAAATTGCGCTACGAAGGGATCTTTTATAACAGATTATTTTATCAGATAAATTTAAGTTATCATAGAATAAATTATATACCTGTCCATTTTAAATTTAGAAAGTAGCTAAAGCATACAAGTTGTATGAATATAATATTAGCAAATTCAGGTTAATTTAATATTGTTTATGAAATTTATTTCATTCATATTAAAATTTACAGTATTAAAAAAAAGATATTTTTACTTGCAAATCTTTTTGGCAAAATATTGATGCAAGCAACCCGTACTACTCATAGGGGCAACCTCCCTCACCCCACCTAAGGAGGTGTTGGCTTCATAACATGTTGCCTGCGTTCAGTCTATGTTATATAACTTCATTAATTACTTTAATTTTTAAGAAAAATCTTCTCGCAAATACTTATGTTATAATATCGGTACAAATCGATAAAAAGATATTGTATCTTTACCCCCAGGACACCCGAAACTCGCAACTGCACATAAATTTGGCGAATGTTATGTTTTAATAAATAATCCCATAAGCATCAATGTACTGCCCTGGGGCGTACCTAGGGTAAATGGCATTAAAACAATATTAAAATTGTGCCCCTATCCAAACATGTCAAATCCACTTTTTGAAAATTAAAATTTTAAACAACTTGGCTGGAAATCTTTATATATAAAACTGAATATTTGTGGCTATGTCCGGAAATTCTAACCCACTTCCAGATATGCTACCGAGTTGAAATTTTGCATACAGGTAGGAAATGCCTTCACCATAACTAGAAAAATCTCAAAAAAGTCCCACTAGAAACGAGAAATTAATAATTTTGTTTTTAATTATATTGGACCATTGGAATATCTATTAAATATGCAGTGAGGGGATAGGAATTTTCGTTCAATAGTTGATTGGATGACTATATTCTGATAGTGGCTCTTCGGGCGGCATCGGAAATGTTCGGCTCAAATATTGTCGGTAAACAGCACTGATCTTTATTCAGTTATTTAGCAAAACTATGATTAGTCTACGTAGAACGAGACAACATCTATATTATATGTTTTTATTTTTGCCGATATTTATGAACTTTATTATTTTGGTGTATTTATTTTTGCTTTTGACGAATCTTTTAAAAACAATTTGACATATTTTAACCAAATTTAGTATGATAATAGATTAAAACCAGGATTCGAACAGAGGCCATATAGCAACTCAAAATTCTCATTCTAAGGGAGTGTTTCGGGATTAAAACTGTTAACTTAAAAACTTAAAATATCTTTTTAATATATTTTTTTAATTGCACCCCGAAAGGAGTAAATTGCTATTTTTTATTCTATAAAACGTCCCTTGGACATAGTCATGAAATTCCCACAAACAAGACATTTTTTGAAATTCGACCCCTAAGGGGGTGAAATATTGTGATATATGATTTAAGAATTCCTCAATGTATCTTGGAACCAATAATATATCGACTTAGTTTTTGCTTATAGAGGTTACTCATATTTATGAACAAAATTCAGAATTTTGCCATAAACAACCCTTAAATCTACATTCGGGGTCAATTGTAGAACGATTCGCATTTCCTATGTTTATTGAGATAACATTCCGTTTTGGCATATCTTTTTAAAATCTTTAGAAACTTATTGAGTTTTTTTAAAAATAGTTTCACCCCTAAAGTGGCAAAATGCTTTTTCACTTTTTTTATACTTTTTATTTTTTTTGCCATTTTGCGCCCCCCCTTCAAGTGGCGCCCAGGGCACTTGCCATGCCTGCCATACCCCCAGGTACGCCTCTGGTACTGCCTGTCCTATAACCGCCATTTTTTAATATCCATTTGACGGTTGTGTTTCTACACAGACGCAGACGTACAGATGTCGCTACGGTTATGCCCTGAGATACGCCCGAAATAATAATAATAATAATAATTTTATTGAACCTATTAGTGTACATAAAGACTGAAGGTTTAGTCATTGTTCATTATCTTACATTACGTTGTTCAAATATATAATATATGCAAACAATATATAACATGAAATGTTATTCTCGTATTATGAGAATACTTTGAAAACTATATAATGTAGGATACATATAAAATGTCAATACTATAAGCATGATATTGACATTCATAAAAAATTTGTATGTATAAAGCAAAGTTCAGAACAACTGTTTAAATAAGATTATGTTCCAAAATTAAGATATTCACAGATCGAATAAAAATTATGTCCTAGCAAAAAAAATTTAACCCTTTACTGCATGAATTTTTATTTTTGGCTGAAATAATTCATGAGCATTAGGAATTGGTTCTTATTGATAGAAAAATTAATTAAAAAAATATATTTAAAATATTAATTATTATTTTTATGAAAAAATAATAATTAAAATAATAATTTAGGGTTTGTGCCATACATGGAACATTATGATTCTGCATTATGTTACAAAAGAAAATGATTCCGTATTATATGCTCGCCAATTGCTAGGTGTTCTTCATTAGGGATAAAAAGCAGTCGCCCTCGAATTTTTGAAAGAAAAGGTCGTATCTTCTAGTTGTCCTTTCTCAATAAATTCAGAGTTCTCGTTGAAGTGCAAATTCCACTTGATATCCTCAAATCTATTGCAGCCCATTACTTGAGATACTGCAGGATCCATTGCTGTGTATCTGGCATATATGAACATTCATGAAGTAACGTTCTGATTCAGTTTTAAAACTAAAATAAAAAATAAAAATCGGAATGTGCCATATATGGCACACTATGCGGTAAAGGCTTGAATTTCCTTTTAAAAATTTTAATATCTTGAATATTTTTCAAGTTATTAGGAACCTAATTATATAGCTTAGCGGCCATGAAGTGAGGGCTGTGTGTATATGGCGTGGTTTTATGCATTTCAGTGGTTAAAGCAGGGTTATTCCTTGTTTCATAATTATGTTGAAAGTTGTTACCATTAAAATAGTTCAGATGTGTTTTGGCAAATACTTCACATTCAAAAATATAGACTGATGGTAATGTTAAAATTTTAGTGTGCTAAATAGTTCTCAAGATGTGCAAGATGTGATGAAGTTTAAAAATGCAAGATGTTCTTGAATTTTTAAACATCATGATGCGCACTGCCCTTTTTTGTTGCAAGAAAATTTTTTTGCTATCACTTGTGGCACCCCAGAAAAGAATACCATAGGAAAGAATGGAATGAAATTTAGCAAAATATACGGACCTAAGTGTTGCCAAAGAGACGAAGTCACGTAATCTCCTGAGTGCATAGTTCGCAGATGCTAATTTTGGGTTAATGTAGTCAGTATGTGGAGACCACGTAAGATTTTGATGTTTATGATAATTTTCTAAGCATGGTCAACCTATTCTTACACTTACATATAACTTAATTTGTCTCACCTTTAGGGTAGTAAAAATCATATCAAATTCACCATGCACCAAATGCGGGTCCATGAAATCTTCCATGAATTGTATTTCTGATCCTAATTGTAATATCCTAGCTCTTACAACTACAGTCACAAGAAGTGGAAGCAGGTCATCCATAATAAAACTATAATCAGATTGTTTTAACAGTTGCTTGATCTCCGTTTCCATATTTTTGATTGTCTGCCTTACAACGAGTAGTTTTTCAAAAGGTGAGAAAGTCGTTTTTAATTGCTGGAATGTTTCTACTGCTTTCGTAAACATCGTGTCTTTTATCGTTGAGTAATGGTCGGTGGAGTTCATGTTTTGACATTTCAAAAATTTCCTAAAAATATAATTAAGATTAAAATGTAAAGTCAAATTTAGTTTTTTCAAACATAATATTATTGGATAACTAAAAACCGTTCTCCTATAACGCATGTTTTTTAAAATTCGATTTTATTCCAACGCGAATAATGAATTAAGAAAAAAAAAATGATTAAAGCCGGCCCATTGTATAAAAAGACTGAAAGAAGGAGGCTTACTTGCTAATTGGACATGCCAGGATGGTATTCCAAAATGGCGGACAATAGTTTCCGGTTGTACAGTGGCGTAGGGCAATTTATTAAAATAATTGTAATCGGTAAGAGAAAAAATACCAATCTTGATATTTTAAAAAGAAGCTAAAGATAGGAAATACAAACAATCAATAAAATAATCTTATACATATGTAATATATTATTATAAAATTAATGATACACACAAGTAAATAAATAAATACAGAACTTATAGTACAAAATTGTGGCAGTACGCCATTGTCGATAAGTAATGTGTATGTTGAGATTTATCAAAATCTTATTAATTCATTTGCATAATATGAATGGAAAATATTTACAAATGAAAAGTCATTTCTTTAATCTTGGCATTTTGTATTCTGGATCGTCCACATTTTGACAAGATGCCAAATTTTAGATTAAACAAGTAATTGTATATTAAATTATAAAATATCTAAAAACTATTTTAGCCCTGTCTTTTATTTATGATTTATAAATTATGAATATACTTTAAATTATCAAAATAAATGTCAATAATCACTTTTTAATACATAAACAACAAAATATTGTCAGCAATTGTGGTATTTGGAATGACAATTTCCGTCAGAAAAAAATTGTATGTAAAAATTTTCTTTTCATTCAATGAGCCAGCCCGAAAAACACATTAAATTGCTGAAACAGCTAAAATATTTACAATGTTCATAAGCATACAGCCTAAAAAAATAGATTGACAAACACCATTCAAAAAAATCATAATCAAATCAGAATCAAAGAGAAAGCATTTTTTGCTGTATATTTAAAGGTTTTTTTTTTTTTTTTCTTTTAATTTTTTCCTATTATCAGGCTTTTTGCTTATTTCTATTTGAGTGATTTCGTTTGAGAACACTAAAGCCTGGAACAGAATGCACAGCGCGCCGTCATTTGCGACGGCGTTGCGTTAGCGCCGTTGAGAACGCCGTTGAATTTTCGCCTGCACACAATGCAATCATTTTTAACGCCGTCAAAGTTCACGTGACAACCTATATTTGTGTTTATACGTGCGCTTTCTTTTATTAAAATTATAATGGATGATGAAGACTTGTGTGTGATGTTATTTATGTTGTATGCAAGTTATTTATACATACAAACACTTTACCATTCAGTAAAAACTGAGGTTAGGTATTCTACGTCAACGTTCAACGGCGTCAAAAGTTGGAAGTTGGCGTTGGAACGCCGCTGGGACGTTACACATTCTGTGCACTTGCGTACGACAGCTTGGTTTTAACTCTCCTCTGACAGATAGCGCCGTCCAAATGCCGTCAACGCGCCGTAGAACTCGTTGCATTCTGTTCCCGACTTTACATCCCTCTTTATGTGGAAGATGACTGCTAGTCAGCTCTTCGTTGGTCATTTCAGCCTGGTTTTACCATAGGTTGACCAACATTTATTTATTTATTTCTGCTGTATATTTATTAATTAATAACCGTTCTGCCATTATTTTCAGGCACAATATAAATATTTTTTTTTTTTTTATTTTTGTTACATTGCTAACAAGATTTGCACTTTTTTTATTTTTCCCAAAAGATCTCATATTTTTATTGTGCGATTTTGCAAATTGCGAAGTTTCTCGAAAACGCATTGGTCGCGTAATAGGAGAACTTATTAGTCCTGGAACATTGCTTGAGTCGTGAAATACGACAACAGAGATAATCGACGTGCAACAGAGCTGAGGCGCTCTAGATCAGTGTTTCTCAACCTTTTCTGGCATGGGATCCCACAAAATTATGTACATATTGCCTGCGGCCCCCCTATAGTTATATCGTCCCCTTAATACTACAATCAAGTAACTTGAAATTATACTCTATTTCCGAAAGACTGATAGTAATAAAATTTATTATTTGTAAAAAGTTACTGTATTATCACACATAAGCGGTACAACAAAAGCGACAAAATATGAATAGTTCAAAACGAAATATTGTTAAAAACAACTGAGTGTGGCGCACATATTATATGGGAATACGAACTAGGGTTAAACACAATAGACCATAAAAATTTGACCCTAAAATTTTTAGGAAAAATATGGTCACAGGGGTGTGTTTAATGATATGATAAATATGGTCACAGGCGTGCGTTTAATAAAATGATAAATAGTAATATAGAAATACACAAAACCAATTTAAACGTGTTTAAAATGTGCACGCCACTGGTAACTGCCTGTCAAAATGATTTATTACTATCAGTCTTTCAGAGATAGAATATAGTAGTTTCTCAGAAAATCAATTTTAAGTTTTGAAGAACAGTAATGCATTTATTTATTTGTTGTACTGGGTTTTTGTATTTAAGACATATAGCAGCACTTATTGATTTAGTATTACAAGGATAATAAATAATTGAATAGGTAGGTGCAAATAGCTCAAAATACCCAAAATTCGATTTACCCAGTTGTAGTATTAAAGGAGCGATATATATTGTGTGTATCAAGATAGAGGGACACGAATTTTCTAAAAAAAGGCGACGTGTTACCAAGCTGGGGAAAAATTTTGATGACCACAGTTTATCCAAAAAATTGAATTATAGTAATGAAATCTTCCCGAATAAATCCGAAGTGAAGGATATCAAGGACAACTTTTAGTTTTTAAATGGGAACGTATGTCATTTTCGTATCATTAAATAGAGCTTTTAAAGAGAAACAACTTTTACTTAAACATGTATTTAATATCTATTACGGTTGACGAAAAAATGTATTCTCTATAATGACTTGAAAATAAAGTATTTCTATTTAAAAGCGTTCAAAGTGCCTTCTGTTTTGATTTAAATACTTTCATATCCATACTCTTGAGTTATCTGTAGCTCGGAGCATAATAAAAAAATATAAGAAAAAAAATATATATATTTTCATGCTTCGATCTTGTATTACTTCGCGGCCCCCCGACGAAGTCTTCAGGGCCCCCTATTGGGTCGCGGCCTCCCGGTTGAGAAACGGTGCTCTAGATAATGTAACCTATCTCCTTTATTTATTAGTTTAAAAAGATGATTCTTTAATTTAAATGCGGTTACTTACTCGTCAACATTAAGGCTGGACATCAAAGTAAAATCTGATTTTTCGTGCCATTCTCTCAATCGTGTCCAGTAAATGGTGTCTTCTCTTTTTTTGTCAAGTGTATACAGCGTGAATAGCGCCGAGTAAACTTTTGGCAGTAATAGGGAATGTAATAAAGATGCACAGCACACAATATCACTGTAAAAAATTCTAGAATATGATAAACAGAAGTATCAGAAATTTCACGATGAAGCATTTTATGAGAATAGAAGTCTAATGCCCTGTTGCATAAAATTCTTTAGAATTTTAAAGTAGCTACTGATAGTTCATAATAATTAATAGACCATTTGACAACGGTTCCCTTTGGAATTTTTTGGGACATTTAAAATACACGTGTCATAACTTTTCTTAAGCCTCATACATAGCTCATGTTTTAATAGACAACGCGTAATTCATAGTGCATAATGTTAATGGATAATGTTAGTGGCTAAGCACAACACGTTAGTACCATTCATAGCTCATGTTTTAATAGATAAATCGATCTAGCTGCCATCTACACGCAATAGAAATTACTTAACAATTTATAATAAAAATATCTTGTTATTAAATATATGTATTGTTTTTTATTAAATATACTTCTAAAAAGAACCAAAATAATATTTATTAAGTTAATTATTAAATAAAATAACTATAATGTTTCTGAGGCTACTCAATCTAACCTAACTTTTTGATTTCACAAAAAAAAGTTAACTTTTGTTTCCACCGTTTCCCAGAAGTGTTGGTCTAAAAATCTGAAAAAAATCTCAATAATGTACATTGATGGAAACCAAAATAGTTCAAAAGGAATTTTTGTCAGATTAATTTTTTTATTGTTGAAAAAATACATATTTTATTTTAAAAGTTCATGTAGTATTTTAAGGAAAAGCTCTTAGTACATAGAATAACAAACGGTACATTATTTTCGAAATATTGTTCATTTAGACTTGATTACCGCAAAAAAAAAATAATGTTCCACACATATAGCTGCTTTAACTTGGGTACTAGAAAATACTAAAATATGTGAAAATTCACACTTCACATCAATTTTTTATTAGATTCAGCACATTTACTAATTAGTACATCATAAACTGCAGCCACAAGTCTTTTTAGAATTTCCTGTATAATATATTCGTCTATTTTGAAATGTATCACTGTATACCTGTGACACCCTGAAATATGTAAAAATTCTCACTTCACGTCTATTTTTCAATATTAGTTTTAACATTTTTACTAATAATTATGTCACAAGCTGCATCCACAAGTCTTATTCGAATTTCAAGTATAATATATTCCGTTATTTTGACAGTTGTCAGTGTTTTAATGTTAATGTTAATGTTAGAAGTTTGAGGTATGCAAACTTCTAACATTATGCGTTAAATATTTTCTTATGCTTATCCACTAAATTGGAGCTACGAATGCTTATACGGATTTGTGTAGAACTAACATTGTTATGCGTTAACATTAACACTATGAATTACGTACTATCTATTAAAACATGAGCTGTGAATAATACTTTACTTTAATATTATGAATATTTTCAATTTTGGAGCATAAAATATATATCTTTGATCAGTATATACGGTTCAGATACTTTATATTATAGAATAATGTTTTTATAAACAAATAAATAATGATTCGAAGATATATTTATAGGTTACGTTTTTAAATAATATGAAAACCGAAATATCTTTAGTATTTATTTAATTAAAACTAGGTAAACATTAATATTTTGTTTCAGAATGCATAATGGTCTTTTGTTTTGCTCCAAACTGGAACCATTACAGCTTCATTCTTAAATGCAATTTTTTTCATTTTTGACAGATGAAAATGAAAATCAATAATGGATAAAATAAGAACAATATATAGTTCCTTTGTGGGATTATATTGTCTGCAAGATTCTAAATTAAATATAACCAGTGTTAGAAATTTTAAAACTGTCAAAAAATATTTTTTATTGAACAATCTCCAAAATAATTGATAACTGAAAAACAACTGAAGCCATAGCATGCTGTCTATGGCAGAGGCAAGGTATAAGGTGGCTGTGTCTGTGTCCAAACAAACAATGATAAATATAATAAAGAAAATTGTTTACAACAAGAGTAATTCGACTTATTTTGATATTGTAAGAATTATTGGACCAAACGCCGCCACACCTTCAAACTATTTAGAAATGGCAAACAGACTTTTACTATGTTACTTGCCATAATAACGATTATTAACGTAAATTTTTCAAAATAAACCTGCAAAATAATATTGTTCTGCAAAAATAATGACTGATTCTGATAAAATAAGAATTTTAATAAATAAATATTGACTTGTAGTTTTGATGTGAAGCATTTTCTTACTTTGAAATTTTAATTTATACTTCCAAATTACAATTTAAAAAGACAACATGCAAAATTCAAATAAAAGGAAATTAAACCCCAAGGCGGCAGCACTGAATCCCATTTTGGGGCGTATGGTCTATAGGGGAAACTTTTTAAGATCGCAGCGCCATATGCGGCAAAGCTGGAACACTCGAATGTGACATTAAACTGTTACTAGTGTATTTGTTTACATGGTGAAAATGAACACGAGTTGTATTTTTCCTATTTTCCGAGTTTTTTTGTGTTTTTTTTATTTAAAGGTAATCTACGATTTACAAGATATGTAATAATATACTATTCTAAAGAAATTTCAAGGAAATTTTTAGTTTTTCATTGTATTTTTTTTTTTTTGTCTGATTCAATATAATAGCAACAAAAATATGATAAATATATTAGTAAAAAATCAAAATCTCTGCTTGAAAAAGTGGAAGGGCCTTTTAATACATCAACTGATGCTCTAGGCAAATTTTGAGTGGGATAAGTGCTTTTTTGCTCGTTGTATAAAAAGCAACGAGTAAACAATGTGGGTTTATTCGTGGGGTTTACTATGGGCTTGGATTTTTGCCCATTTTTAGTTTTTGGGTCCATTGAGACATTTGTGTATGATAGAGACTTACGATCAATTTTCTCTCTACCTGCAAATGTCATTTCAATTGATATTGTTCCCGATTTAGGAAAATTAGGACATGTTTCTTCTTTATTCACGATTTACATTGCGGCACACAACAAAATTAATTGTTTTTTTTTTTTGCCATGATTCACAAAAATAAAACACAAACAACAAAAAAACACGTATTTCTCCATTGAACAAAATAAAACAATGTCACTCTCGTATTTTCCCTAAATCGCCACCAGATGTCAGGGCGCTTAGGAAGTTTCCCCTATTATGGTTACTATATGGTCTATTGACAGGCGTTTGAATTTCATACTAATTAAATTAATTTTATAGGTTGGTACTTACCAGTGGCGCACATGGGAAAATTTATAAATGTAAATTAATGAGTCGTTAGCAAAGCAATTGCTTAATACCAAACATTTGCTATTGTTTATGTGACTATTTTTTGCTTCCCACTGAAATATATACAAAAGTAGCGATAAAAAAGTGTATCCTGATAATAAATACACTGGAAATTATCAATATCGGACAGCTGTCAATGTCAAATAATATCCATAACTACGTTTATGATGAAATACGTCATTTACAGCTAGAGTACAAACTTTGTGATATGAAAATTACTAACAAGTTAACGCGCTAACAAATAAAATTCAAACGCCTGTCAATAATTAATAAACGCTCAGTAGAAGCTACTTATGGTGCGTTCGGCATAAGCTAATAATCTACAAATTCTGCATAATTTACACAAGAAGCGTTCGTCATAAAGTTTCTGGGTGCTTTGTACTGCACGAAGATCGTTCGGCATATACTGTGCAGTGCAGTTTGTGTTGCACAATCGTCACAAGTACAGATCATGCGGCAGTCTGTTAAATAGTGTTTTTTCGCCGTAAAAATACAAGTTATTATTTCTGCAAAACAATATGAGTGAAAACAATCAAAATATCATTGTTTATGCCTGCAGCATTTACAACATAAATAATACAGACATGAACCTCATGTTGGAACATGTAAATACACTCAAAAAGACTCAACATTTTCTGGATACAAGTAGAAATGTACTTTAAATTGATTTGTAGTTATGTTTGGAACAGTACTCTCTGCATATTCAAACACTTTTTCCAAAATATATAATTCTTCTAAATTGTTTTCCACTTCAAATAAAATTTCTTTTGCATTACATAAAATAATCCCAAAACCTTCATGCGCTATTTATATATTATCGTACAAAACAATTAGCAGGAGACAGACTTGATGTAATCACACACATATAATTCATTTGTTTACAAAAAAAAAAAATAGTTTTGATTAATAGTTTGAATAACTGCACAATCTGAACAAAGCGTTCGTCTTTGATTTACCTGGACAGGCTGCATAGAGGTCATGTGACAAAAAACTTGCACAACACAGAGTTAACACTGCACAGTTATCCCGAACGCACCTTTAGAATACAATAGATAATGCAAAAAATGAAAATATTGAACGACAAACTTTGTAGGATTCATATATCCTTTGACCGATATGAACAGTATTTTGCAGATTCATTGCAGATTCATATTCTCTAAGTATCTACAAATATAATTACATACAGAAATGTCTAGGGTTTCGTACGCAACTCTAGACAGTCCTATATCTTTTGACCGATATGGACAATATTTTGTAGATTTATTTTCTAAGAATCTACGAATATAATTACATACATAAATGAAAATATTGAACAACAATCTTTGCAGGATGGGTAGATATTTAACTTTGGGCTTACCTTTCATCATCTTCTTTGCTGAGATCAATGTCTTCCCCATAGCATGGCAGTTCGGGAAACAACAGTCTAACAATATCATAAACTCTGATGATAATGGAATGTAGTTCATCAACAGCATGACTTAATAATAACGGATGCACTATTACACCTCCGTAAGTGGCAGTGTACGCCTCCGTTAAATCCTTTAACAACGAACCAAGAGGATGATGCGGACTTTCAAATGCCTAAAAATACAAACAGATCAAATTTGCAACCGTTTAACAACTTTTAACAAGTAACGAGAAAGACTCAGTGAAGTAAGTAAATTTTTAACCCAGAAAAAATAAAAATGTATGTGAAGTTCACACATTTCAGAGTTTCCTAGCCATTTAGTAAGTGAAAAATATCAACAGAAGGTAAGAATGATGAATGTCATTATTCTTTATGAATTCATTTTTTTATCATTATTCGTCTTAATAGTCTTCTAGATGCCTCACATTACAAGCTCAAAAATAATTACTTTTTCAAATAATACATAAAAATATGACAGGTTTCGAAAAAATAATCTAATCAAATATTCCGGTTTATGTTAATTTACATTACTCTGACTTTATTTCTAGAAAACAGGATGGGGGATAAAAGTTTTTGGTCACATTTTTTGAAATAATCGCATTAAAATAAAAAACTAATAATTTTCGTTCGTTAATTTATGCTCCAAGACCTTCGAAAAATTATTAGTTCAGCGTATTATTTCAGTTCATATCAATGTGCATAACTCTGAATTTTTTTTAGATTTATGAATCAACCTCTATGGAAAATAGGGAGGTGGAACAAAAGTTTTTTGGCACATTTTTAGCAAAAATTACGTCAAAATATTATTTTTCTTTTCAACCTCATTTGAAAATTTAACATTTTCTTCTTTTTTTTTGTACATGTGCAATTTGGAAGTCTCAGTATTTTTCAATATGCAGAGCAAAGAACTGTACATGCATGTAAAATTTCAACTCTTTGTTTAGCCTACAGACACTCATGAATGGTGGTACAATGGTTTATATGATACTGTATTTCAAAGTAGAAAAAAGTAGATAGCGCTGCGAACCGAGTACGATTTACACTGATCAAATATAGTATAGCGGGAAATTTAAAATAAGTTACAACTAGGGCATAGGCGTAGCAACTGGGTTAGCAAGTGATTTTTTTTTTATAATAAAAAAGGTTAATAAGATATTGAAATAAACAAGGCAGATAATACACTTACGTTATTTATACGACATAAATTCAGTTTAATGGGAAATTTGAAAAAGTTAAAAAAATATTAATTTTAAAAATTATTTTCGATATATACAGTCTGTTCCAAACGGTTAGACGGAACTAAATGGGAATTTCGTTCTTTTAGGTTGTCACGAGAAGGGATCTTGCTTGGGTTATTTCATTTTTCACGTTGGAATGTCACAATTTAAAATTCCAACAATGAAACCATGGAAACGAATGACATTAAATTATTATTTTTTATATATTTTAATGACAAAAAAATTAATAAATGGGAAATTTGTATTAAGAATGACACAAAAAATCAAAATATAAAGAAAATGACAATTTAAAATGATATTAACCTTTACCAAAAAATGTTTATTGTACGTATGATTTACAAAGCTTAAACAAAACGGTCGAAAAGCACGATTTAAACGATGAAAGTAACTAGATTGCAAAATCTAGTTCCGCCTAACCGTTTGGAACAGACTTTTTTTTGTAAAAAGTGAGATTTGGCTAAAAGAGTTTAAACAAAGCAATAAAACAAACAATATATCTTCAGAACTAAAGTTTCTTATTTAAATAATTATTGTAAATAAAAATTAAAAATATATGTATATATGAAGGTCTAAAAATTATATCAATAACTTCTTCTTTGGGCACAATCAGCTGGGCTGTCTTTTGGCCAAAAAAATATATAACTGCGTAAAAATAAATTACATGGAGAATGTTCTCCATAAAACCTACGCCAAGAATATAAATAAAAGTCTAAATATGTAAATAATAACAAAATATATGAGAAAAATTAAATAATATAAATAATATATATTTCCAATGTACGACACTGAACATCTGTCAACTTGGACTAAAAACAATATTTTTACAGTGTAATAGGGATGACGATCTAAACCAATCCGAAGCAAGGACAAACAGCTCCTATCTTCTTACACACATTTTTCTACTTTGAAATAGACCATAGTTAAAAATCAGCTGTGGCCATCACAAAACATCTCATGTTGTACAGCAACTTTTAGTCCGAGAGCTAGCAACGTTTTCGAGAAAGAATTTTAGGTCGGCTGGTTTTTCGATATTTCCCATTCTTAATGAAGTTAGGTAGGGATACGGTACGTCTGGCACCTGGGAGCAGTTGCGTTTACCTGTGCGCATCTCGCCTGTACAGGTAAAAAGTGGATATTTTGAAATCATTTTAAGACATTTGTTTTTTTTATATAATTTTCTATGTCTTTTTAGCATTATAAATTTATAGTTGCCAGACAGTTTCGTTGTTGCTAACATTGCGCCAGATCTAATTTAAGTATTTAAAAAATAATATTTTTCAAACCATTTTAGTATAGCTGTAATTTTAATATGATATAGTTCTGTAATCGAAGAATACAATATTAATTTGCCAGACGGAAATTCCGTTGTTTAACTAGGAACCAGACCAATTTAAGTCCCGGGGATAATAGATAAGTTAGAAGAGTGTGGCAGCTTATTCGTTGGTTGCGTGAGAGAGATAGCTGCAACAGAGGGCGTTAGAGAGAGACAGGTTATGTAGGTTAGAATTTCATATAAAAATAGAGCAGAATAATAATTAAAGTAAAATGAGATGACAACAACTGATAAAAAATATTATTAGCAAAATAAAACAAATTATTTATTTTAAATGTGTAGAAAATGAAACATAAAATGTAATTCAGAATTTTTATTGAATAATTCTGTCACAATAAAATGTTACATCGTCAGTATCATCGTCACTGCTATCATCTTTATCACTCCTTATATCATTATTATTATCAGTCCTTATATCGTTATTATTATTGTACTCAGATGTATCGTCATTTTCTAGGACCTGAGTATATGTAAAAAAATTAAAAAAAAAAAAAATTAATAAAAAATTAAATAAAAATATTATTATTTTTTAAATTTTATTATTCGCCATTTTTGTCTGGACAAAAAACACATTTTTCTTTTTCCGCAATCATCACGATAAAATTCTGCTTTATTTTATTTTATAAAAACAAGCAAACATAAACACTCATGTGGTCGACGCCAACTTAAAAAATAGCAGCTGTGATTGTTTTACTGTTATCTCTTCTAACTCACCTATTCTCCCCGGGACTTCAATGGGTCTGGTTCCTAGTTAAACAACGGAATTTCCGTCTGGCAAATTAATATTGTATTCTTTGATTATAGAACTATATCATATTAAAATTACAGCTATACTAAAATGGTTTGAAAAATATTATTTTTTAAATACTTAAATTAGATCTGGCGCAATGTTAGCAACAACGAAACTGTCTGGCAACTATAAATTTATAATGCTAAAAAGACATAGAAAATTATATAAAAAAAACAAATGTCTTAAAATGATTTCAAAATATCCACTTTTTACCTGTACAGGCGAGATGCGCACAGGTAAACGCAACCGCTCCCAGGTGCCAGACGTACCGCATCCCTACCTAACTTCAATAAGAAAGAGAAATATCGAAAAACCAGCCGACCTAAAATAAACTTTTTTGTGACGTTGCTAGCTCTTAGACTATTTCTTCAAATACAATTTTTATAAATATTTGTTACAAAATATTAGCAAAATTTGAAAAATGATACGAGTAAATTTCCATTTCCAGTTAATTGATTTTTACGAAAAGTTGAGCAAATGGTGGCATTGATATTAAAAGTTAAATATTGTCAGAAAAATCCGTTTAGCTAAATTCCTTCTACACCTATCCATGAACCAACAAATAAACTGACATCATGTAAAAAAAAAAAGTCAAAACGTTATGTAAACACCTCAATTCGCGGACATTCATCCAAATCTCGAAATTTCAATATCGACATAATCACTATACCTCCCTTATACATGTGGAGGTCGGTAAAAATGGAAAAACATATAGTATGTCTATTAAAAGTACCTTTTTTTATTTACAATAGATGCTTCGGCTTCTAAGCCATTAGCATTACATATATATAAGGTAAATTTGTATAATTTTGCGTATATAATAAATATTTTTTACAACATGATAGTATATCACAGATTTAGTTATATATAAGGTTAGGTTATTTATATTTGGTCGTATAGGTTTATGTCTTTGAGGTAGTCCGTTATGTTTTGTGTTTTTTGTTTTATTGCTGAGGGCTTCTTTTATGTCTGATAGTATTTGGTAATTCTGTCGTTCGGTAGTGTATTTTACACAGTCTGTAATAATGTGTTTTACTGTCAGTGGTGTCTGGCAAGGTTCACATTGTGGTCTGTCCTCTTTTTGGAAAATATGTCCGTGTGTCAGTAGGCAACAACGTTCCCTCAAAGCTGCGCGCAGTGTCTTTATCCCTTTCGCGCAGTTAAAATATCACTCGCGCACGTAATGCAAGTAATTGTTGAAATTTTTTGGGCTTAAATGCCTATTGTTAATTAAAAACTAAAATGTATAAATTTCAAAATTATTTCCTCCTCTAAAATTCTGCCCACAAGAAGCTCAGTGCCCATTCCGGCTTAGAGGGAACATCGATAGGCAATGTCCGATTCTAAGTCTGGTAATAATTATTTGGTCTTTTCTTTTGTCTAATGTCTTCCAGGTCTTCGTTTGTTCTTTTATTTGTCTAAGTTTGTTGTTCGTCGTTTGGGTCCGTTCATTTTGCCAGGTGTCTTGGATTTTGTTTGTTATGTGGTTCTTTAAAAAAGTACCTTTGATAAATACTGTTTAACTTCTTTGAAAATTTGGGTATCAATTTTTTTTCTGTAAAACTCTGGTATTGAATCAAGTTGTTCTCTTTGCATTTGTAATTTGTTCTTTTTGTCCCCTCTGAGCAATGTTCCTTGACGTGAGTTATTGATCACAGCTGCTACATTATACCAAATTTTCTGAGTATCTGGAATCTTCACGTTATTTTTTCCACTAGCTTCAGGCACTCCTACAAATAAATTGTTAAGATCATCAGCTTATTTAACTGCTAATATAAACAATATTTTTACATCAAAGTCTATAAGCATACATAGTCCGCAAATTTAGTATTCCATACACATTACAAGGGCTGTGAAATGTGCACAACGTGAAATAAGCTTGAAGGCGACGTTCAGCGCAGCCCGAATCTTTTAGCATAGAAAATAGTGATTAAGAGGCGATTGGCGATGATATCCAGTGAGCGGGGACATCCCGCGATTCAGCTTCTGATTGAACTGGGATAAAACTCCATTCACAATAAATATGAGATGACGTCACACTTGGTTATTTTAAGTACCAATGGGCGCGTTCGTCGCCCTAAACAGTTTATTACGTTTACCTTCTGAACGTTACCGTTGACAGTCAATAGTTTACTAAATATCTCAACGTAAAAATTTTACGTTTAGTTATGGTAACTTGTATACCTAACCTAAATTTTTAGCGAGAAATTTATACAAGATACTAGTTAAATAGCACTGGAGCTAACAAATTGATTAATTCTGCCACTTGAGGACGTGACAGTCTAAAATGGTTTTTAAATTCTGTTAGACTATAGTTCCTTATCACATCTTCATATCCCAACATTATAAGCTGGCACATTCCTAACAGGCACAACATTTATAGGTGCCGCATAGTTATCCACTGCCACTTGGATAACATTAAAATCTATATCAGGGGCGCTCAAACTTAAACCATCGGCGATCGACCATAAAAGCATTAGGCGGCAAGCGATCGACTAGGTAAAAATAAAATACAAAGTTCATAAATGGTTATATTTATTAATTGCAAAGATATAACAACTAATGTTATTTTAATGTTGATGAATGGCATTGCATGTCGTCTGCATACTTTTCATAAAACGGCACATAATTACAAAGTGCCAAACGCAAGCATGAATTAAGATGTTCGTCACTAAGCCGAATACGATATTTAGATTTAATTATTTTCATTTCGGAAAACGCAGACTCGCACAAATAAGTTGACCCAAATAATGCTGTTAACTGAAGGGCTATTTGTTTCAAACATGGATATTTTTCTTCAGATAAACAAGCCCAAAACTTGTTATCTGTTGCTCTGGCTTTGAGATGTATATCTGACATAATTTTCAAGACTGGAATGAGATCTACCTCATTCCAAATAATATCTATTAAATGTTAAATCTTAAATTATCATCTATTATTCTTCAGTTTAACATTTTTTCATTATTATCAGATAGTTTAACATTTAATGTTCGTTACTAAATTAATAACTATTAAATTACAATAACTGTAAAAAAAGATTTAAAATACTTTTTATAAATATGTACGCCATCGACTTAAAAACCTCTCGCGATTTACCAGTCGATCGCGATCGACTGTTTGAGCGCCCCTGATCTATATCTTCGTCAAACAAAAAATTATCTATTAAGGCTCATTTACATTTAGATACAAGTATGAGGATTTGTATGAAATACAAGTATGAGCTCATACAAGTATGATCATAAAAGTCAACATACACATGTCAATATACAAGTCTAAAATCATGTCATTTTTGTGCTCTGTTTACACTGGCATACACGCATAAACTCTCAAAAAATGTCTAGTGATGACGAGGAGACTTTTTTGTATTTATGTACATGTGCATTACTTCTGTCAAAATCACGAAAAAGAAAGCGTAGATGGTGGCAGCGATATTTTTCAGCGATAAATGCCCATGGATTTGACAAATTATACAAATTGTATGAGCTCATGTATGAGGTGATGTATCGCGACAAGTCAATTTGACTTGTATCTCATACAAGATTATTTTAAAAGAGAGCGAGATAATGCTGGACCTTTAATGAATTTGAAATGTTTGGAGATGTAAGTAAATATTAAATTTTGTTTATATCTATGGTCTTTTCACTTGAATATTTTTCTACAAATAATTGGTAATTAACTTTTTAGAGAGTTTATTTATTTATTTAATCAGTGACTATACAGATTTGTACAGTAGGGCACAAGTCCATTTACATAGTACTAGGGGAAAAAAAGTAAAGGTCAATTTTGAGAGTTGCTCCTGCATTAGACGTCAGCATTTCTAAAGTGAATAAAATCGATGCACAACAATTGAAAGGTAAATCTGTCAGTAACCCGAAAAAGAAACGAACACATACTAAATCTGTTGTAGAATTAAACAATTTTACAACAGTTGAGATACGTAATGTAAAAATGCCAAATTTCAACATTCTATGTTAAGTCGTTTGGCTAAAATTTCTACCATACAGACAGACACATGAATGACATTATAGGGGTTTTCCATGTTGGGTGATATTTCTATAACGTACTTTTATCTTATTCTGTATATTGTGTTTGTATATTTTAAAAGATTTTGTAATTTGTAATGTGTCTGACCAAAAACAATATTTCATTTTGTATCTTGGTCGATAAATAAATATTATATTATATTAATAAAATATATTTTATTTACATTTGTTACGTTCATTCTTTTTTCTAATTTTAACCTATAGGTCTGTAGAGCCATAACAGTTTATTATCATCAGATGCAAACTTTTTGAACTTGCAATAATATTTGAATATTCATTATTCAAAGTAAAATTGTATCGAACATCTGAAATTCAAATATTCAAAACTTTCTATTCGAATAAAAAATTTGTCTCTTTATCATTGCTTTCCAACATCTTTAGGTGGGTTCGAGAAGCAAGCTCGGAGTCACTCTGTTTAACTCTAGAGCAGCGGTCGGGGAACCGGGGTATATTACCCCAAATGGGGTAAAAATGAAATTTCTGGGGGTTATAAAGAAATTTTTCCAATTTGCTATTTTATAAACGTGTTAGTAGCGCACTAAGGAAAAGGGTGTTGAGGGGCTTGACCTTTTTTTTTTTGCTCATCACTTAGATTTTGGGAGGTGAGGACCTTTTTTTTTGCTCTTCATTTGGATTTTGAGAGGTGAGGACCTTTTTTCTTGTCACTTAAAATTTCTTTTACAAGCCAATAGGGTAACGTAGGTGTAAAGAAATATATCTTTGGGTAATGGGTAAAAATGTTCCCCGACCCCTGCTCTAGAGCGTTTCTCGAGCGGTCTGGAGTTAAACAGAGTGACTCGGGACAATCCGAGTTTACTTCCCGAACCCACTCTGTGTATATGACACCAGGCAAAAAATTAAAATAAGTTGTATAAAAAGGATAAAAAGAACGATAGAATTTGTATAATCTGTCTCATTTTGTAATACGAAACTATGGTAGATCTGGTTACTTTGGTGACCGTTGTGGTGTAAATAGACTTTTATGGAAACATGTGAACTTGTAGCTCTGGCTTTTAAGTTTTTGGTTAAGTTTTATTATTTGAAGGTTATATTCACTCAAAAACTACATATGTCAGCTAACAAATTGACATGTCAAAATTGCGATTGACATGTCAAAATTGTGATTGACATACCAAATATTTTGAGAGGTGCCACTTCAGAATTACCACCCTAAGATGATATTTTAAATATACAACATAAAAAAAATAATTTCCCTCTTAGTTTCGTATTACAAAATGAGACAGATAATATTACATTACACACTTAATCATACATTCACAGTCATAATTTAAACCATAAATTTCGCGACAGATTGGTGGGAAAGAACTGCTGATTCCTTTCCTCCATAGGAAATATTCGTTTTAAATCTTTTTTTAGAAGTAGTTCGAATAACCTAACTTTTTTGATAATTAGAGAAGTGGCAACATGGGAAGTTTTGCAACTGTGACGTCATCTCATTGTTATGATAAATGGACTCTAACAACAGTAGGATGATAGTGGAAGATCTTTGCATATTTGATTTTTTTCTCGTGGTCTTGTGTGCGTGTGTTATATTTGAATAATCTCATAAATAAAAATCCATTTGTTTGTCTGTCTGTTCTTTATGCAAAGCCAAACGGATAGACCAATTTTCACCAAACAGACAGAACTGATACAGTGACCCATGTGTAAGAACACTTAGTTTATATTACAATTAATCTTACTTACCTAATAACTGACAACATACTCTAAATATTGCTTTCCATTTTTGATTACCAGAGACACAAAATTTTTCATATGATTTTGGTTTATTAACTGCTTCCTTCGGATTAGGCAGGTGTAAAGTTCCAGCTGATATTTTTATTCCTTCCTTGCTGTTCCAAGAGCCATTTAAGTTGCCTTCGATTTTGTAACCAGAACTCAAGGTAAGAACACCTTTACCATTAAATTTACCAGCTGCACGAAACTCACCTTCATAATAAGCTCCGTCCTCAAACATCATTAATCCAAGTCCCTAAAACATTACATATTTTATAAAGCAATGTTTTTAATTTATCTATTATAAAAATTGGTGTGAAATGTGAATTTTAAGTCAAGAAATTGTGGATACATATTAAAAATCATAAAATTAGATAATGCTTCCATCTATCAACTTACAAGTTTACTTAATTACGAGATGTGCGCGAGATCAAGCTAGTTATCCAGTTGTACAGTTCCCCAGTTTGCCAATTAGGTACTGTTAACACGATATTGGAAAAATTGAACTTTAGTTTAACCCAACGGGGGGTTATACGGTGTGGGCAAACCTTTTTTAACATATTTTTGGCAAAAATCGTGTTAAAACAAATAAATTTAAAAAACTACTTTTCGTTCCTTACCACACCTTAAATTAAAAAAAAAAAAAAAAAATTCGATAATTTACGAAATAAACGCTATTCCAAACCTTTAGGCGCAACTAAATGGAATTTAATTTTTCTTTAGTCACATAAATTCAAAAAATTGGGTGTTCAAAACCTTATTTTTTCTTTTAACTAAACAAGGCACAAGGATTTCATAAATTTAACCTGCAGATTTCTATCTTTTACCGTTTTCAAGATAGAATTGTTTTAAATTTTCAAAAAATTTAATAAACAACCTTTCTTTAAAAAAATCTTCAAAATGTAACCTAAGCCCATTTAGGACATTAGGATTATAAAAATTCCAACCGCTGGTCTTCATATATTATAGTTTTTAAGATTCAGTCACGCGAAATACAATTATGTTGTAAAATTCGCCTATTTCAAAACGATTTAAATTAAAAATGAGCACGGCTCGTAAGGCCCCAATTTTTTTACAAGATACAAAAACAATGAGAATTTTAAAAAGTCAAACCGCAGGTTTTATCTTTTACACTTCTAGAGAGAGGATTTTCAAAAATTTTAAATTTCACAAAAATATTTTATTCAGGATTTGTCTTCAAAATGTCACCTAACACCATCTAGGACCACAGGATTCCAAACATGTAAACCGTGGGTCTCTATCTCTAATAGTTTCGTGCAGTGCCGCAACAAGGGTGGTGCGAGAGGTGCCGCCGCACCAGGCGTCGGATTCATAGGGGCGCCAAATTTTTTTTTTTTTATTATTATCTTTTATATTAATAAACTATAATCAACACAAATTTGATTTCATAATCGAAAGTTTCAAATGGCAGGCAAGATCATTAATTGATGACTGTACAACTGCCACTGCAATGCAATTATTATAAGTGATCCACACTTAAAGATGTGTACCCTAATATTGACATTGCACTGCGCATATTTTTAACGCTCCCTGTAACTATTACTTCGAATGAACGCAGTTTTAGTAAATTAAAGTTAATAAAAAATTATTTGCGTTCTACAATGGGCCAAGAGCTTGTAAAATTTAGCTTAAATATCAATAGAAAATACTACAGCGCAGTCATTAAATTATGAAGACTTAATTAACGAATTTGCACAGTTAAAAGCCAGAAAAATTTATTGAATTTTCCATTCCATTAAAGTGATTATATAATATATTATTAAAATACCTAAATATTTATTATTTTTTGTTCAAATATCCCTTTTTTTTGTCATTAAATATATATTTTTTTATTTATTTTGTTATTCAATTATGTAATATAATATTTCTTTAGCCCTTTTATGATTCATTTTAGGTGTTTTTCATTTTGTGTTTTATTGACCTAGAGTTTATATTTTATCCCTTTTTATATTAGTTGATTATCATGATTTTTGAGTTTATTAAAAGATTTGTAACATAATTTGTTAATATAATCGTTAATATTGCAATTTAAACCAAACCAAAGAAAAATGTTAAAACTAAACTAAAAAATAATACCAACGAATGTTTTTTTTTAATTTTTTTTTTTTTTATACATTTATTGTTAAAAAAATGACTTTATAATATATATTTATGTATGTTCCTTTACTGGTAATGAGATAGTTCCTTTATTAGGAGTAAGTGTTCCTTTTCTGGCGCTTTTGTGATTTTTATGAATAAAGTTATGTTTTTTATTTTTCTAAGTTATTCTTTTATTTTCACTTGCATCAAAATAAAACAATAAGATTTTAAGGATTCTCTATAAAATATGATAAGTAAATATCTTGAATAACATTTTGGTGAAGAAAACAACGTAAGTAAATGTTTTAAACGTTCTCTTACTGATGCAACTACCCAACCATAAAATTATAAAAATTGCGTATGTAATTAGTGAGGGGGGGGGGGGGCAAATAATTTTACGCACTAGGCGCCAATTTATGTTGTTGCGGCACTGGTTTCGTGAGATATAGTTATACAAAAATAAAATTTAACCGATTTAACAATAATTAAAACGGTCACAGTTGTAAGAGGCTTAAATTTGTGCAAGTGTGCGAAACAAAAAAATGTTTAAAATAATCGTATATTTTGGGAAATTAGCAGAATTGAAGTTATTATAATATTTTTGTGTTGACTGAATCGAAAAATACATTTTTCATGAATTCGAAAAATTGACTAACTTTGCGCCGCTCAAACGTCGAGACAGTTCATTCCACAAAAAAAAAACTTATGAAAACTAAATTATAGAGCAGTGGTTCCCAAACTTTTTCAGTTCCGGGTGCCCTTAATGTATTAAAATTTTCCCGCGGCGCCCCAATTCAATACATTCAATTTTTCATTTTATTTTATTAGACAGTTGAAAATATGAAACTATAATAAGTGATGATCTAAAAAAAGGTCCTCACTTCTAAACTACAAAGTGAAGACAAAAAAAAAGAAACTGCAAAGTGATGATCAAAATAAAAAAGGTCCTCACTTCTAAACTATAAAGTGATCACAAAAAAAGGGCCTGGATCTTCGCGGCGCACCTGTAGCCTAGCCACAGCGCACAGTTTGGAAAACGCTGTTAGAGAGAATTTTACCCTCTAATAACCTCTTTATTTCATATATTTATAAATATATTTTTTTCTATTTTGCAATGGAACGGAGATATTAGCAAAAAAAAAAACCATTTATTTGCACCTTTTTAGATAAATTTCTAAATTTCGGCAAAAAATTTTAATCACAAAATGTGACCAGGAAAACTGCACCTCAAGACCTATTAATCACACCAATTTCCCAAACTATCGTAAAACTTTCTTTGGAAAACTACGAATTTCCTGAACTAGAAGATAAGATGAACATACAGAGAAATTTTGAATTGTTGGAGAAAAAATAAATAAATATACGGCCCAATTCTGTAAGCAAGTTACTACAAAAAAGTTACAATAAAAGTTGCTAAATACAAGGTCAGTAACTTTTTTAGCAACTTTCACGAAATCCGCATTCTGTAAGAAAAAAGTTACTATGAAATTAGTAACTAGTTGCTAAAAAAGTTATTATGGATAACAACTAACAGAAAGCAGTTGCTACACTTAGTAACTTCAAAATAACTTGGTAAAATCGTGAAAAATTGCAATTTTTCTGTTTAATAATGAATTATTTCAAGCATTTTACAATGAAGAGCAACATAGAGACAATAATTATAGAAGGATTTTTATTTTATTTTCTGTATAGCACAAAATTCTTCGAGTTCTTTATTTCAATTTCTATTTTTTTTTTGTTTATTTACATTTGTTTTATAATAGTATAACAGTACAATATTTTTTAAATGTATTAACTACGACTGTCAATAGAAGCTGCGCACACAAGGGGGTGGTCGAAGAGTTCAGACCCCCTCCCCCAAGGATTTGAAAAATCAAATATTTATTTAATAAAAACTAAGCGATTGCAAATAAGAATCACCTTTTTTATTATTAAAAATTAAATTATAATCATTAATATATAAACCCAGTCCTCTCCATAAAAACACAATACATTTGTATTATATTACAGATATTTTTTCGAAATGGACCCTTCCCAGATCAATGTTTTAAGTGCGCGCCTGTTCAATGGCTATCCGAACTTCTTTAACTGTATTTCACCCAATTCATTTAAATTTGGACTATAACTTGCACCACCAGATAGAAAACAGTAACCACATAGCACATCACCACAGCACCACCACTCGTTCCTGTCAATTATTTTTTAAACACTCGTATCACCGACCATGACCGGGTTATTTGCCAGGAAATTCAACAGAATTTCCATCTGTTTGCAATTCTTTTTCTGATTTTGTTTATAAAACATTTTTCGTTTAACCTCAGAAACTCATAACATAGCTGTCAAACTCAATTAAATACGAATACCTCGCCTGCGCAGAACGTAATCTGCTTCTAGCTTCACTTCTTTGTAGCAACGTAGTAACGTTTAATTTAGTAAAATATAACTTGTTATAAGAACGTTGCTTGTGCTTATGCTTGGAGAATACCAATTGTTTGGCGATTGATAAGAAAGTTACTATAAAAGTTATTTCGTAGCAACGTTACTCAGTAGCAACTATCCTAGTAACTTTTTACAGAATCGGGCCGATAGAAACTTAAAATTTAACCAAAATTGAAAATTTCAGTACAGAATGTGACCTCCTGGAGCCCTTAGGACAGTTTTCCAGTGATTATTCAATATGGAAAATCATTATTTTATGCGTCAATTCAAGTACAATCCCTAGACAAATCTTGTGTATATTAAACTCACCGTCAAAACATCTTGATTAAAAACTCCTGCATAATAAACCCCATCACTGGTGACAATCAGACCGTTTCCATGTTTCTTATTATCCAGCCAGTTCCCCAGATATTTTTCTCCGTTCGTGATGTCGTCCATGACTCCGTATCCACATCTACTGCCCTGAACCCATTCTCCTATGTACAAGGAGGCGATGGGTGCCATGTGGTGTCCTTCCTTCTTGACGCCGTGGCCGTGTGGTTGCCCATCCTTGAAATTACCGTCGAATTGGTCTCCAGTAATATATTTCATTATACCGCGACCATTTTGCTGATTGTCTTTCCACATGCCTTCATATATGCCTGCAAAATATTTTAAAGATAGCAAAATTAAACATTAGGATAGTTAAAAATATCTAAAGTACATTAATAAGTGGCAAAAGTTCGAACTGTGCTATTTTTAATTAAGAAAATATGTGGTTTTTGAATTTGTTAACATAGCGAAGTATGTTAATAAACTTTGTTTAAGATAACTATGAGACGTCACAGTTGAGAAATTTGATCTATTGCTAGTTCATTATTTATTTACAATTGTCAAAAAAAGTTAGATTAAATCCAAGCGCTTTCAAAAAGAAATGGAAAACCTATATTTCTGGAGGAAAGTGGTTAATTTGAATTATGATGCAGAGCAGTGCATCAAAACAGTGTGCCGCGAAATTTATGGTTTAAATTGTACTATGTATGTAATATAATGTTCAGTATCATATAAATTTAATAAAATAAAATGATAATTTCAGTGTATAAGAATCATTAAAAATTATTGTTAGAAATGCTTTTTTTTAAATTAAAAATTAAATTTATTAAAATTCAAATCAATTTTATTATTTTAATTTTTCGCCTTTAAAGTGTCGCATAGACGAAAAGATCGAAAAGCACTGATCGAGACATTTTTTTTATTATTCGAATTTATGTCAAAGTGAACTATGACGGAACAATGCTGTTAAAAATGTGGCAACGTAGGAATAGGCTACCAACCTGTAGAAGCCAAATATAACAACTGAGTAATGCTTCTACATTGGTTATATTACATTCTAACATTCGCATCGTTATATTTCGGAATCTCGCTTCAAATTTTTTTAGACGATAGGCACGCACCCAGGGACACACGTTGGGCTATTATAGATTGCAAAAGTGTTCAACACTGCGGACCGTAATATACCCGAAAATAACGGCCTACATTAAATTTATGCCCCTTCCCAGCACCAGGTAATTTTCTAAACCCCCCACCCTCAGGTGATTTTTTGAATTTCTGTACCTGATTCTTAAGTGATTTTATTAATTTCTGGTCTTCTTCGGGGGATTTTTACAATTTTGCCTTCCCCAACCCCAGATGTTTTTCTGAATTTTTACTCTGAATTTGATTTTTATTCTGAAGTTTTGCCTCCGCCAACATATTATTTAATCCGGCTCTTTTACATAGTAAAATAAAAACCTGGGTTTTCCCTGCTTGTTAAAAAGCTAATGCGTTTTCTTGGATTCTGAGACAATCTATACGAGCATAGAGTGAGTTACCCTTTAAAACTACGAAAATTATGACAACCGGCAACACCGTCATGAATCGAATTATGACGTCATATTAAATTTAACGTAAACGTCTTTTTCCTTGAAACATTATACAGGGTGGTGAATTGAAAATTTATAATTATTTATTTACTAATAAAATTAATATATTTATGATAAATTGAATTTATTATTTGGATTTCTGGTCTTTTATGTAAATTTGTTTATAAAGCATGGCTATGTGATAAAGAACGCTTTATAACATTTTTGATTTTTAAATTAGAGTTTTAAATTCTAAATAAATTTTATGTCTTGCATTTTTTGTCTTTAACAATTAGAGAAGCAGGAAATAACATATTAATTATTTTACATGTTAAATCGCTAGGGCCGACAGGTCAATTCACCACCCTATATACATATTATTAAAAGAATTAAACGTACTGAAAAACTTACCAACACTAGGATTTTCCAGTCTTCCATAACCATGCATTTGATTATTTTGAAACTGGCCCATATAATATCTTCCATCATGCCAATCTAATTTACCACTTCCATGCATCTTTCCATTCAACCATCGTCCAATGTACGTTGAATCTTTATAAATAGGACTTTTAATAAAAGTATAAGAAGCGGTTCTTATCACAGGCGGCTGATTTGCATTGCTTTTATTTAAACAATATTTTATTGCATTTTGTATCGATTGTAACCAGTCAGACTTTTCTTCCGATGTGGTCGTGTACAACTGGTACGTATCTTCAGGCATTGTTAACAAAATAACATTCTGTAAGTTATCATTATTTTGCTGTGGTTCTGCCCATACTGTTAATAAATTATGTGTAATAGGTGATGAGCCATTTATATGTATAAACATATCGCTCAAAAGTATAAAAATATGTGTCGAAAAACGTCCAGCGTTACTTAAAAATATTGCATTATTTCTACTGTCTTTAATTAAACGTCTGTCTAGATTACGTAAATCTTCAACACATTTCCCTGTATTTTCCCAAAATTTACGTGTAATATCAGCTTCATTCCTCTTTTTCTCTTGTTCCGTAATAAAATTATCCCACTTTGATTTAATATCTAATAATCTATAGTCCTGAGGAAATGGATTACGTAATAATTTTTGGATGATCAAACAATATATTGATAATCGGTTTAATGCGTGGGTAAAAAGCCATTGAACGAGGTACTTTGCACTTTTTTTACCCTTCTTCTGCATACTTAATTTGTATAATTGTTGGGGAATATCGATGATTTGTGATATGTATAAAAATCCGTTTACAGATATAATATTACAAATTATTTTTAAATAATTTTTGTACATAAATAAATGCTCTTCAAAATGTTTTAACATTATTATCTCATTAACTGGAATGTATCCGTTGCAATATTGAACTAAAGAATTTATATTCGCTGCAGTAAAATAACATATTTCATTATAATATCTACAAAGTGTTTCGTAGACATTTAAATCAGGTGTGTTCAAGTTTTTCTTTTCGAGAGGTTTTATAAGCAACATTTGTACAGTTGTGAGTTCTTCTAAATATATTTGTTCTAAAGCTATGTCTTCTAACAATGGATTCTCGACATTTATATTATTATTATACAAAGTATACATTGATGTGGACAGTAGTTTATTTTTAACTATTTTCCTGTTTAAATTTTTTAATTCTATATCCTGATTATTTTCTTCATTTGTTGGTAATCTTATTTTAATTATCTTTTCTGTAGAACCCTCTGATAATTTACCTAAATAATATAATTTATTTCTACTTGTTAAAATGACGGTATGACTGTTCCCACAAGCAACATCTATAATACGGTCTCCAGTGTCACCTATAACGAATAAACTGGGGGAGCTAATGTGTGCTCTTTTATCTATAGACACCTGGTGATACTGATTTTCACCCCATATAAAAGTACGGCCATCCAAAGTTAATACAGCAGTATGGCAATATTTAGCATGCACTTTTTGTACACCTATATTTGATAATTTGGTTATCATTACAGGTTTATCTCTATTGATTGTATCTCCTATGCCTAATTGGCCGTGTATTGTATTTCCCCAAGCCCATAATTCAGTACTTAACAAAGAATGACCTGATTTAAAAATTAAATTGCACTTTTCTTGTAAATTTTGCTCAACGAATTCTTTTTCTGAAGTGCATTGACTAGAAGATAGTAAGAAATCATCCCTTGAGCTACCACCTGATTCACTTCTTAAATCTAAACTTTCAGCTGCTTCGGTGGTATCAGAACTACCACTCACATGTCTTGAAATTGTTTCTCCAACTGTTTTTACTCCTTCAAAAACTAAACTCGCCATGTTTGAGACGTTTTCTTTTATAATTCGTGTGGGACGTTCTGTACATTTTGCTAAATTTAATGAGATTTGACGTGTTAGATAATCTGTGTTGCGGGCTATTATATTTTTTCCTGGTTGGTCAGTAGATTCTTCAACATACTGAACAAATTTACGGGTTTGTTCTGAATCTGAACTTTCTGTACCTGTAACAAATCATATTTATTCTTATTAAAATATTCTTGAAATAAATAATAACTAGAACTGCTTGTATAAATTTTTTATTAGTTATCTAGTAAATGAAGGCGGTCAACAGAGAGCCCAAATTGGAGGTCTGTATAGGCCAAATTATTAAAATTTTATCCTGCGCAGCCTGTTATGTTAGCAGCCTGACCAAATCCAATCCCGAAAAATTTTAAAAACTATTTATTTGTATACAGGGTGCCCATTTTTTGAGTCTTTCCACTGGGATGTCGTGAACCGTACGAGATACGAAGTCGGTTAAATTGTGGCAAAGTTATCGCATTAGTTGGTCACTTTAATGATGTATTTGGTTCTCTGGAAAAAAACACAGGTCACTAGATACAAGGAAAAAATGATTTTGGTCGATTTACTTTTTGGCTTATAACTTTTTTGTTTCAATTCATACAAGTTTCTAATTTGCACGTTCTACAGGCACTTTTTTACAAAGAATTCACAACCGTCCTCAAATTTGTTATAGCTTGTATCATTTACGAGATATTCATACTATCAATTTTCATATGGGGCTAAAACTGGTCTTTAAATGCATTAAATCGAGATTTTTTTTCTCTTTCCGATGATATAAAACGCATCCAAATTAAAATGAAAATTAACTGAGAAGTTAAAAAATTAGTGGGTTTAAAACATAATGTATGTTTAGCATTACAATAAATGCTCGAATGTTTCACCTTCAACCGCTCCAAACAGAGCTCTATTATTTTCCTTAAATTAGGTATTGCTCGTCTGACATCCCTTCCCCTTATTTTATGTGTTAGAACAGGGGTTCTTAAACTTATGTAGTCCGAGGACCCCCTCTTGAACAACATTTTTTTTGCGGACCCCATCCCAACCCTAGGCATTTTACATCGTTCTTGAGACTTCATTTCTGGCTCAATAATCTCATAGGCACTACGTTATAATAAATATTGGTAAAAATGTATCGCTGGTTATTTTATATAGATGATTTATATAGATGAACATTTTTATTAGCATATAGAATAAAAAACATAAAATGTATAAAAATAGTAGTAAAAAGAATTAAAAAAGTTACAATTTATAAAACGTTAAACTCATACAAACATTTCTTGGTCAAATATTGGTCAAAATAGATCTTATTATAGTGTTTCCTGTAAATAATTTGCAGTTGAATAAAAATAATTAAATTTTTCCCAATTATTGTTTAGTTATGTCAATAACTAGTTAGATAACAACAAGTCTTGACCATGTAGGATTTTTATTAAATGAGTTATTTGAATAAAATCGAAAAGTTAGGGGATGTAAAGTTATTGTCAAAATTGTTTCGCGGACCCCCAGGGGTCCGCGGACCACAGTTTAATAACCGCTGTGTTAGAGTGTTGACTATGTTTCCGTACAGCTCATTAATGTCGGCAGGAATTGTTTTGTAAATATGATTTTTCATTAATAAAGAAATAATCTAACAGAGATAAGTACGGAAAAAAAATTTGATTTTATGTCCAAAGTACACTTGCTCGAAATGAATAAAACCAATAATTTTCTAATTTTTCAGTGAATTTTCATTTTAATTTGGGTGCGTTTTATATCATCAGAAAAAATCTCGATTTAATGTATTTAAAGACAACTTTGAGCCCCATATGAAAATTGAAAGTTAGTATGAATTTCTCAAAAACGATACGAGTTATAAAAATTTTGAAGATGGCTGTGAATTCTTCGTAAAAAAGTGAACGTACAAATTAGAAACTTGTATGAATTGAAACAAAAAAGTTACAAGTAAAAAATTAAATCGACAAAAATCAGTTTTTTGCTCGTATCTAGTGACCTGTGCACTTTTCCGGAAAACCAAATACATCATTAAAGTGGACCGACTAACATTAAAATAACCGACTTCGTATCTCTTATGGTTCATGAAATCCCAATGGTTAGGCTCGAAAAACAGGTACCCTGCATATACTCTACTAGAATAAGGTGTTACATTACAATTTTAAGTTCAATAAGGGGACGTATTTAGGTCTAATTGTTCATTTAAGATGTTATCTGGATAGCTATGTTTAAGTTTATCAATTTCTACAGTTTCAAGCAATGAAAGTTTTTGCACTTCTTATATAAATGTAACTCTTTCATATCTGTTAATAGTGGAGAGGTGTGTCCAGTATCAAATAAATGTTTACTAAAATTGGAGTCCCTTTCCGGAATGAAATAATTTTTGATGCTCTTCAACTCTAGTAGCAAAACACTTTCATATTCTAAACCAGAGTTTCCCAAACTTTTCGAGCCGCGGAGCACTTTTCACGTGAAGAATTCGTCGCGAAGCACAATCATTGCTATATATCAGGTCCTCAAGGATGAAATTTGTAGTTAATAATATTGCCAACTTTAACAGCTTATTATTTGACATTGGCTTAATATTTTACCGTTCTTTTTTTTGTTGAAAAGTTACACATCTCGCCTGTTTAAAGAAATCATTGTATGCTCTAAAAAATACCAAAACCTTTTTTTTTAAACTAATTTTGTTGAAAATGGTACGGTCGGAAATTTGCATTATTATGAAGTTCTTATGTGGAACTACGGCCTACGGCATCGCAGACCGCGCGAAATATTAATAGTGTATTTGGCTCTAGTGTTACTACGCAACAGACAATGTCAAATTCGTTCGCCAAATTTCGTACAGGTAACTTAAAAACAAAACAAAAACAAAAACTGGCTCATCGATCACAGCAGAAATATACTGCAACCAACTGGATGAAATGATGCAAAAACTTAAAGAAAAACAGCCTAGATTGGCCAACAGATCGACTCCTATCTTATTGCATGATAACGCTAGACCACACACTGCACAAATGACTGTGGAAAAACTACAGGAATTGGAGTTGGAACTTCTTCATCATCCTCCATACTCAACAGACCTAGCCCCCACTGACTACCACTTCTTCCGCAATTTGGACAACTTTTTAATAGGAAAACAGTTTAATTCCGACAAAGCTGTAAAACTGGCCTTCCAGGAATTCATTGACTCTCGTCCGCCAGGGTTTTATACCACCGGCCTGAACAACCTGCCGCTTAAATGGCAAAAGTGTATAGACAATATGGGTGCATACTTTGATGAATATAATAATTCCTTAGATTTGTAAGTTATCAACCAGCTTTGCCTTTTTTTGTACAAATTTCATCCTTGACGACCTAATATTATAGCAACAGTAGTAGATGGAGTAGTAGTGGAGCACAGTTTGGGAAACTCTGCTCTAAACAATCTAGTTTATATACTTCGCTATTATTATTAATATCTGAATTATCTTTGGCACCGAATAATGTTTTGAGTTAAAAACCTTATTCACATTACACATGTCTATTTATTTATGTCTGGGAAAGAATATAATTCCCCACTGTTAAATTCACGCACAAGCTTCACACCCTGTCACGACAAATATATTCAACTGTACAAATTAAAAATAACAAATTTCGATAACTGTTGAAAAAATATCTACGTGCTTCCATCTAGAGACTTACAAGTGTACTTGATGGCTAAAGCTACCCAGTTCCCCAGTCAGTCAGATAAATAACGTAAACACGGTGTTGCAAAAAAATAATTATCATATCAAAAATTCCTGTTGTACTATTTCGGTTCACATTAATGTGAATTACTCAGATTTTTTCAGATTTTTAATTAACGCCCCTAGGTTATAAAGTACGGGACTAGAGTTTTATTAGTACATTTTTGGCAAAAATCATTTAAAAACAAAAAAAAAAAATTAAATGCTATTTTTCCTTCCTTAATCTACGTCTTCCTTTTGCCAACGGAGTGGCCGAGCTCATAAAAGCACGCAGTTCTGACTGATAAAAACAGTCTGAATTATGAGGTAGCTGGTTTAAGTCCCCATTGGTGATATTATTCAGGAGTGAATAATATGTTAACATTACTCCCATTTTCACTCATTCACTCCTCATCCAGGTCTAGGAGCTCGCCCCCAGGCTTCTGCGATTAGCCGCATTGCAAAAATAGGCCGATGTAAAATAAATAAAATAAAATAAAATAAACTTTCTTTTGATGCCGCACAATAAATTAAAAAATAATAAATATTATTTTCAATGACAAGAAAATCGATATTTTTCTATGTAAGTACGAATCTGATTCCTATTGAACCCTTTCGGTTCCCATGAGTGTACAATACTGAGAAATTTTTCAGATTTTTAAATCAACTCCTCTGGGAAATGGGCTGGGGCAAGTTACAGTCTGTTCCAAACGGTTAAGCGGAACTAAATGGGAATTTAGTTCTTTTAGGTTGTCACGAGAAGGGACCTTGCTTGGGTTATTTCATTTTTCATGTTGGGATGTCAAAATTTAAAATTCCAACAATGAAACCATGGAAACGAATGACATATGTCAAAATTAAATATTTTTTTTAGATATTTTAATTACAAAAAAATAAATAAATGGGAAATTTGTATTAAGAATGACACAAAAAATCAAAATATAAAGAAAATGACATTTTAAAATGATATTAACCTTAACCAAAAAATGTTTATTGTAAGTATGATTTACAAAGCTTAAACAAAACGGCCGAAAGGCACGATTTAAACGATGAAAGTAACTAGATTGCAAAATCTTTCCGCTTAAGCGTTTGGAACAGACTGTATAATACATTTTTGATAAAAATCCCAAAAAAAGGTGATTTTTCAAATATATAAATTTCTTGGTTTATCCAAGCATTAAGAAGTTCTCACAATTTTAAAAAAATATTTATTTTTTAGTTGAATACATATTTGTTTATATTGTCAGCGATTTTTTTATTTATAATATGTGGGTCAGAGTTGTATAAGGATGCCAAATTTCAGCTTACTAGATCCAGCCGTTTAGCTAAATTTTTACTGAATAGACAGACAGACACATGAATGATATTATAGGGGAAGTATTTTAAGATCGCAGCGCTATTTCGGCATACTTGGAACCTTCAAAATAGACATTCGTTACATATAAACAACGTGAATTTTAATGTTTACTGGTGGTTTTTGTAATTTTGCTACAGTATTAATACTTGTTTTTATGCAATTATATTTTTATGCAAACATTTTTTATAAAAAAAAAAGCGCGATAGAATGTCTATTTCTGTAGTTGCTAAAATCACACCAGATGTCATATCACTTAGCAATTTTTCCCTATAAGGGTTTTTTGAAAAAACCTAGTAACCCTTCCTGGATGAGGCAAGAAGAGAAAAATGAATGAAAAAAAAAAACTGTAGCAACGATTTCCCGTGAAAAGAAGTATAATAAAACTCAAACAAATCTGACACCAGAGATGGTAAAAGGCTTTACGATTAAGAACAAATAAGAAATTTAAAGAGTAATATTTAAAATATGCTAAGAAAATCTAATACAATGAATCTTTAAATATGAGGTAACTCTGGATTTATCAACAATATTTTGGGAAAAAATAATGTCATCTTATGTTAGTGCAAATATTATAGGTTTGTTTGAATTTGTATTGTAAACGTCAAAGTTGTAGGATGTGAAACCTGACCCCTTAAACTTCCGTCAGTTGAAAAAATTAATATAAACTACGATATTCAAGTTTTAACAATTACCTTTGGAACTGCTTAATACTGAAGATGATTTTTCTAATGAGGTATCCACAGGACATAATTCATTGAGTGAATTCTGTGAGCTAGGGGTTGATATTGGTGTGATTGGTATGCACCGTGGACATGAAGAAACAAACACATCCTCTTCACCATCCTCACTGTCTGTGTCATCAGTTTTCAACTGTTTACTAACTAAAGCTACAGCGTAATCATTTCCTACGCTAATATCCTGTACAAGCCGTCCATTAAAAAATATTACTTTCTTTGGTTCTTCTGGTGAATCAATGTCAATCTGTGGCATTCTACCACAGGCCCATAATTGGCCGCATGTTGTAATAAAGAGAATACCAAAATTACCTACAGCTAAATTCCGCACTTTTAAATTCGTTTCTGTATCCCTGTGTCCGTGTGAACAGCATTTTGTTAATGGAATTAGCGTAGAATTTGTTAAGTCTTCCGTTAATTTGTACACTCTACCTTCTAAATCAACAATATATACATACTTTTCCAAACATTCAATATCTTTAATGTAATGATCTGTGTATTTAAGTAGATGTAGTTCTGATATATTGTCTATTTCTTTAATGAATCCATGGTATAAAACGTTAGAATTTGTTAATAAAAATAAATGATTATCTATGTTACTGATTTTTATGATATTATCTTCTATGTTACTGATTTTTATGATGTTAATTTCTATTTCTTCACACAATTTTATTGTTAAGTTATTGGTGCTCCATAAATAAACATTGCCCATTATTTATTTACATAAAATAAAACAATTATTTTCATTTTAATATAAGTATTTGAATAGATAACACAACCAAATTTGAGCAAAATATTTTTTTAAAAACTCTCTTATTTTTGTGTACATTATTAACCATCATTTTGACAGTTCTGACACTTATATGGCACACCTACATATTTCAAATTAAAATCTTGATTTAAAAAAATGTACATTAGATAAAAACACTTATAACACAGCATAAAAATTTAAAATACGAACTTCGTAACAAGTGACATACTAAGAAAATGTTAGTTTATCATCAACGTAAGGTTTTGCAAGACTATCACAGAGATTACTAACTCGGAACTAAAATCTGTCACAGGTTAAAATCATAGAGATATAAAATTCAGAGAAGACGAAACAGAAATTGACTATACTTTCTATCAAACAGTACGACAGAAGCTTCTATATTTAACTTGTATTCCCAATACTATTTACACCAACTAATATTTTACTTGTTGTTATTGGTTTTTATTACATTTACTATAAAATAGATAACTAATTTATCTTACATTATTCGACGTCTATGACATAACCTATCTTTTCCATTTTAAAATATTACCTTTAGGTTATAATAAGTTAAACATGAGTGCTGTGAAGAGACTACGAACATGCGAAAAAACAATAACATTTATAACCGGCAATGCTAAAAAATTAGAAGAAGTACAGCAAATATTAGGAAGTGATTTTCCACATAAAATCGTGAGCAATAAAGTAGATCTTCCTGAACTACAGGGAGAAATTGACGAAATCGGAATCAAAAAAGTTAAAGAAGCCTATAAATATGTAAACGGCCCAGTGATTGTAGAAGATACATCTTTGTGTTTTAACGCTTTAAAAGGTTTGCCAGGTCCATACATAAAATGGTTTTTGGACAAATTAGGACCAGAAGGGTTGCATAAACTTTTAGCCGGCTTTGAAGATAAATCCGCTGTTGCTGTATGCACTTTTGCCTATCATCCAGGTGTACCTGATAGTGAAGTCAAATTATTCCAAGGAAAAACCCTAGGTACAATTGTGGAGCCTAGAGGACCTAGGGATTTCGGCTGGGATCCTTGTTTTCAACCTGATGGATATGAAAAAACGTATGCCGAATTGCCAAAGGAAACCAAAAATTCTATTTCACATAGATATAAAGCTTTGGATATTTTGAGAAAGTATTTTGAAGATGAAGAAAACAAATGCAATTAATAATGTATATGAATTAAATAAATATGTTTTTAAATATACATGTTGTTTCATTCCTATAAAATGAATCATAGATAAATGTGACACACTTTTAAGAACTTCTTATCTCTAAGATAATTTTATTGCAAATGTACTTTATTATATTTGATAATTTTTATATGACAGCTGAGTAACTTCCATTAATTATAAGATAAACCTCATTGATTAAATTTATTTTCATGATTTTGTTTTGTACTTTGTTATATAATAAAACGTAGAATATTTACTCATAATTTGTTTCTATAGTCGGTTTCTTTGATTTTGATTGATTGAAGCTTTTGTCCATCAAAAGCCCACTTTAAACCTTAAAAAGAGATCTCATGACGAAATGAAAATTCCTATAAGCACTTAAGTCATACTTTTAGATCAGTCTCCAAATTTTAACAACATCTCCAGTTTTGGAAACAAAAACATGTGCAATGTGTATTTTCACACATTTCACGATTTTGTAGGTATTTATCTGATTTAGAAAGTAGAGTGCACAAAAGAACGGAAAATTTAACAAATTCTTCGAAAATTCCATTAAAAAAATGTCATTACACTTATTACAATTGAGTGGGATCATTGTTTTCAGCATAAAATTGGGGACTTTCATTCTATGATTTATAATTTTCCACTTAATGAAGAAAGGTTTAATCTAGAAAATAAATAATAAGTGGCAGAATGAAACTTTTTTTTTTAATATGATCCATAATTTACCAAAAATCTGTGAACATAAAAAATGGTTTAAACGTAACTTCTAGTCTGCTTTTCTTCTTGCAAAAATCGTCTATTAGCTAGAATTAGCAAGAAGCGGACCAGCGAGTGCTTACTTTAGACCAGCGATTCTTAACCTTTTTACACTCGGGACCCCCCAACTAGCCTAAAATATTTTCTGGTCCCCGCAAGAAATTTTTTGAAATAATATTTTAAATGTTCTTAATAATTTATTGTTTAATAATTAAGTTCATTGTAATTTTAAAAGCAAAAATTGGTAAAAATTAATTTTTTTCTTTTAATTTCGGGACTCCTCTGGGGGGTCGCCCCCCCCCTGTTAAGAACCCTTGCTTTAGACGACAAACGGTTTAATAGGATGAATACAGACAATGCTAGCGGTGGATATACCGCTAGACATGGAACTATGTACTACATATGTACACAGGAAAACGATTGTTCTCGTATTTAGGTGCATATTTTCAGTACGCAACTACTTACACAAAATAAAATGGTACAAATTACTCTTTCTGATTAAAAAATACAGAAAATAATGCATTTTTTTTTTATAAATACTGAATTATTTATTATACAGAAAATTAACTTATTATTCAAATAAAATAAATGTAGTGCGATATTGATCGGTGCATGCCCTGCATACCCCGTACGACACTGCTACGAAATGCTGAAATTTGTGAAAATTCACTCTTCTGATCAATTTTTATTTTACCCACAATTTATCATTAATCTAGACTTTATTTGTTAATATAATAAACTAAATTAATGAACAAAACCTGCAGAATTATAAAAATTGAGTGAACATTCCGGTGATATCTGTTTGATAATATTGATAACTTTTATTTAAATCAGCGAGGCTTTTGTAGTGATAAATTAATAACAGATAACTGATAACGCTAATAATGCCTGATAATATTTATGGCTGTTACGTTCAAACTAGTTTATTTTATGTAGTTTCAAATTTAGTTGTATTTTTATGTAGTGAATTTTAAAAAATATGAGCAATCGCCCAGCATTACCGGTAAGTAATTGGTGAAATATTTTTTTAATGAAACTAATTTTTGAAACAGTTTTAAATACAGAAAATACTGAAATGCAAAATGGGTTCCAAGTAACATTGATGTTGAACATTGACAGCTAGATAACTAGATACTTTGTTTCAGTTTTAACTAATACTAAGATTAAAAAAATTAAATCCAAGCAATGTTATGCTTTGAGAATCCTTTAAATAATTTGCTTTTGATCTTTGTCTTATTGTTATTTGCTGTAAACACTCTAACAGCCGGTTCGTCCGATTCATCCGTTCAGCCGCTTCATGGTTAACGTTTTGGTTAACTAGCCATGACTTTTTGTTAACTAACTACAACCTTAACCATGACTACAATAAATATTTATAAAATTTAAAAAGTAAAATATTGTTTTGCCAACGGAGTGGCTGAGCGCATTGAGTCGTGTGGTTTAGACTTGTGGAAACAGTCTGGGCTGGGCGGTCGGTGGTTTGAGCCTCCTTCGTTGGTGATATTATTCGGGCGAGAATAATATGTTTACATTACTCCCATTTTCACAATCATTCACCCCTCATCCAGGTGTAGGAGCCAGGGGGCGACCCTGGCATCAGCGATTAGCCTCGTTGCAGAAATAGGCCGATGTAAAATAAATAAATAAAAACAAAAAAAAATTATCGTTTACATGGAAACAGCATATTGTATGTAAAAATAAAATATACCTATAGGAAGATAATTTGGATAATCTTTGTGTCTGTATTGATGAACAAATTCTGTTAATCAACTTGCAATATAAATCTCACATATACTAGTAACAGTGGCGCACCCAGGATTTTGGAGGGGGCAGAAGACATAACTATTTAAATTATGAATAAGGTTCTCACTTCTTAATTTCAAATGATGATCTAAAAAAAATCCTCGCTTCTGAAATACAAATGATGACCCTGACAAAAAAAGATCCTCGCTTCATAGAGGGGGGGGGGGCAGGTCCTGGGTGTACTGACGAGTAAGCAGTCTTTTTCGGAAGTATCGATGTGTATTATTTTCCTCTTTAGAATCCTAGCGCCCCACGGTTTTCCATTGCCTCTGTAGCACCTACCTTATCTTCCAGTGCCCCCTTTAGAATTCTAGTGCCCCGAAGGGGCCGATATCTCCCACTTTGAGAATAACTGTTCTACATCATCCGATTTCAAAATTTACTGTTGTCTATTTAATATACGCTCAGTCTTATTTCGTTCTTCTGATTCACTCTATCCACTTTTTTCTAGATCTTCCTTTTTTCTTACTTCGTCTTGGTGTCCGTAACAAAATTTGTTTCAGTAACCTTTCATCTCCCATTTATTGTCAATGGTCATACCATCTAAGATTATTTGTCATTATGTCTTCCACTAGAACATGATTTTCCTAATATAAACACCTATAATTTACCGAAATATTTCGTTCCTCACTTTTTTTTTTATCGATTTAGGCGTTTCTCTTCCTTCAGACGGCTTTTTCTGTCACACTGAACATTTTCTTGGATTTCTTTTCAATGGCCAAACTTCACTGCTGTTTAATGCAATATTCCTAACAACAGAATTGAATATTCTGTCCTAGTTTTCCCTAGATCAGTAAGTATACTGGTTCCATAATATACTTGGGGTGTCAAAGCATAGTTACGCCCAGAAAGTCATAAGCTTTAGATACGCTACTGCTCGTTTCATGACTAATGTTTTATCAATTTCAGTGCCAATATCTAATTTATTCTTTTTCTAATGTTTAAATTTTTTAGGGCGACTTTGTGTGGGTCGCACCGGCTAAAGATGGCGAATTCGACATTCCTATGGGATGTAAGGTGTTAGCAGTTGAAGGAAAAAAGATTAAGGTCCTGGATGATGATGGGAAAGAGACATCGATACCAGCATCACAAGTCACCAAACATATGCATGTTTCTTCAAGAATCGGCGTAGAAGATATGATCACATTGGGCGATTTACAAGAATACGCCATATTGAGGAATCTACATATGAGATACATGAAGAAACTCATATATGTAAATATATCATTTATTTATTTATATAATTATTTATTTATTTATTTAATTGCAAATCTTAAAAGTTTTGCAAAGATCGATCTTGGTAATCACCTTACTAAGAGGTAAGATGATTACTGAGCTCAGATATCGCTGCGAAAGTTTTATCGTACGATACTGAGCTGTCAGTTCGGGAGTCTACAATGTCAGGGGTATTTTATGCTTAAAATAAATACCTGTTTATACACAGATAAACTGTCCAGCACTGACCACGTGACGCTCTTATAATACCGAAGGTCTAGAAACAGAGAACTTACCTTATGCACTAACTAAGTGATGGAACCTATTATTATTACAGTTCTCAATAAATTTCCTAAATATTAAATAAGCAGGAAAGTATCTGTTTAATTTTTAGGATTTTGTAAATGTAACCAATAAATCCTTATATGTACTCATGTGTCTGTCCGTTCGGTAAAAATTTTCATCAGGAGTTTAGAGCAACAGTTGATAAAATATGGCCCATGAGACGCATGAGGACCACAGAGTGATTTCGTACGGTCTGCCAATAAGAAAATACAAAGTTTAATTTTTATCGAGCGTAGTCAAGACTAAAGTCACTAGATTATACAAAGTAGCGCAACGGCGGCCATACTGGGGCTAAAAATGTCGCCAACACAAATGATTTTCAGTGATTCCAACAGTAAAAAAATAAGAAACTAGTACTACCAAAATTTTTATTTTAAACATTGTAATCACGATTTTTAATCAAAGATGCACTATAACAAAATTGTGGTACAATTTCAATTATTTTTTTGTTTTTATTAAATAAAATGGATATAATATATAAATTTAAATGAAACTTAACCTTAAATATTCAAACCGGTGACAAAAGAGGTTATTAAATTAGAGCGAGAAAGAGTGATGTGACAGCGCAGACGCAAACTTAAGAACGTAAAAATTGATGCTTTAGTTTGCTTAATAGGGGAACCAAGGTTGCCAATCAACCCTGGGGTCTGTCGGCTTCTTCAAAGGCTTGCGCTACTTTGTATAATCCAGTGACTTTAGTCAAAACATTAACGCTGTGCCGCTATAGGCTTTTTACACACTAAGGTTAAACACATAGTGAAGCAGAGAGCAAAGCAGCGATGAAAGCTGAGAGCAAAGCAGCGATGAAAGCGAAGAGCAAAGCGGCGAAACTAAATAAATGAATTCCTGTTAACACGCGCATAGTGGAGCGTACTGCAGCGAGGTTATATCGCTGTTATAGTCGAGCAAAGCGACGCGTTCAAACAATTTTGATTCTCTGCTATCATCGTTGCTAAAATAGTTGTTTAAAATGGATATTGAGGCATTTATAAGTAGTTCTCATTTGTAAGAGGCATTTATAGTAGGTTCCGTTTGAAATTTGTCCAATTTTTTACCAAATTATGAATTTTTTCCAAAATATAATCAAACGTTGAAATACTCATGCGAAAATAAGAATGAAACTTTTCTGGATGTTCGCGGAGTTGCATATAGAAATGATGAAATTCACCATGTATATGTCTACTTTTATTTATTCTGTGAACATTGCACCTTCTAGTGTATTTATTTTTTAGTAAATACCAAATTTTTAGGGATGAGTTTTCTGTTTTTTAAACGGGTCACTATGTGTAGACACTCTTTTAAAAGCGCGACATTGCTTCGCCGCTTTGCTCTCCGCTTTCATCGCTGCTTCTCTCTCTGCTTTACTATGTGCTTAGCCTTAGTGTATTTATGCCTACATAAATACGCGTAAATCGGCGTAAGGAAGCTTTTCAGCAGATCATAGGATCGGGAAAAAAATAGAAATTGCAAAAGGAAATATTGCCTGCTGAAAATTTATATTACATAATGCGACACGCAACGTAAAAATATTGCCGAACAAATATGTATTTAATGAAAAATTATTTTTTTTTTTACAATTTTTGACTAGGGTATGACAAACCTCTTAGTGCGTGGATAAATATGTACAAAAACTTTTGTCTACCACCATATTTCCCTGAAGGGTTGATTTAAAAATCTTTTTTAAAAAAATGTACAGTGATGGTAACCGGAATAGTTCAACAGGAATTTTTGACCAGATTATTTTTTAGAAAATATCGATTTTGTGTTAATAAAAAAAAATATATATTACGTTTTAAAAATTTATTATGTAGTATCAAAAGAAAGCTCTTAAAATATAGATTCAGAAACAAAGAGTAGTTTTTTTTAAATTTGTGTCTTTTAACACGATTTTAGTCAAAATGTGCTAAAAAAGTTCTTGTCCTGCACCCATTAACCTAAAGGGGTTAAATTAAAAATGTGAATAAATTATAGGCAATGAACATTGATCTGAGCCGAAAACGTACATGAGGAATTTTTAATCGGATTGCGTTTTTGGAAAATATTGCAGCTTTTGTGTTTTTGACAAAATTAATTATTTTTTTTAATTAATAGCTAATTTAAGACTAATAATGTTATGGATTTTTTGTATTTATGTTTGACGTAGTATATGTCTTCTTTTGAAATTAAAAATATAATAAAACTTTATTAACAGCTCAGAATCGGGTTCATGTGTGTCAGAAGCCTACAGGCGGAAGCGCTTACTGTTATACGCCATGATTCAACATATTGTTTGAATCCGTTTAGTTTTTCGTTTCTAAGATAACAAACAAGAACACATCATTTTTAATAGTAAAATATTTATAAGTAAAACAATACGTTGTTATTAGTGAGAAAAACACTTTTGAAACTGAAAAAATAAGCCATTTGTCAATGTATTTATTATTAATTTAATGACGACTTAGATACGAAGCAAATGCAGAAATAATCGTTCGGATTTTTTAATTTAAATTTTATTCTGATGAAATTTTCGCAAATTATTTAAATTTAGTTTTAAAAGATTGAATGGAAGCTCTTAGTACTCAAATAACGAACAAAAATGATTATAAAAATTTTTTTTATCAAAAATATATTCTTAGACATCCAGCATTCTTACACTAATTAAATACTTACAAAACCCTGAAATGTGTAAAAATTCACACTTCACATCAATTTTTGTCTTTTAAAGTACAAAAATTTAGTTTCAGAACGCGTCAACAGTTCTGCTCTTAGTTAACCCTTTACTGCATGAATTTTTATTTTTGTGTGAAATAATTCATGAGGATTAGGAATTGGTTCTTATTGAAAAATTAATTAAAAAAATATATTTAAAATATTAATTATTATTTTTATGAAAAAACAATAATTAAAATAATAATTTAGGGTTTGTGCCATACATGGAACATTATGATTCTACATTATGTTACAAAAGAAAATGATTCCGTATTATTTGCTCGTCAATTGCTAGGTGTTCTTCATTAGAGATTAAAAGCAGTCGCCCTCGAATTTTTGAAAGAAAAGGTCGTATCTTCTAATTGTCCTTTCTCAATAAATTCGGAGTTATCGTTGAAGTGCAAATTCCGCTTGATATCCTCAAATCTATTGCAGCCCATTACTTGAGATACTGCAGGATCCATTGCTATGTATGTGGCATATATGAACATTCATGAAGTAACGTTCTGGTTCAGTTTTAAAAGTAAAATAAAAAATTAAAATCGGAATGTGCCATATATGGCACACTATGCGGTAAAGGGTTAAATGTCATCATTAAAGATTAAGTTTTGTATATAAAGATAAAAATTCGAAGATAAAAAGAGATAATAATCAGTTGAAGATATGAACGATGAACTCAGTGAATGACGTAAAATCTCCTGTCTTGATTAATTTTTGTTGTCCTGTATGGTTTATTTATACAATCCGATCATTATTTCTTGAAGTCTTTAGTTACAAACTTATTTCCAAACGCGTACATTCTATTTTTGTTACCTTATACGAATTGATTATTAAATGAACACTATTTTTCTCTACACGCCAATGAGTTGATAACAAATATTAAGTTAGAATCACATTCCTCGGGTGAGTTTGGACCAACGAAGTAATTTGAATGGTTCATTGTTAAATTGGGATTTTCAGCTGTGAATTAGAATACAGTATTGATATTTTAAAACCCATTGTTTACCATTATGCAATGGTCAGGATTTAATGATCGCACTGTATTATTATACCAGACGTTGTCGAATAATGCATGTATTTATTTTTCCTTTATAGACTTATACAGGCACTATGTTGGTAGCTGTGAATCCATACGAAATTTTACCAATTTACACAAACACACAAATTATAGAATACCAAGGACAAAAAATAGGGGACCTGCCACCACACATATTTGCTATTGGAGATAGCAGTTATATCGAAATGAACGAATCTAAGAAAGATCAATGCATCGTTATCAGGTATGACAATTTACTTTTGGATTGAATTTTGAAAAGTGGTAGAAAAATTTATGGCCTCGCCCTATCTCAAAGAGGGGAGTCTGTTGGAAAAGGTTGGGAACTACTGGTGTATAAGATATTTTACGAACTGATTATTCTGACTACTCTTTCATCCTCATCACGTATCCAATCTTATAAATTAAATTCATATAAATAAATAGAGATCATTCAGATTTAACTGAAACGCTAAAAGAGCTAAGTACAGAGCGGTCATAATTTCTTGTCAGTTATGCAATAGTTGACAGAAACATTTTGTTATCAAATTTATTTCCAAGGACATGCACATATAGACGTATATTCGATTTTTATATTGGGTTATGTATGTTCAATATTTCACTTACCTCTAAGAGCTAACCTCGATCAACAATCGTCTTCCAATTACAATCTTAATTACAATAATATCAACAACAACAATAATAACGACAAAAAACAATAATATATCTTAACAAAAACCAATTAATTATGAAATGAACTTTTTCTCTACACGCCAATGAGTTAACGAACAACATGAAGTTATCAATACAATATCGTTACTGATTGGTTCTTTGTTAAATTGGAATTTTTAGATATGAGATAGAATACAGTTTTGATATTTATAAGCTCATTGTTTACTGTTATGTAACTGACAAGAAATTATGATCACACGGTATAACTTAGAGTGGATTCGGGAAGTAAGCTCAGAGTGTTCCGAGTCACTCTGTTTAACTCCAGACCGCTCGAGGAAACGCGTTTAGGCCTTTTCTCGAACGCTCTGGGCTTAAACAGAGTGACTCGGAGCACTCAGAATTCGTTTCCCGAACCCACCTTTAGATGATTGATATCAAAATACATCCTCCGGAGGAATCGAATCAACATTATAAAAAACTTACGTTTAGAACCATGATGCATGAAGATTGCATATGATATTGAGTGACTTGTTGTTACTATTCAAATGAAACCTCTTAATGCGTGGGTAACTTTTCAAATTAATTTTTGAAAAATCATTTTTTTATGGGATTTTCTCCAAATATGTGTTAAAAAACTTTCGCCCCCCACCCTATTTCTCAGAGAGGTTGATCTAAAAATCTGAAAAAATTCTCAATAATGTACATTAACTATATCAGACTAGTTTTTCAAAATACATCGAATGGTATCAAAAGAAAGCTCACACTCTATGACCCAAGGAGGTTAATCTAAAAATCTGAAAAATTCTGAGTAATGCACACTAATGTGAACCAGAATAGTTCAATAGGAATTTTTTATCAAATTAAATATTTCGGAAGGTATCGCAATTTGTTGTGTTTTTGGCCAAACTGATTATTTTTTTAATTCATAGCTAAATTATGGCTAATAATATTAAGGCTTTTTTGTATTTATGGCTAAGGTAGTGTACTTCTTCTTTTAAAATTAAAAATATAATAAAACATTTTTAACAACTGAGAATCGACTTGTCCTCGAGCTATTCTACATTGTGTACTGCACGTTGCGTCGCGTTTATTTGAAAGCTCGGCCCATTATTATACAAAGTGTCTCAAAAGAAATTTTATATTTATTTAGCTTAATGCGTGAACGCAACGTATCCGAGGGGCGCGGGGGTTATGTCAATCGGTAGCCTGGCTCTTGGGAATTCAGTCGCTATGGAGCGTTTCTCGGGAGCAGAACGCGCGTTATGCGTGCGAGAGTTTTACAAAAACGGTGATTCGGCGACTGTAGCGCGTAGAAAATTCTGCAGTATTCGAGGTTTAATGATGCGCCAAGCATTCCTCTCCTTCGACATTGGGTTAAAAAGTTTGAAGAGACTGGTACAACGCTGGATAAATCAAAATCCGGGCGATCTAGGTCATCAAGAACGGTAGAAAACGTGGAGAATGTTAATTAGTCTGTTCGTGACGACCCGAACCTTTCAATTCGGAAGCGCGCAAGTGCTTTAAATGTGCATAGATCATCATTACATCGCATTATGCACAAAGACCTAAAGCTGCACCCCTACAAAATTCAATTGGTGCAAGAATTAAAGCTCCAAGATGCCAGTTAGAGGCTTAATTTCGTAAATCAGGTGATTGAGCGATTTTCAACGTTTACCAACATTTTGTTTTCGGATGAAGCTCATTTTCATCTTAATGGCCACGTAAATAAGCAGAACTGCTGCTACTGGAGTGCAACGAATCCGAAACGCAAACATCAGAAACCCCTACATTCGCCTAAAGTGACCGTATGGGCTGCGATGTCGGCGCGAGGAATTATCGGCCCTTACTTTTTTGAAGACGAAAGGGGGCGTGCAGTTACAGTGAATTCAGAGCGTTATGTGGAGATGTTAGACAACTTCTTGGTACCTGAACTGCAAAACTTTCCTGGCTATAACCAAAGAACATGGTTCCAACAGGACGGAGCAACTTCACACACGTCCAATATGCCTCTGCCACGTTTTCGTGAAATTTTCTCAGGCAAATTGATCTCCCGGAGAGGTGACATAAATTGGCCTCCACGCAGTCCAGATTTAACCCCTATGGACTTTTTCCTATGGGGTTATCTTAAATCTAAAGTTTACGCCAATAAACCGACTTCACTGGCGCATTTGAAAGAAAATATCCGTCACGAAATGGCAGCCATCCCTGAGTCCACCTGCCGAGACGTCATAAGTAATTTTACTGTTCGATTAAATGAGTGCCGAGAACGCGAGGGTCTACATTTAGACGATATTATTTTTAAGAAATAAATCCACAAAAAGTGTATTTTAATAATTAATAAACATTTTTTCTATATACGGCTTACTTTTTTTTTTAATCGATCCACTAAATATAAAATTTCTTTTGAGACACCTTTACATCGTGATTGGACCTATCGTTTGAATTATTTTAGTTTTTAGTTTTAAGGTTGCAAATAGGAATAAATCATTTATAGTAGTGTAATACTTACTTATAAATTAAATAATATAACACTAAATAACATTATTAAGAGTGCGATATACGTACCTGAATTTGAAAAAATCAAGCCATTAAGCAATATATGTCTTATTAATTTAATGATGACTTAGATACAAAGCAAATCGTGATTTTTAATTTAAATTTTATTTGTGACGTAATATCTCGACTTATTTAAATATAGTTTTAAAAAAATAAAAAGAAATTTAAAACGAATAAAAGCTATTATCAAAAACTATTGATTTTGATGTTATTATTGAAAAAAGTAAAATTATTAACACTATTATCCTAGATAGCCAGTATTTTGTTGGCTTCTTATATTTATTAAATACCTACAAATCCCTGAAATGATTGAAAATTCACACTTCACATCATTTTTTTAAATCACTTAAATCTTTTGAAAACGGCGTCATTTTAATGAACTCTTCATTTTTGGTGTACAATACTTGTGTACAATTATTAGCTTATGCCGAACGCACCTAAAAAAGCACTATGTTATGTGGGTATAGGTAAAATGGTTAGTGCAGTACAGTCAACGCTCACTTGTACATCGCCCCGTAAAGATGAAGTACAGTCAACACTCAACTTCCACAGAGCCCCGCGAAGTTTGCAGCTGATTCTGCCCGTATGACATTACAATTCCTACTTCTTCTGCTATCTTTCTAACAGTCAGTAGTCAATTGGTACAGATTCATTCGAGAACTTGGATAACAATTTCGTGTGTTTTAGAAACTGATGGCCTACTCGATTTCTTATTATCTTTGATTAAATTTCTATCATCTTTAAAATCCCCGAACTACTTAAAACAGACAGTTCGACCTCCAAAAACTGTTTTCAAAAGTTCAAGTGTTTCGTCGTCATTCCGAGTTTCACACAGATATTCTGTTTTTCGATCAAGTCCATCTTCAAAATCTTTGGGATAAAGAAAATCGAAATACAAAAACCGCTATAAAATACAATCGTAAAACCGAAAATTTAGTTCGTAGAAAATATTCCCATTGATGCCATTGTCTATTTTGTTTCCTATTTTGTCTCATATTCATTAGATATTATTTCCTTCTTTCAGTGGCGAAAGTGGAGCCGGTAAAACAGAAAGCACCAAACTAATCCTCCAATATTTAGCAACAGTTAGTGGAAAACATTCCTGGATAGAACAACAAATTTTAGAAGCAAATCCAATTCTAGAAGCATTCGGAAACGCTAAAACAGTTCGTAATGATAATTCATCTCGTTTCGGCAAATACATAGACATCCATTTCAACAAACAAGGAATTATAGAAGGTGCAAGAATTGAACAGTATCTTCTAGAAAAAAGTAGAATTGTATCACAGAATCAAGGAGAGAGGAATTATCATATATTTTATAGTTTACTAGCTGGTTTAAACAAAGAAGAAAAGAAGAAATGGGATTTAGAAGATGCTTCTAAATATAATTATTTAACTGGAGGAAAAATGCTGAAATGTGATGGAAGAAATGAAGTCCAAGAATTTAATAGCATTCGTGGAGCTTTAAAAGTTTTAAATTTTGCAGATGATGAAGTAAATGATATTTTTCAACTTTTAGCTGCAATTTTACATTTAGGTAAATATTTTTAATGGTTGACATAACACAAGATTGAAATAAAAAAGATTTGATCGGGCAGATGTCCGGTGTCTGTCCCTCCCTTAATCACTCTCACTGCTTCTCATCTCCCGTACGTATCTCCTGCTGAAACAATAATTACCACTAGTCACCACACTTATACTACAGTTAATCTACGGTTAACTGTTCTAGTTATATCGTCATATATTCCAGACTAGACCAGGTATTCGATTATCTAAATCACTCGGTCACCGTACTGAATTCCACTAACTCAGTATCTTCATTTGAGTTAAAACATTTGTCTAACTTTACTCTGAAGTTGACTTATTGATGACCTTGCTGTCCCGCTGAACTGAACTACTTGACTAAGACTCCTACTGAGCTGACTGAACCACATGTATTATGCCGGGTTTACATTGGTAGAGTAAAAGAGCTAGTAACTAGCGCAAGTAACTAGAAACCAGTTACTATACCTGTGTTAACAGACTCGTAGAGTACTAGCTTCTAGTAGTTGAGCTAGGATAGCTGCTAGCTCGTCGACGTATTTACTAGCTACTATCTTTTCCCCCACTACGTAAAATTGATTCATTTCAAGTTGGCGGCAAGCGGTAACCTGTCATAACAAATAGAAAAATACCCATATCAAGTAAGTTATAATTTATTTACATAAATTGCGTAACATTGATTTATTAATTGATGATTTCAGAAATCATCTGTGAAATAGCTGCCTTTGATACACGAAAAAGATGTTGTAGACTACGATTACTATTTCCTGTGGCTAGGAAACAAAGCTTAAATTCCAATTTAATTCTTGCTGGAATCGCATCCCTCATTAGTGTATCATTTCGTTGTATTAATGGACTAACTAAATTTAATAGCCTATTAAACTCATCTGGTGTCATTCTTAAACACAGTCTATACTCTTTTTGATCTTGCACAGCTAATTCACGAAATAGAAGGGCTGATGCGCCATGGGTAGCTCTTCTATCAATCCATTTTTTAACCCTTTTTCGTTTAGGCTTATATTCTGTACCGAATTCTTCAATAAGACAATCAGTTATTTTCTCCACAAGAAATGATGTAATACAAAAACATTTTTAATGGCATCATCCCGGTGACGATGTATATTCATATTCATAAACTATTTTTTGAAAAAGATAATTGCACAACAAAATCACAGTGAAGATGTCTAATGTGTTTTGACATTTACTATCCAGAAAATAAGATATATGACCTATGCCAATTGTTTACGAACACCTACTATCCCGAAAATAAGATAATAGAGTAAAGCCTGGTTTATAATAAGCCCATAGCATAACTGCATATGCATTAAACAATAGATTTGACCCTTCAAAACATGTGTTTGTAATAAACAGAACAAAGAGAGTAGTGTAATTTTTATGCTTATGTTCCATAACATATCTATTATAAACCAGGCTTAAAGCGCGTAGTGCTTGCGCTAGTTACTAGCTCTTTTACTCTACCAATGTAAACCCGGCATTAAGTTTGTCTATTTCTGTCCCACGGTCACGTCTTTAACAGGATCGTATTCCTAACAATATTTTCAACACAACATTGTTTTGCATTGTTTTGCATTTTAGGTAATCTAAAATATAAATCAACAACCCAAAACAACATGGAGGCAGTGGAAATTACAGATGCAGGATCTTCCGCCAGAATAGCCACATATCTTGGTTGTACCAAACAGCAACTTATCGAAGCATTGACACGAAAAACAATATTTGCCCACGGAGACAAAGTAGTGTCCCCAATTTCAAAGTCACAAGCCTACGACATTCGTGACGCATTCGTCAAAAGTATTTATGGAAAAATGTTTATTAAAATTGTATCAAAAATCAACGACGCTATTTATAAATCAAAATCCGACAAAAAGATCTCAATTGGGGTGTTAGATATTTTTGGTTTTGAAAATTTTAATGTCAATAGTTTTGAGCAGTTATGCATTAATTATGCTAATGAAAACTTACAACAATTTTTTGTAAGGCATATTTTTAAACTGGAGCAACAATATTATGAGGCAGAAGGAATCAATTGGAAACATATTGAGTTTATTGATAACCAAGAAGTTTTGGATATGATTGGATTGAAGTCTATGAACATTATGGCTCTGATTGATGATGAATCGAAGTTTCCAAAAGGAACTGATATAACTATGTTGGCAAAACTGCATGGACAACATGGAAAGAATGGATTTTATATTAAACAAAAATCGGATATTAGTGCGTCATTTGGTGTTAGACATTTTGCTGGATCTGTCATTTACGATGTCACAGGTATGTAATATTTATTTTTCTACGACCCTTAGGAAACAGGTCTATAGGTGATCCACATTATCAGAAGAGTTACGTCATCAATAAAAGTTATTAAAACGATGACGTCACTTACTTAATATTATTACAATACCAAGTATGTATTTAAGTTTTACACACTGTATTTATAGTTTGGTATTAAACACAAAACTTTAAGAATAAAAAATAACACAAGTCAATCTAATACATATAATCAAATATGGATGAATGCTGAATCGGCATGTAAACATATAATATATCAATGCTGCCAATACGAGAAAATATAAATTTTATTTTTTACTTAATAATAGTTTAAACTAGTCAAAACTCTTTATAAATTAAATTCTAATTATTGTTTTTCATTAATATGACCATTTATCATATACAATATTTGAAAATTCGTGTACAGGTGATTATAAAATGAAGCCGTCACATCAGCGATTTTACTGTGCCTCCTTGCTAAAATCATTTTATAAAACTTACTGAAGGAAACATTTACTTATGCCGTCTGTTGACGAAAAGTTGAATTACTGAACTTTTAAAAACCATATTTTTTCATTGTATTGTTCACAAGTGTTTTTATGTCGAGCTTGCTTTTAATTGTACGTTTTTCTGAGTATTTTTACAAATATAATCGTGTTATTTAGTTTACGTCAGCGGTTTCCAAACTTTGTTCAGTAACGACCCCCTTAGAAAAAAATCCCATCTCTGCCCCACCCCCCCTATTTATGAAATTTATAAACAATTTGTAAATAATTTCTTTATTGAAATAATAATCACAAAAGTAGCAAAAATATGTAATGTAAATAGTTTCTCTAATCTATATATATAAAATCGTAACTAAGCTACCTACTCATAATTAACGCCCAGCCCAAACCACTGAACCTACAATCATGAAATTCGGCGAGTATATTCCCTCCATGACGTAAGCACCCACTAAGAACGGATTTTTCGAAACTCATTCTGTAAGTGGGTGAAAAGGGGGTTAAAAGGGGTAAAATATGGCTTCACGGTTTCCTTAATATCTCTTAGGTCCAATAAGATATCGACTTGGTTTTTGCTTACAAAGATTACTCATGTAAATATTAAAAAACTTATTTCAGGATTTTGTTCTAATTGACCCCTAAAGGGGTGAATCTACAATCAGGGTGAATTATAGAACCCTTCGCATCTTTTGTGTTTTTTGTGTTATAACATTCCTTTTTGGCATATAGGTATCTTTTTAGAAAATTTAAAAAGTGTTTTGACCGTTTTTTTAAATTTCACCCCTAAAGGGGTAAATTGGTATTTTTTATTCGATAGAATTTCGTCTAGATAAAGAAACATAAAATTCGGGGAGTATATTCCTTTTATGACTTAAGAACCCCCTAAGAAATTATTTTTTGAAATTCGGCCTCGCAGGGGTTAAAAGGGGTGAAATGTGTTTTCACGGATTCCTCAGTATCTTTTAGGTCAAGAATATATCGCCTTGCTTTTGCTTACAAAGACTACCCACATAAATGTTGAAAAACTTATTTTTCAGGATTTTGTACTAATCAACCCCTAAAGGGGTGAATCTACAATCAGGGTGAATTATGGAACCCTTCGCATCTTCTGTGTTTGTTGTGTTATAACATTTCTTTTAGGCATATAGGTGTATTTTTAAAATATTTAAGTGTATTGACCTTTGTTTTTTTAATTTCACCCCTAAACGGGTAATTTGGTATTTTATATTCGATAGAATGTCGTCTAGACAGAGAAACATAAAATTCGGGGAGTATATCCTTTTTATTACTTAACAACCCCCTAAGAAATGATTTTTGGAAATTCAACCCCTAAGGGGTGAAATGGGGTAAAATGTGTTTTCACGGATTCCTCAATATCTCACAGGTCCAATAATATATCGCCTTCATATTTGCTTCTAAATATTATCCATATAAATGTTGAAAAACTTATTTCAGGATTTTGTCCTATTCATCCCCTAAAAGGGTGAATCTACAATCAGGGAGAATTATAGAACCCGACGTATTTCCTGTGTTTGTTGAGTTATTAAATTCCTATTTGGCATATAGATGTCTTTTTAAAATATCTCGATGGTTTTGACAGTTTTTCAAAATTTCACCCCTAAAGAGGTAAAAGGATATTTTTTATTTGATAGAACATCCCTTGGACATAGATACATGATGTTCGCAAAGTAAATTCCCTCCATGAGGTAAGCATACACTAAGACGGGATTTTTCGAAATTCAACCCCTAAAGGGTGAAATATAATTTCAAGGATTCTTAAATATCTCTACAGACCAATAAGATATCGTCTTGGTTTTTCTTACAAAGAATACCCATATAAATATTGAAAAACTTATTTCAGGATTTTGTTCTAACCCACCCCTAAAGTGGTGAATTTCCGAACAGGGTTAATTATACAACCCATCATATTCCCTGTCTTTGTTGAGTTATAAAATTCCTTTTGGCATATAGGTGTCTTCAAAATATCTTGAAATGGTATTGACAGTTTTTAAAATTTCACCCTTAAGGGGTAAATGGGAATTTTGTATTCGATTGAACATCCCTTGGACATAGATAAATAAAATTCGTGAAGTATATTCCCACCATGACGTAAGCAGCCACTAAGACGGGATTTTTCGAAATTCCACCCCTAAGAAGTGAAAAGGGGTGAAATGTGATTTCAAAGATTCCTCAATACCTCTTAGGACCAATAAGATATCGTCTTGGATTTTGCTTACAAAGATTACCCATACGAAAAACTTATTTCAGGATGTTGGCCGAATCAACCCCTATAGGGGTCTACAGTCGGGGTGAATTATACAACCCTTCGTATTTCCTGTGTTTATCCTTTTTTTGGCATATCGGTGTCTTTTTAAAATATCTCGAAATGATTTTGACAGTTTTTAAAAATTTCACCCCTAAAGGGATAAATGGGTATTTTTTACTCGATAGAACGTCCTCTGGACAAGATACATGAAATTCGTAAAGTATATTCCCTGTATGACGTAAGTTCCCACTAAGACGGTATTTTTCGAAATTCAACCCCTAAGGGCTGAAATGTGATATCAAGAATTCCTTAATATCGATTGACCCAATAAGACATCGACTTGGCTTCTGCTTATAAAGATTAACCATACAAATGTCGAAAATTTTATTTCTGGATTCTTTCCTAATCAACCCCTAAAGGGGTAAATCTATAATCGGGATGAATTATACAACCCGTCGTATTTCCTTTGTTTATTAAGTTATAACATTCATTTTATAACTTAAAAGTTACCCGTGCACATGTTTAGAAACATACTACGAATTTTACACAAATGAACCTCTAACGGGGTGAATCTACACCTGAGGAGAGAGTCAGCAATGTGATCTATAAAGAATCATGACTTACAATAATTGCATGATGATGGCAAACCGTCAATAAACCGTAGCGAAGCACGGGTACTCAGCTAGTTCCTAAATATTTATTTTCACAACATAAATCACAAAAATCATATAAAAATAAATTATATTAATATTAAATATGTAATACAAATAAAAAATGTAATAAAAATCAATTTTAATGTGAAGTATGGGCTTGTTTCTTCGCACATAATTCGTTAAATCGCGGTTTATATGAAGAAAGAGCCACTCTTATTTCGTCTTCCACTATTAACCGTACGCGGTATTTTGTTTTAATAACAGCTAATGTGGAAAATCCTGCAACCCGCGACCCCCTAGTGAATCTTGACAACCCCCAAGGGGGTCGCGCCCCCCTCTTTGGAAACCGCTGGTTTACGTTACTTATTTCTGATAAGTTGCGATTACCTTTTTAAATATATTTCAGATTTTTAGTTTTTATATTGCAATACAATACTAAATTGGTTCCATGAAAATTACATTACTAGGGTTTTGTAGGTATGACCAAAAAACCCTTATACCGTCATTTTGTCATCTGTCTGTCTGCCTGTCTGTTTGTCTGCCTGTCTGTCTGTCTGCCTGTCTGTCTGCCTGTCTGTCTGTCTGTCTGTCTGTCTGTCTGTCTGTTCGGTAAAAATTATAGCCAAACGGCTAAACCTAGAAAGTTGAAATTTGGCAAGCTTATACAACGCTTTGACCCGCACAGAGGAAAAATACTAAAACATCTATAAAACATATCCCCCTAAAAATATTAACAAATATGCTCTCATCGAAAAAAATACATTTTTTAAAAATTCCGAGTAGGGTATCGAATGAAAGCCCTTAGTACGTGGATTAACCATCAAAATTTTATTTTTGCAAAATAAATTATTTTGAATCGATTTTTGGCAAAATTGTCCCACACCCTGTAGCCCAGATGGTTTAAACTAAAAATCTGAAAAAGTTCTGAGTAATGTACATTGGTGTGAAACGGAATAGTACAACAGGAATTTTTGATCAGATTATGTTTTCGGAAAATAACGCATTTTTTGTGTTTTTTTTTGTTGACGATGTAAATATTTAATATTTTATGTTAGACAATAAGCCAGTATGCCTTCATGGCAGTAGTGGTTAGACATCTCGCTTTCTAAATTGCAAACTAGGGTTCGCTTCCAGTCTGCAGACAATTTTATTTTTTCTGTTTATTTTTTGCATTTTTATTTTATTTAAAGTTTAAATTATTTTTTCAAAATTCTAGTTATATTTTGGCAAATGTTGCATTTAATTTTTAAAATCGTAAATTTAATAACCAGTGGCAATTGTTGAAATTATAATTTCAATGTGTCAATGTATACGAAATCAGAGGGGCGGAACTTATGACTTAAAACAACCAATGGAAGCTATAAGCGCAATTTTCAAAATCTTAATGAACCTTGCTATGTAAAAAAAATACAGCACATATTTAGAAACCAAAATAATGGTATTAGGCACTCGAATTAAAATTAACAAAAAAATATTTTAACATAAAATTTGTTTTGGCATCTCAAATAATCATCATTCACTTACTGAATATCTGCGAAACCCTGAAATGTGTGAAAATTCTACTAATAACTACAAGTTTTGCATTAGTAAGTTTCACTGCTCTTAAAATACGGCACAAATACACAAATAAGAAAATGTTTGATGTATACAAATAATTCATTTTTAAGATTTTTACCACTTTTGTGATATAATTCCTCTAATCCATTTAACGCTACGTACACTCCCCAGAGATTATTAGTTTTTTTATACAAAACTAACAAGCTGAAATAAAATTAGTGACAATCTATACATCAAATTTTGCACAGAATCTTTATCTATCTAATAGGATATTTTTGACTGTAGAAAAAAAGATTGTAAAAATATTATTGCTCAATAACTTAATTATAGGTATCACACAACAATGTTCTGTAATTTTTTAAATATATTTGTGGGTTTCAAATAAGGTTTATATTTACATAGTTTTATGTAGAAATGTTCAAATAATACGTCAACATTTTTTTCGACGTTATTGTTTATAGTTTAGAACCTTCGTCGAAAAATATTATACTTGAAGATAATGAAATGTCACTTGGTACAAGTATTCTTGACACCTAATAAATCATTTTTATCTGTAGCACCTATATTGAGAATCTCGGCAGATGTGAGGTAGCAGCAAAAGTAGATTACCAAGTACAATAACAATAACTGGTTTTCACATTAGAACAAAATATCATGAAATATATTTGTAGAATAAAGCTTTAGCTACAATTTGCCGCATAGTACACAAATATTCGTTGAATGGTAAGATGGCGTCTATAATGCAATTTGTTTATTTACAATTACATGACCGTTCTTCTTACAATTAAAAATATCCTACTAAATAGATAAAAATTCGCTGAAAATTTTAATGTATAGATTGTTACTAACTTTATTTCAGATTGTTAGTCTTGTATAAGAAACGATACGGCTGTGCTCACCCTTAACGAAATAATATTTTCCTGCGGTCGTACCGTATTACCGTAATTCATTTCAATTAGTTAATGGATTTCCGCACTAGTGTCAATATAAAATTTATTTTTTTTTTTAGCAAATTGATCAACGAAATTGTAACAACAATTATTATTATTATTTTTTTTTTATTAATAGTTTTTATTAATAGACTGCGAAAATCAGTAACGAAAGAGAGTAACATTATATTCTTGACGTTTTGTATAAAATGAATTAGTAAATGATATGGAATTACATTTTATATTTGCAACTGTGAAATTGCTGTTTTTGATGGTGCAATTCATTTTTAGGTTTTCTTGAGAAAAACAGAGACACTTACAGTTACGATGTAAAATTACTGGTTCAAAATTCGCAGAATCAGTATTTGTTTAAACTTTTCGAAGAAAAATTTTCTAATACGAGGGACGGAAGTAGGAAAGTTGTGACAATAGCTGGGCAGTTCAGATCATCAGTAGATATGTTAATGAAGACTTTGGAAGCTTGCCATCCATTCTTTGTAAGATGCATCAAACCGAATGAAGTGAAGAAACCTGGAGTAAGTTATTTTGTAAAATTCATAATTTAAATCAAGAAATTCGCGAATTGCGCCTAAGCAATAGTAGGTAAAGAGAATATATAGTGGCGACATGTGTAGCTGTTATTTGCTAGTTAACTGTCGTTCAGTTTGTTTCGTTACAATTTTATAAAGGTTTTTATAATTCAAATTTCTTTATCCCAGCAATTTTTAGGGTTTTGTAGGTATGACCACCAAAAAATCCTGATAACGTCACTGATGTGTCTGTCTGTGCGGTAGAAATTGTAGCCAAACGGCTGAACATAGAAATATGGTTTAGTATTTCCAAAAGGAATTGACCACTTTCACTTATTGATTTCAATAATGACCGACAGTATAGCCATTATACCTGCTGAGTTTATGGTTCTGTTAACAAAAATTGCCAGAACCGTAAAATTATTTAAAATAAACGTGTTTTCTTATATGTTATTTAGAATGAACTGTATATACTTACATCAGATTCTTTCACATTTTTATCAGGCTTAGGACTGGCTATATTTGAATTATAAATATAGGCATGTTTAAAAATCGTTTTGTTTTAAATTCTTTATAGTCTAAATACTTCAAATTTGCACAAACAAAAATCATTCTTTTTTTGAACTTAAAATTTATGGTAATTTAAAATTATTAAAATATTAATCATTATCATTATTATAATTGTTCTTATCACTATCAGAGTTGGTGCCACTACCACTGTCATTTAAATTAATAATTATTGAAGATTTATTTGGTGGGTTTATAAAAAAAAATTATTCAATTGTCTTTACATGCACATTATAGTAATGTATACACGCTATGAACGTTGAAAATTAACTATCAAAGAAGTATTATATATTATGTGTATAACAACCCCTAAAATTTAGAAACAATAGGATTATAAATTTGGAAAATATCCTTAATGGTTTTTATGAAACTTCAGTTGAACTAGTGTGATATCTATTCAATTTAAATTTAAACTTCCCTTAATTCCTCTTTTTATAGGAACGAGTCTTAGGATTACTGCCATAAACCCATTACCGCATTGTTAAGCTTGTCGGCAAGAGTGGCCATTTCATTTTGGAAATACTATATGTTTGCACAACTTTTTTATCCACATATAGAAAATATATAGAGAATTTAAAAAAATACATCGTGAGATAAATATAAACAAATATGTCTTTAATGAAATAATAAATGTTTTGTTTTTTTTTTTTTTTTAATTTTGATTGGGGTATTCAATGAAACCATTTATTCCTGGAAAAAATGCAAATTTTAATTTCTTAAAAACGAGTTTTTTATTATATTTTCGTTAAAAATAAAAAATATTTTGTGCCCTACTCTATTTTCCAGAGGGGTTGATCTAAAAAACTGAGAAAAAATCTTAATAATGTATATTGATAAGAACCAGCATAGTACAACAGGAATTTTTGATCAGATTAGTTTTTAATTTATTGTGTGGTATCGAAAGCCAGCTCTTAAGAATAAGGAATGGAAAGATTTTTTATTAAATATCTTTATTTTAACACTGTTTTTTTTTTCAGAAATGTACTAAAACAATTAATGTACAAAACTTTTCCGAAAATATCGATTTTAAAAAATAATTATTTTTTTAAAATGTATTGTATGGTATCAAAAGTAAAAATGGTATTAAAATCTCTTAACAGGTAGATTACGTAACAGAAAATAGGTAAAATTTCTATTTTTTAACACGTTTTAAACACGATATAACACGATAATAAAATTAATGTTCCGCTCCCTTTAACCCAAAGGGGTTCTACGAAAAAAGTACATGGATCTGAACCGGAAACGTAACAAGGGAATTTTTGATCAAATTGTGTTTTTGAAAAATATTACAGTTTTTGTGTTTTTGACAAATTTTATTATTATTATTTTTTTTTTTTTTTTCATACATGGCTAATTTATGGTTAGTAATGTTATAATTGTTGGATATGCATTTAGTGCATGTTAGTGTATGTCTTCTTTTGAAATTAAAAATATAATAAAAGAATTTTAACAGTTGAGGATCGAGTTTATGTGTGTAGCTCTACCCACTATTAGACGTCAAGATTTAAAATATTGTTTGAATTACTTTAATTTTTTATTTTTTAAAGTATCAAAGAGGAATAAATCATTTATAGTAGTGAAATACTCAAAAATCAAATAACATATTTTTAATAGAGAGAAATACGTTTCTTATATTGAAAAAAAATACTGTCATTTATCAATTTGTTACCAAGACATAGGTATGGAGCAAATGCAGAAAAAATTGCTGGGACTTTTTAATTTAAATTTTATTGCGATGAAATATTTCCAAATTATTTAAAATTAGTTTAAAAAATAAAATGAAAGCTCTGTCTACAAATAAAGAATAAAAATGATTATAAAAAACCTGTTGATTTTAATGTGATTATTGAAGATATTTTGTCCTAGGCATCGAGCATTTTGTTGGTTTCTTACCCTTATTAAATACCTACAAGACCCTGAAATGTGTGAAAATTCACACTTAGTGAATTTTCAAGATGGCCAAAATTTGCCAAGGTATACTTTAAATCACCGGATATTTTTGATGGGTCTCAATTTTAATCTCTTGTCTCAAGCCTGACAAAATCAAAAGCAGTTACTGACACTTCCTTTATGGTTTGGTAGTTTTTTGGCGAAGAAAAAAGTCAGTCTCGTTCCCCACACTCAACTGAGACCCCATTTGATTATTATTATTTTTTTGTGTCAAAACTGAAAAATTTGATAAATGGACGCCGTATTCAAATAATCAAAGAGATAAAAAAAAAAAAAATAATAAAATCGGAAACTGATCTAAAAGTGATTACAAAAAGTTCCTCTAAAAAGCATTTTCAGAAGGAAAAAGCTATTGGTAACGATATGTAGCCGTTGCAGGGCAGTATTTCGAAGATGATAATTAAAATGTAAAATCATTTATTACTAATGTTACTTTAAAATTAAAGTTTTTGACGTTAGTTCGCGAATGTTTTAATCAACTTCGCATATTTTATATTTTTTTGATTGGATTGTAATAATTTTTCTTTTGCTAATATTATTTTTATTGTAGATTTTCGATCGTGCCTTATGTGTCCGTCAACTTCGTTATTCTGGTCTTATGGAAACTGCCAAAATTCGTCACGCTGGATATCCTATTCGTCATAACTTTGTAGAATTCGTCTGCAGATTCAGAATATTAGTTCCTGGAATAGAACCTGCTCACAGAACTGATTGTAAAGCAGCATCAGAAAAAATATGCTCCAAAATATTTGGCATAGAACGTGATTACCAAATTGGTCATACTAAAGTATTTTTACGTACAACAGAAGATAATTATTTAGAAGATGAAAGAAGCAAGATAATTGAGAAATATATAATAATATTACAGAGAAATATTAAGAGATATGTTTATAGAACTAGATATTTGAAATTGCGTGAAGCAGCTATTGTAATGCAGAAACATTGGAGAGCCAGAGGTTACCAGACAAGATATAGAATAATGAGGAATGGTTATCTACGTTTGCAAGCTAAGATTCAACAGAGACAATTAACGTTCACTTTCAAAAATACGAAGACGAGAATTACAGCCTTCCAGGCGTTCTGCAAAGGTCAGTGTTATGCTCTGAATGTATATTTGGTTGTGTAATTCTCATATGAAATCTATTGTTTTTTAATTTGGGGGATTTGAAACTTCAAATCGTCGTGCCGAAAGAGAACCAACATTATTTTTACACAGGAGAAAACTTTAATGTGTCAGTTGAGAGTAAATTATTTGTTGACCCATTGTTGACGAAAACTATTCAACAAGCGTAGCACACGCTTGTTGAATAGTTTTCGTTAACTACGTGTTAAGGCTGCGTATAACCCCTAGAGGTTACCAATTTCTTATACAAAATTAACAAACTGAAATAAAATTAGTATCAATCTATACATCAAATTTTGCACCGAATTTTTATCTATCTAATAGGATATTTTTAATTGTAGAAATATTTATTGTAAAAATATTATCGCTCAATAACTTAATAATTGACATCAGCAACATTGTTCTGTAATTTTTTAAATCTATTTATGGGTTTCAAATAACTTTAATATTTATATAGTTTTGTGTAGAAATGTTCAAATAATACGTCAACATTTTTTTCGACTTGATAACTTATAGTTTAGAACCCTCGTCGAAAAATATTATACTTGATGATAATGGAATGTCACTTGGCTCACGTATTCTTCGCAAAAATTAAATCATTTTTACCCGTTACAACTATTTTGAGAACTGCGGCAGAATCAAGATGGCGGCAAATATAGACTACCAAGTACAATAACTATAAGTAGTTTTCACAATAGAACAAAATAGCTAAATCCTTTTTGTAGAATGAAGCTTTAGCTACAATTTGCCGCATCGTAGACAAATATGCGTCAGAACAGAAGTTTGGCAAAATTGAAAATATCGATAGTCCCAAAGTTCATATTATAAGTAGATGCCAATCTGATGGGGGGGGGGTGAATTACGGAAGGTATTAGTATTAAAATTTGTTACGTGAAATATCGTTTGGTTGCGGGTCTGATATGAGGGAACATGAAGACCAAAAAGTTGTAGCAGGTCACTGCTTTCAGTGATGCTATTAACAATCTTATAAAGAAAAAGCATGTCCGCTAGCAGACGACGATTTTTTAATGTTAAAATATTAAAAGTAGTACAGGCAGATTCAAAATTTTCATAAGGGGTGTCTGTTTTATAGCAAATATATTTTAAAGCTTTAATCTGAATTCTTTCAATTTTATTTACATACTTATCATACTGGGAGTTCCAAATAACGGATGCAAAATTTAGTAGACTATAAACATAGGCAAAGTAAAGATTTTTAATAGGAATTACCGATTTAAATTTTTTTGTGCTACGAATAATAAAACCCAGCATTCTCCAGGCTTTAGAAACTATATTTATTATATGAACTTCAAATGATAATTTTGTGTCAATATAAACCCCAAGATCCTTCACAACTTCAGTCCTATTTAATAAATTCCCATTTAACTTATAATCAAATGTAAACTTATTAGTATTTCTAGAAAATAAGACAATTTGGCATTTACCATAATTCAAGAAAAGTTTATTTACATCGCAATATTTATGGATATTGTTAAGGTCATTTTGAAGCAATATTGCGTCAGAAATTGAAGTAATTTTAAAGAACATTTTCAGGTCATCAGCAAATAATAGAAAATTAACATTTGAAATATAGCTAGTGATGTCGTTTATGAAAAGCAAAAAAAGTAATGGTCCTAAATGAGACCCCTGAGGGACACCAGATGTAATTTTTACAAACCTTGACGTAAATTGTTTGATTTTCATAGCTTGACTTCGGTTCTTAATATAAGAGATAAACCATTTAAGTAAATCCCCATGAATACCCATTTTTAAGAGCTTATTTATTAGAAGATTATGGTTGATTTTGTCAAAGGCTTTATTGAAGTCTGTGTATACAGAATCCACTTGAATTTGTTTATCTAAATGTTTTAGCAAATAGTCGGTATACAAAAACAAATTTGTGTCAACCGATCTACTTCGAACAAATCCGTGTTGCTGGGGAATTATGTAATTCTTGACGGAATTGTAGATATTATTAAAAATTAATGATTCAAAAATTTTTCCAAAAACTTTACTCAACCAAATGTTGTTAATTTGGTTGTGTTGTTGTTTATAACATAGGAGGTGGAGAACTTATAGAAGTGGATATTTATTTGAGTTTTAAATAATAATTATACCAGAGCACTGAAAAAAAATTAAAACTTTTGCACACACCTAGTATTTTATATTAGTTTCCCCTATTTTAAACATGATCTTATAATAATATTTCATAAATTAATTAGGCATGTAAACTTTTTCTGCATGGAAGGTCTTTTATGCTTATAAACAACACGAAAGTAAGATATTTACTTTCGCCTCTTTAATATTTTCTTATTTAGCCTCTAAAAACAGTTTACAATATACCTTCATAGTTGATTAGTGAGTGCTGTTGGTAAATCGTGATTTAAATACTTTAGTCGCTGTTTTTCTTTAATAGAAATTGGTTTTGTAAAATCTGTGCAATCTTTAAATTATATGTTACTTGAGGCTTATGGGCCGCCAGCGACCCAATAAACAATTTCTGGTGATCCGAGACACCCAAAGGAATGATAAAATAAAAATAAAAAAAAGATTATTGTTTTTGAAACTGAAAGAATTTTTAAAAATATTTGACGTAAAGTAAGTAATAAGAGATATTTCAAGATATTGGTTTTGAGGTATCCCCTCGTAACCAAATATTCATCCAATTACAAAAAATTCGTAAGTCAAAAAAGAATGATTTTCCCGATAGTATATATTTATATATTTTAGTCGAACATAGTACAAAAAGCTTTTAATGTTTTCAATCAAGTAATAGACCGACCTCTTAATAAATAATTCATTGTAAATTGTTGTTAAAATGATCATTTAATCTGCCTACATAATACAAAATAACTCTAATAGAATCTTTATTCTAGGTTACGTATTAAGAAAGACTTATCGTAAGAGAATTGAAATAAAGAGAAAAAAGATGCAAGAACTTCTTTTATTGAAACAGAAAGAAGAAGAAGAGCTTAAGAAGAGAGGCCAGAAAGATTACAAGAATATATCCGAACAGAATTACAAAAACAGACTTAACAGACTGGATGAGACTGCCATGCCGATTGAAGACGATGGAAAAACAGAAGCCATGGTGGATAATCTTTTCAGTGGTTTGGATGAATATTTGGATGATGGCATAAAAGAAGCCAGAGAAGCTAAAGAGAAGACCATGTACCAAGTAAGTACAAAAATTTGACTTTCTCTAGATATTATTTTCACAAAATGTGAAAGAAATGTTGCAGAAAGAAACAGTTTCTGCTATTTTTGTTTGTCTTTTTTGGTGCAGAAAACAAATGAAAAGTTAGTAACCAACATGCAGATGAATATATGTTCCTTTGGAGCATAGGTCTTCCACAAAACTCTTCCAGCATATTCTATTGACCGCAGGATGTTTAATCTGCAGCCGCGATTTTCCATAGCTCCTCGCATCTTGAATAATGGTCTTCAGATTGTTTTGGGCCTTCCGATTTTGCGTGTGCCTTGCGGATTCCAATTCAAAGCCATTTTAGGCACGCTAGTCCGCTCTTTTCTCAGGATATGTTCTATCCATTTCCATTTACTCAATTTTTTTCCGCATTTTTGTTCCACAAAATGTGAAAGAAATGTTGCAGAAAAAATAGTTTCTGCTATTTTGTTTATCTTTTATAGTGAAGAAAACAAAGGAAAATCTAATAACCAACATGTAGATTTACCAAACAATAATAATTGTGCACTCTATTCCTAAATTTAGGTTCAGTTTAAAGTCTGTTGTCTATCGATAGAGCGCTCCGGCCAGTTAGGTTTTACCCGGTCGTTATGTCAAAAGAGACATTCGTACACAGGATTCTTACACTTTAAGCTTTTGAGGACAGCGTTAAGATTCAATTTATAAATACATTTTTATTGATAAAAATTATTTACTATTATTAGCTTCGCAAAGTGGTCTTAATGAAGATGCAAACAACTTGGAAAATGTATAAACACTAAAGTCCGTATTAAGGCAACACATTGGTGCCTCAAGGTTTTTACCAAAAATCAGTAAGTACTTTAGAAATAACTTTTAGATCTATGGTTAGCAGGAGAACAAGTTGTCTTGAAAGGGTTAAATGCCTACGAAGCCCTGACATATGTGAAAATTCACATTTCACATCATTTTTAGGGTTTTGTAGGTATGACCACCAAAAAACCCTTATACCGTCACTCATGCGTCTGTCTGAACGGTAGAAATTGTAGCCAAACGGTTGAACATAGAAAGCTGAAATTTGGCATACTTGTACAATTTTTTGACCCACATATAGAAAAACTATAGAGCGTTCAAAAAAATACAGCGCGGGATAAATATAAAAAAATATGTATTTAATGGAACAATAAATATTTTCAAAAAATTTGTGGGGTATTAAATGAAACCTCTTAATGCGTCGTGGATGCACAAATTTTTGAAAAATCTTTTTTTATGTTTTTTTTTTTTGTCAATATAATGGGAAAAAACATTTGTCTCCCACCCTATCTCCCAGAGGGGTTGAACTAAAAATCGCAATAATGTACATTGATGGGAACCGAAACAGTTCAACAGAAAATTTTGATCAAATTGTTTTTTCGCAAAATATTGATTTTCAGGTGTCGTCGAAAAAAAATTTTTTTTTTTATTATTTTGTAGTATCAAAATAAAGCTCTTAAGACTTAAATAAAGGAACGGCAAGTATTATTATTTTTTTTTTATTTTAATACGATTTTTTCCATAAAAGTACTAAAAAATCAGTATTCTGCACCTTTTAACCCTAAGGGGTTAAATTAAAAATCTGAAAAAAATTCTAAGCAATGTACATTGCTATGAACCGGAAACGTACGAACGGAATTTTTTATCCGATTTGGTTTTAGAAAAATATGACAGTTTTTGTGTTATTTAAAAATAATAATAATTTAAATTTTATTGTGGGGATATTAAATGGAAGCTCTTTAAGTGCAGATTAAGGAACGGTAATCGATTTTTGAAATACATTTCATTTTGACTAAATTTTGCCTAGTATTAAGATTTAGCTTTAATATCTTAGCTAAAATAAAAAAATATATATTAGTATATACATGGATACATTCTGTTACGGGTAGAGAAGAGGTACGTAAATTTATTTTGCAAATATCGACCAGGAAAATAAATAAATAACTGGCCGGTTGCTGTGATTCCATTTCTAGTAGAGAATCTGTTAGTTTTTCATATAGTCGCAATATAAACAATGTCTCTGTAGGCGTTATGCTCTTGCGTGCCAAAAGATCGCCGGCAGTGTTGCCAGGTCTGGATTTGAATGATATTTTTGAATATACAAAAAAAATGCGTTAAATTATATATTGTGGTATTATTAGAGATATATGATACATGGTAGAAAAATCTAACTGCAACCTGCTTGTCGTACCTATTGATTTAAAGGATTTAAAACCAACACTTGTAATTGTGTTATGTAGTGACCGGCATTCATCGTTTGGCCTTCTAATAATCATCATTCACTGACTAAATACCTACAAAACCCTGAAATGTGTGAAAATTCACACTTAACGGCATTTTTTTTTTTTTAGTATATTAAATCTTAAAAATCATTTTTGTAAATAGAACAAATTTAATTTAGAACGTGGTTGATAAACCAACAAACAAATGATACTTAATTTTTTTGTTTTAATTTTTTCGGCAAAATTTAAAAGAGATGATTTTTGAAGATAGAGATCAAAATTAGTTTTAGCACTCAATTTTTATCATCTTAATTTATCTTTTAGAAACAACCATTTCGAATTTAAACCTGATCATAGATCGTTCGATCAGTGCATATTTTATTGTCAACATGATAAATTTGACAATATCACTTCGTTTGTGTTTTAATTTTGAAATTAATTTAAAAATATCTTATTATGGGTAAAAGGTCGCAAATTCACATTGCATCTTTCATTTGGGTATGTACTATAAAAGGTGCGTTCGGCATAAGCTAATAATCTACACATTCTGCATAATTTACATAAGATTCTTGTGTAAATGTGTAAATTATGCAGAATGTGTAGATTATTAGCTTATGCCGAACGCACCTAAAGTTTCTCAAAAATATGAAGGTTTCAACAAAATATTAACACATTTTAACCAACATTTTTATTAACAGATTTTAACTCCTTTTTAAAGTTTTGTAGGTACCACTAAAAAATCCTTATAAGGTCATTCATGTGTCTGTCTGTCTGCTGTACGATAAAAATTGTAGTCAAACTGCTAAACATAAAAAGTTGAAATTTGGCAGGCTTGTACAACTCTTTGACCCACATATAGGAAAAATATAGAGTTCAAAAAAATACAGCACGGGATAAATATGAACAAATATGTATTTAATGGAAAAATAAATATTTTTTTTAAATTTTGATTGGGTTATCAAATGAAATCCCTTACTGCTTGGATAAATAACTTGGATAAATAATTTATTTTTGAAATTATTAAATTTTTTTATGGAATTTTTGCTATAAATATGTCAAAAAATGTTTGTTCCCCACCGCAGATAGGGTGGGGAAGAAAAACATTCAACGCGTGGATAAACCAACAATTTTTACTTTTAAAAAATTGATGTGAAGTGTGAATTTTCACACATTGCAGGGTTTCGCAGGTATATAATAAGTGAAGGCGGCATGCTGAGTGTGTAGGACAAATTTTGCTTTGTAGTAACCACGGCAAAATGAACGATCTTTTTAAAATAATTTATCGTCTGTTAATCTCAGAGCTATAAAAACAAATTTTATGTTATAATATTTTTTTGTTAATTTTAATTCGAATACCTAATATCATTATTTAGGTTTCTAAATAAGTGCAGTATTTTTTTTATATAACAAGGTTCATTAAGATTTTGAAAATTGGGCCTATGGCTTTCATTGGTTGTCTTAAATCATACGCTCCGCCCCTCTGGCTTCGTAAAAATGACACAGAATGAAAATATAATTCCAATTGGTTATTAAATTTACGCTCTTGAAAATTAAATTCAAAATGTGCTAAAATATAACTAGAATTTTAACAAATTAATTTAAACATAATAAATATGAAAAAAAAAAAACAAAAAATAAAATTGACTCCGCAAGGCAGGAACGAACCTGTGTAGTGAATAACGATCCTGTGTAGTTGTCGAGCAACTGTGCCACTAGACCACCAAACGCTTATCAACTTAGTGTGTTATAAGAGTATAACATGTATGCATCGTCAAACAAAAAACACAAAAAATGCGTTATTTTCCGAAAACATAATCTGATCTAAAATTCCTGTTGTACTATTCCGGTTCACACCAATACACATTACTTAGAATTTTTTCACATTTTTAGTTTAAACCATCTGGGCTACAGGGTGTGGGACAAAAATTTTTTTGCACAATTTTGGCAAAAATCGCCTCAAAATAATTTATTTTGCAAAAATTAAATTTTGATCGTTAATCCACGTATTAAGGGCTTTCATTTGATACCCTACTCAGAATTTTAAAAAAATATTTTTTTTTTCGATGAGCACGTATTTGTTTATATTTTTAGAGGGATATGTTTTTTAGATGTTTTAGTATTTTTCCTATGTGCGGGTCAAAAAGTTGTACAAGCATGCCAATTTTCAACTCTCTAGGTTTAGCCGTTTGGCTACAATTTTTACCGAACAGACAGACAGACAGACAGACAGACAGACAGACAAACAGACAGACAGACAGACAGACAGACGACAAAATGACGGTATAAGGGTTTTTTGGTCATACCTACAAAACCCTAAAAATCAAAAAGTTATAACTTTTGTCTTCCACTCTATTGCCCAGAGAGGTTGATCTAAAAATCTGAAAAAAAAATCCATTATGTATATTGAGGGGAACCAAAATAGTCCGACAGGAATTTTTAATTAAATTAGTTTTTCGAAAACTATCAATTTTTTGTGTATATGAAAAAATTTATTGTTTAGTATCAAAAGAAAGCTCTTAAAATTTAGATTTAGGAACGAAGAGTAGTTTTTTAATATTCGTTTCCTTTAACACGATTTTAGCTAAAAATGTGCTAAAAAGTTCTTGTTTACTCAATGGGGTTAAACTAAAAATTTTAAAAAAATACTAAGTACAGTAATACCCCCTCACTCGACGTTAATTCGTTCTGAAAAAGCGTCGAGTAGCGATTACGTCGAGTGGCGAGTCGAATTTCTTCATAAGAAATAAAGGGAATCATATGTACATATATACAAATACATATAAGGAAATACATATATGTATATGTTTTCCTTTTAGCTATGCTTGCATTTCTATCCTTTGGACCCATAATTATAAATATAAATCACTTATTTTAGCAAAAAACAAAAAGTTCATAGCTGCACTAAATCTGAGTTGTTGTCGTCAAGATATCTAGGCGCGAACTGCTGGTCATGCGTTCATTTTGCTTTGTTTACCAAAATATGTATCACGTGATCGGTACTCGATCACGTGTCGGATAGCGATGCTTCCGTCGACTCTCACTCTCCACTTTTACGTCGAGTGGCGAAAACGTCGAGCTAAGAGGCAGTCGAGTAACGGGGTATTACTGTAATGCATATTGATCTGAACTAGATAAGTACGAAAGGAATTTTTGATCAGGTTTCGTTTTTACAAAATATTACAGTTTATGTGTTTTTGACAAAATTGATCAAATGTAAATGATTACACAGCTCTACAAAAAAAGAGGGTCATACCCAAACATGCGATACATGGTTTCCGAAGTATTTTTGCTCGCTGATCACGAATCTGTGGTCGGTTTGTCTCCATCAGGTCCTCAAACCTTGCTAAGGTCAGGATCAAGGTCAAATCCGAAAATTTGATTAAAAAAATCTAAAAAAATTCATATGGGGGTTTTTGAGGTCGCTGATTACGAATCCAGTGTCCGTATTTCAAATATTTAAACCGCAGGTATCTATCTTGTACCGTTTTCATGATAGAATTTTTTGAAATTTTGAAAAAATGAAATAAAAATCAAAATTTTTCAAAAATTTTGTTTTTTCTTAAAAATGAAATCTAAGGCTATTTAGGACCTCAGGATTATAAAATTCCGACCGCAGGTCTTTAGCTATCATAGTTTTTAAGGTGTGTCCGTAATTTTTTTTAGAATTTTTGGAGGTGTTTCGGCCATTTGACCTTGAACAGATTTTGACCTTGTCTTGATAAGGTCAAACGGACACTGGATTCGTAATCAGCGACCTCAAAAACCCCCATATGAATTTTTTTAGATTTTTTTAATCAAATTTTCGGATTTGACCTTAGCAAGGTTTGAGGACCTGATGGAGACAAACCGACCACAGATTCGTGATCAGCGAGCAAAAATACTTCGGAAACCATGTATCGCATGTCTGGGTATGACCCTTTTTTTTGTAGAGCTGTGTTATCAATCTATTATCAACTAGACATCTAATCTGTTGGTTTCTTGTAGGTAAACATTAAATACTTACAAAATCCTGAAATGTGTGAAAATTCACACTTCACATAATTTTTTTTAACACATATCGTATTTATCTGATCTTCAAGTGGTCTGTTAAACGTATTTTAATACAAATGAATATGGTATACAATAAATTAACAAAAGTAATATTTTCAGGAAGCATACGAGAAGGAGGGCGTCAATAAGCATCTACTTCCAGAACCAGAAGAAGAATGGGAAGATCTATCCGAGTACAACTTCCACAAGTTCGCCGCTACTTACTTCCAGGGTAACATTAACCATCAATACTCTAAGAGGCCTCTGAAGGAGCCCTTGCTCGATCTACCGACCTACACGGATGTTGTTGCTGCCAAGGCTTTGTGGTATACCGTTCTTAGGTTTATGGGAGATCTACCTGAGCCTAGATTTGAGAGTGAAGTTGAGGATAATGATCATACTCCAGTTATGACTAAGATTACCCAGACTTTGAGTAGAAGTTTTATTAACAGTAAAGAATACAAGGTGATTGACGATATTTTATTTTTGTGAGCGGTATACTTTTTGGCGTCGGTAGCTTTTAAAATCTGGGAGCCAGGAAATATTTGAATTTTTTTTTATTGTTATAAATATTAATGAAAATATGTGGGGGGGGGGAACTATTAATAGGGCCATACTTCTAAAGAATACTGCTTACATACTTTTTTCATAGCTCGCTGCTTTTTTGTTATTGTTAAGTTTCTTCATCTTCATGTCAAAATAAGAAATATAGTTTCGTAACCTGTCACATTTATTGAAAACATTTAATGCCACTATTTAAGCATTTGAAAGTTTCACAGCAAATTCTTATACGATCCGCTTTTTGGAAATTGGAAAGCTGATGTGGCACAAAATGACTGACAACTTTTTTAAATGCTGTTGATTGAGTATGATTCTGCTAATAGCTGAGGATCGAGTCTTAAATTGATGCTCTATTAAGTGACTTTATTGTTTTTTTTTTTTTTTCAGTTATATTCTTAACAGCAGCAATGTTTTTTTCGCTAACAGTTGTAGGAGGACGTCGGTTGTTATTTGGTGCTGAACAGAATTCCTGCTTCGTTAAAATTCTTTATACTAGTAGTAAATTGTAGCCAAAGAAGTTGCTAGCTCACTAAAAAATAAATCAAAACTTTTTTTACTCATGGCAACATGATAAATACAAAAATATAAAATATCTCGAGTCCAAACAACGCCAAAAATTTTAACAACCGGTTTCCGGATACCGCCAATAATTTTAACAACCTGTTTTCGGAAACCGTTGGACACGGGCTGAGTTACACCACTCAGTGTTGTAACTAGGAGTTATCATTAGGATAATGTTACTTTTTGTTTGTACTTTTAATACAAGGTGTCTCAAAAGAAATTTTATATTTATTTAGCTTACTGCGTGAACGCAACGTATCCGAGGGGCGCGGGGGTTATGTCAATCGGTAGACTGGCTCTTGGGAATTCAGTCGCTATGGAGCGTTTCTCGGGAGCAGACCGCGCGTTATGCGTGCGAGAGTTTTACAAAAACGGTGATTCGGCGACTGTAGCGCGTAGAAAATCTGCAGTATTCGAGGTTTTCGCCACTTAAATAATGCGCCAAGCATTCCTCTCATTCGAAATTGGGTTAAAAAGTTTGAAGATACTGGTACAACGCTGGATAAATCAAAATCCGGGCGACCTAGGTCATCAAGAACGGTAGAAAACGTGGAGAATGTTAATCAGTCTGTTCGTGACGACCCGAACCTTTCAATTCGGAAGCGCGCAAGTGCTTTAAATGTGCATAGATCATCATTACATCGCATTATGCACAAAGACCTAAAGCTGCACCCCTACAAAATTCAATTGGTGCAAGAATTAAAGACCCAAGATGCCAGTCAGAGGCTTAATTTCGTAAATCAGGTGATTGAGCGATTTTCAACGTTTACCAACATTTTGTTTTCGGATGAAGCTCATTTTCATCTTAATGGCCACGTAAATAAGCAGAACTGCCGCTACTGGAGTGCAACGAATCCGAAACGCAAACATCAGAAACCCCTACATTCGCCTAAAGTGACCGTATGGGCTGCGACGTCGGCGCGAGGAATTATCGGCCCTTACTTTTTTGAAGACGAAAGGGGGCGTGCAGTTACAGTGAATTCAGAGCGATATGTGGAGATGTTAGACAACTTCTTGGTACCTGAACTGCAAAACTTTCCTGGCTATAACCAAAGAACATGGTTCCAACAGGACGGAGCAACTTCACACACGTCCAATATGTCTCTGCCACGTGTTCGTGAAATTTTCTCAGGCAAATTGATCTCCCGGAGAGGTGACATAAATTGGCCTCCACGCAGTCCAGATTTAACCCCTATGGACTTTTTCCTATGGGGTTATCTTAAATCTAAAGTTTACGCCAATAAACCGACTTCACTGGCGCATTTGAAAGAAAATATCCGTCACGAAATGGTAGCCATCCCTGAGTCCACCTGCCGAGACGTCATAAGTAATTTTACTGTTCGATTAAATGAGTGCCGAGAACGCGAGGGTCTACATTTAGACGATATTATTTTTAAGAAATAAATCCCCAAAAAGTGTATTTTAATAATTAATAAACATTTTTTCTATATACGGCTTACTTTTTTTTTAATCGATCCACTAAATATAAAATTTCTTTTGAGACACCTTGTATAAGAATTGTTTTTGTTATCCATAGACGTAAAGTGCACTGTTATAGAGATTTTAAAACTATCATTCTGTGTTTTTAGGAAGCCTTAAAACAAGAACAAGACCCAGAAGCACAAAAGAAAATGATCAGTATGACACTGAAGAGAAAGAACAAATGGAACGAAAATGTTCGTCGTGGTATGATGGAGGATGAACATGCGAACAAATTTTACAAGAAATGGTTAGATAGCAGAACAAATAATTTAGAAAAATTACATTTTATTATTGGACACGGTCTACAAAGACCAGAACTTAGGTAAGTAACACGAAAGTTTTAAGAGTCGTTTTAAGGATTCCACACACCAAAGCGGCCGCGGTGGCGGCCACGGTAGCGATCAGGTCTCCTCACACTAACGCGGTGGGAGTGGCGGTAGCGGTAGCGATCAGTTAGTGAATCACGGTATATAGTTGTATGATAATATTGGACCTTGCTTGGGTTATTTCATTTTTCCCCTTTAGAATGTTAAAATTTAAAATTCCAACAATGAAACCATGGACACGAATGACATATGTCAAACTTAAATTAATTTTCTTACATATTTTAATGACAAAAAATAAATAAATGGGATATTTGTATTAAGAATGACACAAAAAATCAAAATATAAAGAAAATGACATTTTAAAATGATATTAACCTTAACCAAAAAATGTTTGTTGCAAGTATGATTTACAAAGCTTAAACAAAACGGCTGAAAAGCATTATTTAAAAGATAAAAGTAACTAGATTGCAAAATCTAGTTCCGCCTAATCGTTTGGAACAGACTTTACTATCAATTTCCAAAACTTTTCCTATTTCGTCCCACACTTTATTTATTTTCCTAATATTCTTGTAATCAGGATGTGCTAAGTCATACAAAATTAAATGATCCTTTACTGATCTATGATTTTTTCTGTTAAATTATCTATTTTCGACATTATTTTCTTAAATATATTCACTCTGTGGTATATAAACAATGAATATCGCGCGGCCTAACGCAACTTGTCGAGTTTGGCCGCCAGTGTTTGGTGATCGCTAGACTGAACGCTGCAGTCGGTGGCGTTCTCAGATAGCGGAACGCTTGTATGTGCGTGGTCTCATTGTATTGTATAGGTTGCGTTAGGCCGCTGCATTATCGCCACCGTGGCCGCCACCGCGGCCGCTTTGGTGTGTGGAATCCTTTACAGGATGGATCGAGAATCGAGATACCCGTTTGTAATTTACACGGCTGTGAATTAAAAGTTGGGATACAGCAATGTTTCTCAGCCGGGGTTCCCCGGATTTCTAGTGGCCCGCGAGTTTTATGTAGAACTTTATACCGACCGCCACATGTATAAGGAAAGTATCGTGAATATATCTATTTTAACATTTCAAGATTTTGAGGAATGTCCACAAATTAATGTCTCTTCATAACGTTTTGACTATTTTTAGCATGATATGTGTTTGTCTGTTTCTCGGTCCATGGACACGTGTAGAACGAATTTGGATGAACGGATTTTTATGAAACTTCATATTTAAACTTTTGAAATCAGTGCCTGAGCAAGCCTGTGGTCGCAAGCCTTTAATCGGTTGTACCTGCTGTTAGACTGCTAAGCAAGGGTATGGACGTGAGTTTAACTCACGTCACGAGCTTACGAGATGTGTAAATTAAGTAACCGGACAAATTTATTAAACTTGTTATATTCGAATAGAATTACAATTCAATATTGTCTCCCTCAAAATAACTTCTTTAGGAAGCCACAAAGCGCTAGAGATGGTTCTTCCAATCCTCATAGCAGTGCTGGAACTTGGATACTGGAATAGCTTTCAGCTGGTCGGTTACAGACGTTTGAATGTTTTCGAGTGTCCCAAAATGACGTTCCTTGAGGTGATTTTTCAATTTTGGGAAGAGCAAAAAGTCACAAGGACTCAAGTCAGGCGAATAAGAAGGCTAAGGAGCCACAGGAATGTTTTTACTGGCCAAAAACTCGTTTATTGAAATTGCTGTGTGACAAGGCGCATTGCGCAGATTTTTCTCATCCCCAATTCATTGGTCAAAATCTGATGAACGGTAGTGTGAGTCAAATTCAACTCTTTCCCGATCATTTTGACCGTCAACCGACGATCTGAACGCACAAGATCCCGGGTTCTGTCGACATTTTCATCGGTTCTTGAAGATGAAGGCCTTCCGCTGCATGCGGAAGGCTCAAGTCTGTTCCTTCTGAAAATGTCTTAAACCACCAAAAAACGGGGTGCTTGACAAAATACTGTCTCCGTAGTACTGCTGAAGTTTAGCAAAAGTTGCCGTTGCACTGTGTTAGGGCTGAAGCAAAACCTGATGCAACACCGTTGCTCGAAATGAATGTCACTCATTTTTAGAACGTACTAGAAAAAACTGTTTCACGAAAAAAATCGCTACGGACAACAAAATTACTCTAGCGAATTCAAACTCGTACTGAAGGCGTATCACATGTTCACCTGCTGCCCCTCCAAATCCAGCGTATGTCAAATATTTGGTATAAAAAAATATTTATACAACTTAAAGGCTCCCTTTAGACGTTCGCAACTGGCTATAAACTGTAGGTGCCTTTCTGTGTACGCTAAGAAATGGATGTAATACTGACCGTATTATTGGATTATACAGATTGAAAATATGGTCACGAAACCTGGAAATAGGAGGCCTAATCTCGCTTCGGGCTGTCTGGCCAATGACGATGGTGAAAAAAAAGTAAAACGGAAACATTGGGTTCATCCGATTTGAGAGAAGAAAAAGGAGCTTTTTATGTACTTTTTGAAAACTTGAAAATCATCATTGTCAAAAACATTCCTTTCCATGTTTAATGATGTAATTCACTCAATATTTCGTTCGTAGAATTCATATGAAAAAAAAAAATTTTTTTTTTTGTTGCAATAGCGTTTTAAGTAGTTGTCAACTCACTCGCTTTTTAAATGTGGGATCGTACGTTCGATTATCAGTAGGGGCAAAACTCTTTTCAAAAAAATTCTTGGCCGTTGTAACCGTAGATCCACTTAAATGCCTTCCCTTAAATGAGTACTTGTATCTCTGAAATCTGAAATATAGGGCGTGCTTCAAAGGGCACATAAAGCCGGCGGTATCGACTACCTTAGAAAGTAGTCGTTAGATTATTTTAGAGAGCGCTAGACGCGACTTGAAAATCTCTCATATAATACCTAGTTATGTCATACAAAATAAAAAAATATGAAAAAATAAGCGGGCGGCCATGTACGACTTACTGAAAATCGGTATCGCAATTTTGTTTCTCAAGATTATCACGGTATGAACGCATCCATTTGGATTAATGTAAATGCAGTATCTTTCTAACTTATGAAGAAATCTTAAACCTTACATATTCTAGGATCTGATTTTTCACATTTATTTTACAGGGATGAAATATACTGCCACATTTGCAAACAACTAACAAATAATCCTTTCAAACCATCTCATGCCCGTGGTTGGATTTTGATGTCTCTCTGCGTTGGTTGTTTCCCACCATCGGAAAGATTCCTCAACTACCTTCGTGCTTTTATCAGGGAAGGTCCAATTGGCTATGCACCATTCTGTGAACGGCGCCTGAAACGCACCTTCAAGAATGGAGCTAGAACGCAACCACCAAGTTGGTTAGAACTACAATCTTCAAAGGATAAGAAAGCTATACAATTAAGGATAATACTTATGGATGGTAATAGTAGAGATTTAGAGGTAGATTCTGCAACAACATCAGAGGAAATATGTTATCAGTTATCCAAGGATTTGGAACTAAAAGATACATTCGGATTTTCATTGTTTATTACTTTATATGATAAGGTATGTATATATATATATTTTATCTCTCTTACTATAAGAAAGAAAAGGTAGTACGAGGGCTACCTTTTAAGTTTTTACAAAAACTACGAAACAATTTTTTTTTTGAGCTTACTGTTTTATTGCCTTTCAAAATATTCGGCTTTAAGATTTATACACTTTTGCATGCGTTCAATCCATTTCTCGAAACATGTTTTCCTCTCTGAAGTTGGTATCTCAAAAACATGGTTTTCAAAGAATTCACCAGCTTCTTGAGGTAATGAAAATCGCTGTCCACACATTTTTTGTTTGACATTGGGGAATAAAAAAAAATCGTTAGGGGATAAATCAGGTGAATACGGGCAATGAGACATTAATTCGATGTCTTTCTCCTTCAAATAATCAATTATTTGACCTGCTGTGTGAGAGCTTGCATTGTCATGATGAAGAATGATGCGACGTTTTTGGTTGTTTTTCTTAATTTTGTCGATGACATCTGGCAAACAAATTGTTATATACCATTCAGCATTAACTGTCCTCCGGTCCTCTAACGGAATGGTATGTCGAACAACTTTTGTTGGTTTCGGTTCATCTTGGAAGACCCAAACAGTGGATTTTTGCTTAGTTTCCGGTTCGAATAAATCCAAGTTTCGTCACCTGTAACGATGTTGTGTACGGATTTTGCAGTACCTAGGTTGAATTTTTTACCGACCGCCAACATATATAAGGGAGGTATTGTGATCATACCGATTTTGACATTTCGAGATTTCGATGGATCTCCACGAATTGAGGTCCCTACATAACGTTTTCACTATTTTTAGCATGATGTCTGTCGGTCTGTCTGTCCGTCTGTCTGTCTGTCCGTCTGTCTGTCCGTCTGTCTGCATGTTCGTCTGTCCGTCTGTGTACACGTGCAGAGCCAATTCGGCTAAAAGGATTTTTATGAAACTGCATATTTAAGCTTTTGACATCAATGACACGAGTTGATCAACTTTGGTAAAAATCGGTTGACTAGAAATGGGAGTTTACTGAAGTCGATTTTAAGATTTTTGCGAATATTTAGCAACAGAAAAATATTTCGAAAAAAATTATTGAACAAAAGTTGCTATAAATGCAATAACTAATAACTTTTATTTGAGACGTTTTTTGATAAAACGAAAAATTTCGACAATTATTTGTAATTTTTTTTAAAAAGTCTTAATTTTTACTTGCCCGACCTTAATATATAAGGGGCAAGTATTGTAATCGCGAAAATTTTCGATGTCGAGATTTTGACGGATGACCACGTTTCATGGTCCAGGGAATCCAAAAAACCTATTTTCGAAGTGCCGTCCGTATGTGTGTGTGTGTGTGTGTGCCTGTGTGTCTGTGTGTCTGTGTGTATACACGATTGTTTTTTATGAAAATCGATTGACTAGAAATGGGAGTTTACTCGTGTCGATTTTAATATTTTTGCGAATATTTAGCAATAGAAAAATATTTCGAAAAAATTTATTGAACAAAAGTTACTATAAATGCAATAACTAATAACTTTTATTTGAGACGTTTTTTGATAAAACGAAAAATTTCGAAAATTTTTTGTAAAATTATTTAAAATTTTTCCAAGTCTCAATTTATTCATACTTACATATATGTAACGTTTCCATGGTCGTGATAATTAATTCGTAACTAGTAAAGCAAGCCTTGGACAAAAATTTGTATAGAACATAATTTGATGTATTTTTGAAGATTTATCTAAATATTTAATTTTTTTTTTTTTAGTTTACATTTTTTTTTAAATATTTTTTTTATGGGAGGGCAAGTCTAGCGGAGGTTTACTTTCGCCACTGGTTTCATACTTATATGTAACGTTTCCATGGTCATGATAAATAATATCTCGGTTAGAAAATATTAGGCCAAGTTATTTCTACTCTGCTGCTAGAATGTATTTTATACAAGTACTTTTGATGGTGGTCGGTCCTGTGGTGGCCACAGCTAATCAGCTGTGTAAGGGAATCCTAATAAATCATTAGGATTCCCTTACACCAATCAACACGAGCCTTTTTATGAGCTTCGATCAAATTATGCGGAATCCATCGGGAACAGATCTTTTTCACAACTAAATGTTCATGCAAAATCGAATGTATTGCAGTCTACGATATGCTAAATATTGCCAAATCATTGATATGCTAAATCATTGCCAAAAGTTGAACGAAGCGAATCTATGCATTGTTGTTGAGTTAGGCCTTTACTAAAATCGTAAAAAATCATCCAACGAAAACCTTCACGAGTAATATCCATTTTTTCAAAAACTTGTTTTTTTTAACGCTCACTGACAATAAACTACTCGGTCAATTTATAAGCTGCCACTGATTTCTCTCTGTAACAAAAAACACAGAACAAGACTAAATGTCCCAATTACACTGTGGCTCACAAACATCCATGCCCTGACCAGGATTCGAACCCGGGACCTTTGACTCGTAAAGCAGGAGCGCTACCTCTACGCTACCAAGCTCGACTAATTTTATACACTTTTCACAAAAACAATCCTTTAAACAATAAACATCCTTTTTAAAATTGTAGCATAACTATGCCAACAAATGAATCGCCCCGTATCTGTGCCTAAATATTTCTACTCCATCTGACGCCAAAAGAATCTAACAGTCCCATTCAGTATTAGTCCAGGAATTACTGAATCATTTTTAGGGTTTTGTAGGTATGACCAAAAAACCCTTATACCGTCATTTTGTCGTCTGTCTGTCTGTCTGTCTGTTCGGTAAAAATTGTTGCCAAATGGCTAAACCTAGAGACTTGATATTTGGCATGCTTATACAACTCTTTGACCCGCACATAGGAAAAATACTAAAACATCTAAAAAACATATCCCCCTAAAAATATAAACAAATATGTGCTCATCGAAAAAAAAATATTTTTTTTTACATTCTGATTAGGGTGTCAAATGAAAGCCCTTGGTACGTGGATTAACGATCAAATTTTTATTTTTGCAAAATAAATTATTTTGATGCGATTTTTGCCAAAATTGTGCAAAAAAATTTTGTCCCACACCCCGTAGCCCAGATAGTTTAAACTAAAAATCTGAAAAAATTCTAAGTAATGTACATTGGTGTGAACCGGAATAGTATACAGGAATTTTTGATCAGATTATGTTTTTGGAAAAAAAGCATTATTTGTGTTTTTTTGCTAATAATGTTGAAAACTAATAGTTATATAATACGCTAAACAGTAACGTGTATCTTGGTGCAGTGGCTAAGATACTGGTATTCTGGCCAAGAAAATGAGTTCGAATCCTACGAGAGGAGACAATATTATTTTTTATTTTTTTTTGCATTTTTATATTGTTTAAATTATTTATTCAAAATTCTAGTTATATTTTGGCAATTGTTGCATTTAATTTTTAAAAGCGTAAAATTAATAACCAGTGGATATTGTTGAAATTATAATTTAATTCTATATTTGAATGTACACGAAATCAAAGGGGAGGAGCTATGACTAAAAACAACCAATGGAAGCCATAGGCGCAATTTTCAAAATCTTAATGAACCTTGATATATATAAAAAAAATACTGCACATCTTTAGAAACTTAAATAATGGTAAAGGCATTCGAATTAAAAGTCATAAAAAAATATTTTGACATAAAATTTGTTTTGGCATCCCAAATAATCATCATTCACTTACTAAATACCTGCAAAACCCTGAAATGTGTGAAAATTCACACTTCACATCAATTTTTGAAAGATAGTTTTGCGGGAGTTTTGGAAATTGGTGCGATTAATAGTTCTTGTGGTGCTGTTTTCGCGGTCACGTTTTGAGACTAACATTTTTTGCCAAAATTGTGATAGAACCTCGAAAAACATGCAAAAAAAATGTTTTTGCAAATATGTATGTCCGTTCAATTTCAGAATAATAAAAAAATATGTTTATACTGTATTAAAGACGAATAAATTATCTATAATTTAGCTGCCACAAATTTTTTTTTTTTGTGAAATGAACGGTTTCGACCCCAAAGTGTCGCAAAATTGGCCAATTTTTCGAATTCAAAAATAATTTACTTTTCACTTCAATTATATCTTATTTATTTATTTAATTAATTTATTTTTTTTTGTGAAAGGTAAATTGAAGTGTGAGAACAGGATCATACCATCTTAGATTTTTTTTTCACCCCCGTTCTATTGGATTTTTTGATACTCGATACCAGCTTTGGGCCTAAGGGTAAATCCGGAACAATGGCGGATATTCATGAAGAACCAAGAAGTCATTGCTCTACCATTGCAAAATTATGACATCATCACAAATTAATCATTAAAAAGCTTTTAGTTTCTTTAAAAATACCGATAAATACAAATAATATACGCGTTTAAGTACTGTACGCTGGTATTACCTTGCATTTTCATATCTAAATTTATCTAGATGGTGGGTTTCTGGGCGGGATGTTCTGTGGGATTTCGCTGATATTTTTGTTGGTTGTGCTGGCTGTGGCTTTGGCTTGGATCATTTCGGACCTGCAAGGCAGTACGTACGTATTGTAGGTTTGTGGATGGTTGGTGCCGGGATTGTGGTCGGCATGGGTGATGGGAGTGTTGGTGAGACCTTGCCGGGTGTTTATTTTGGAAATTTACTGCTTATTATATTCAAATATTTGCTAAATAAAGTTAACAACAATTAAATATTCTAAATTTTCCTGTTACTCGTAACCGTTTAACTGACAAAATTTCTTATAACTTTGCCATGAATAGTACAAGGTGTCTCAAAAGAAATTTTATATTTATTTAGCTTACTGCGTGAACGCAACGTATCCGAGGGGCGCGGGGGTTATGTCAATCGGTAGCCTGGCTCTTAGGAATTTAGTCGCTATGGAGCGTTTCTCGGGAGCAGACCGCGCGATATGCGTGCGAGAGTTTTACAAAAACGGTGATTCGGCGACTGTAGCGCGTAGAAAATTCTGCAGTATCCGAGGTTTTCGCCACCTAAATGATGCGCCAAGCATTCCTCTCATTCGACATTGGGTTAAAAAGTTTGAGGAGACTGGTACAACGCTGGATAAATCAAAATCCGGGCGACCTAGGTCATCAAGAACGGTAGAAAACGTGGAGAATGTTAATCAGTCTGTTCGTGACGACCCGAACCTTTCAATTCGGAAGCGCGCAAGTGCTTTAAATGTGCATAGATCATCATTACATCGCATTATGCACAAAGACCTAAAGCTGCACCCTACAAAATTCAATTGGTGCAAGAATTAAAGCCCCAAGATGCCAGTCAGAGGCTTAATTTCGTAAATCAGGTGATTGAGCGATTTTCAACGTTTAGCAACATTTTGTTTTCGGATGAAGCTCATTTTCATCTTAATGGCCATGTAAATAAGCAGAACTGCCGCTACTGGAGTGCAACGAATCCGAAACGCAAATATCAGAAACCCCTACATTCGCCTAAAGTGACCGTATGGGCTGCGATGTCGGCGCGAGGAATTATCGGCCCTTACTTTTTTGAAGACGAAAGGGGGCGTGCAGTTACAGTGAATTTAGAGCGTTATGTGGAGATGTTGACAACTTCTTGGTACCTGAACTGCAAAACTTTCCTGGCTATAACCAAAGAACATGGTTCCAACAGGACGGAGCAACTTCACACACGACCAATATGTCTCTGCCACGTGTTCGTGAAATTTTCTCAAGAAAATTGATCTCCCGGAGAGGTGACATAAATTGGCCTCCACGCAGTCCAGATTTAATCCCTATGGACTTGTTCCTATGGGGTTATCTTAAATCTAAAGTTTACGCCAATAAACCGACTTCACTGGGGCATTTGAAAGAAAATATCCGTCAAGAAATGGCAGCCATCCCTGAGTCCACCTGCCGAGACGTCATAAGTAATTTTACTGTTCAATTAAATGAGTGCCGAGAACGCGAGGGTCTACATTTAGACGATATTATTTTTAAGAAATAAATCCCCAAAAAGTGTATTTTAATAATTAATAAACATTTTTTCTATATACGGCTTACTTTTTTTTTAATCGATCCACTAAATATAAAATTTCTTTTGAGACACTTTGTATTATTTGTACTGAACTGGTAAAATAAATGAAAGAAAAAAAAACCTTGCATTTGATGCGACGAAAGACGCTTTGTATTTATTTAGGCAGGCGAACCAAATCGAAGCTGGCTCTTTTTTCAGATGGTTTGAAGGCCCCTTCGGAGGGAAGGCGGGTTAGAGTGGATGTTCAGTTCATGCGATAGCATTACATTAACTTTTACACGCCCGCCCGCTCGCAGCTTGTGAAACCTCAGACGCCCGGCATTTTTAATGCATTCGCGTGAAGCATATATGTACCTATGATATTTTAATTTTTATATATAAAAAAGGAAAATGAAATCATAACTTATATATTATTTGATATAAGAATTTATCAAACAAAATTTACATTTATTAATAATTTTGAAAACAACTGAAATTTACCAAAATTTGAAATAGTGTTAGATAATTTGAATTGCGACATCCCAGAATAAAGAATAGTAGCTAAAAAATTAAAAATTTATTTAAAACTATTTTTTGTATGATAAACCTCAAAACAATTATTATTTTCTACACATAAATGGACTTTGCATAATGAACATATTATATTAGTTAGCCCTCTTATTGGCATATCGACGCCTGAAAGGGTCGTAACTTTCTCGTAACTAAATTTTATTAAAATTGAGATAATGACATTATTATTTATTGCTTTGTATATACAAAAACCACATTATTTTATTGTAACAAACTATACTAGATTATTTTATAAGTGGTGAATGAATGAGAAAAATAAATTACGAGTTTAAAATCAATTATTTATTTATTACGGCGATAATAATTACAAAATTAATCTGTTAAAATATCATTAAGGCATAAATTAATATCTTGTTGTTCAAAAACACCTGCGAACATATCAAATTTAAAAATAAATAATCATTAAACGAAGCAATATGAGCCATTGGTAGCGTTGCGTCTATAGAAGTCACTGGGCGCCTGAGGCAATACACTGTAGGTTAAAACGAGCCAACTGGATGTTGGCACGTTTGTTCCAGTTATGGTTGCGTATAAAAAGCATCGCGTATTATAGTGTGTTTGTTTGGTCCGAGATTGACCCTACCACTCAATATTGTCACGTGCCGTCACTAGTCCGAAATTAATGCTCACGCACTATTGCCTCAGTCGATGGTAGAGAAACGATGTTAAACCTCCTTTTATAGGATGATTTTACAATGCACTGATGTGTATAATTGTTGAGGGTAATACCCCTGTAGAAATAAAACACAGTATTATGATATATTTCCGCAAGTTTACGTAACAAAAAAATATGTTACAAATAATCGTATATTTTGGGAAATTAGCAGCACTGAAGTTATAATAATATTTTTGCGTTAAATGAAGCGAAAAATACATTTTTCATGAATTTGAAAAGTTGACCAAGTTTATGACATCTCTAGCGGCGAAACCGTATATTCCACAGAAAAACTTATAAAAGCTAAACTAAAGAAAATTTATTTCTCTTTGATTCAATTTGGATATATATTTTTTTCGAATTTTGCAATGAGACATTTGCAAAAAGTTCCGACAAAAAATTTTAGTCGTAAAATGTGTTCTCGAGACAAGGCACCTCAAGACTTATTTCATCCCATCAATTTCAAAACTCCCGCAAAACTTTCTCTAAAACCGTTTCTTGGACACCAATTTCCTGGACTATATAGTTTTTAGGTGTTTTAGAAGGCAACAGTGCATTCCAAAGCATACCAAATAATAATATTTTTTATATAGCGTGCCATTTGGAAAAAAGAAACTTGCTCGTTTCCGTGTTGTAGGGGTTGAATGTATCTAATATTTAATTAAAGGTTAAAATTAGTAAATGGACTTTTAGAGAATAGTTGAGTATCTCATATTATTATGAAATACTCAATTGGTTGTGTTATACGTATATGTATTTACTACATTACACACAGACTTTTTCAAAAATTACCATTTTATGCCAAATATGTCGTGATTCGATTTTAGCTAGCTTCCTCTAAAATGAATTATTATGTAAATTCAGTATTACTGTTTTAACTCACTGGCTATTTTATTACAGGTATTATCTCTTGGAAATGGTACAGATCATGTTATGGATGCAGTATCACAATGCGAGCAATATGCAAAAGAACAAGGTAACTCTGAAAGAAACGCACCATGGAGATTATTCTTCAGAAAAGAAATCTTCACCCCATGGCACGATCCAGCTCAAGATCCAATTGCTACTAACTTAATCTACCATCAAATAATCCGTGGCGTTAAATTTGGAGAATATCGTTGCACTACAGAAGGAGACATTGCTATGTTAGCAGCTCAGCAATATTATGTAGAAAATGGATACAAAATGGACTTGAATCATCTACATAAAGTAGTACGAAACTATATACCAGACCATTTCTTACAAGCTGGTGAACAAGCACTTCCAGCTTGGGAAAAGAAGATAGCAGACGCTTTTAAAATGAGTGTCAGTGTTAAGGAAAGATATCCAAAAATAAAAGCACAAGAAGACATTGTTACATACGGTAAAATATCTTGGCCAATTCTATTTTCTAAATTCTTCGAAGCTATGAAGGTTGATGGACCTGATTTAAGCAGCAACAATCTAATTATAGCTGTAAATTGGACTGGTGTATACATGGTTGATGACCAAGAACAAATATTACTGGAATTAACATTTGCTGAAATTACATACGTGGGGTATCAAAAGAGTTCACACACATCAATGCATAACTTCATTATTAAAACTGTACAGAAAGAAGAATATATCTTTAAATGTCCAGATGCTGAGGAATTAAACAATTTAATAATGCATTTACTTGATGGATTGAAAAAACGTACGCAGTATGTTATTGCTACTCAGGATTACAAGAATCCAACCGTCGCTACTCATTTAGAGCTGAAGCGTGGAGATTTGATCCACCTCTTAGAAGGAGAAACAGGAGAAGATTTAATGTCAGCAATGTGGGGTTATGGTGAATGTAATGGCAAAACAGGTAACTTTTCAACTGAAAATATATATATTTTACCAGTGTTAGCACCGCCACCCAAACCAGTTTTGGCATTATTTGCAAAGGACGCTGCTTTTGATACTACAAAGAAGGTTGTTAAACAATCTGTTTCAACAATACAGAGAATTAAATTCTATACATTAGCTAAATACGCTGAAGAAAACTTTAGGCAAGCTCGTAGATATACAGTAGCAAGAGGAACTGCTATACAATCTAGAAGATCTTCCAGAGAAGAACTATGGAGACACACAAGTGAACCTATACAAGCACCATTACTTCGAAAACTACAAAATGATGAAATTTTGAGTAAAGAAGCTTGCCTTTCTTTCATGGCAATCCTCAAATACATGGGTGATCTTCCAGCTGTGAAACCTAAACATTCAAATGAACACACCAATCAAATATTTGGTGCTGCTCTCAAATACAACGACCTAAAAGATGAAGTGTATTGTCAAATAATGAGGCAATTAACAAACAATCGTCTACATTTAAGCGAAGAATGTGGTTGGGAATTATTATGGCTAGCAACTGGACTATTCATTCCAAGTCCACCTTTGCTGAAAGAACTTAACGAGTTCCTTAAAACAAGAGTTAATCCAATTGCCAAAGTATGCTTACAAAGATTACAAAGGACGCAAAAATGTGGTCAAAGAAAATTCCCACCTTATACCATTGAGGTTGAAGCAATTAAACACAGAAGTTTACAGATTTATCATAAAGTTTACTTCCCGGATGATACTGATGAAGCATTTGAAGTTAATTCTATGACCAAAGCAAGAGATTTGTGCGAGGATATTACACATAGATTGGAATTAAAGACGTCAGATGGTTTTAGTTTGTTCGTCATGATTGCTGATAAGATATTCTCAATTCCTGATGATCATTACTTCTTTGATTTTATTCATGAATTGATTGAATGGATGCAAAAGACTAAACCCAACTGGAATGGTAAGTATATTTGATTATTTATGATAAAATCCACTTAAAGCAACAAAAATTATTGCATTAAACTCTTTGTACATGTTTTCAATATTTTCTTCTTTATAAATAAATCTTCATCAAATACAAAGTGTTAAATACAGAAGAGACCCATGTTTTAATATTTTGTAGGTATAACCAGGAATCTCTTGTACTGTGTATCTTATTTGTAAAATAGAAATTGTACTAGAGTGCTGAAATTTACCATGCATATATAAATCGTTGACCTACATATAGGAAACCTATTGAGAAGTGACATTACCGTTGGCGGCGCTGTAATTCATGACAAAATGGCTGAATTGTCTAGTATTCAGCTGTCAATATTCCTACAGGGAACAGTTTAATTTAAGCACAGTACATTTTTATTTTATGAAAATGTATATATCGACGTTCTAACAAAAAATCAACACTAGAAAATATGTTTTAATTTCAAACAGTACTACAGTCGCGTAGAACAATATTTGACTACCAGACTGCGTATCCGAGCGTGTCAGTTCTCAATAGAGTTAAAAAAAACATATCGCGGGAAAAATATAAACAAAAATGTGTTATGAAAAAAATTAATATTTTTCAAAAAATTTTAGTGGTTCTTCAAATGAAACCGCGTAATGTCAGGATAAACAAACAAATTTTTATTTTTGAAAAATCAGATTTTATAATTGGATTTTCACCAAAAATGTGTCAAAAAACTTTTACTCTCCCGTCCTTTTTCCGAGAGGGCTTCGTATATAAATCTGAAAAAAAATCCAATATTGTACATTGATAGGAACTGGAATAGATCAACAGAAATTTTACACCAGATCAGTTTTTCGAAAAATATCGATTTTTTTTTGGGTCGTTGAAAAATAAAAGATCTTAAGACGTAGATTAAGGTACGGAAAGTAGTTTTTTAAAATGTCTTTATTTCAATATGAACATACTCCCTTGTCCCGCGACCTTTAACGCAGGGAGGTTAATATAAAAATCTGAAATAATTCTGAGTATTGCACATTAATTTAAACCTGCATAGTACTACAGGAGTTTTCGACTTGAAACATATTTTGTAAGTTATCGATTTTTTTGCAACAACGTGCTTGTAAGCACGTTGTTTATGTATAATATTTATATATAATATTACACTGCCTGACTAGATCTGAATAGCTATAGCGGGTCCTAATGAAAACGCATCTCAAATACAGTTGTCTCTAGATAGAAGCACGTGGTTTATTATTTCAGAAGTTACCGAAATTTATGATTTTTAATATGTACCCTCAATTTGTTATCACTCACTAAACACCTACAATTTTTTACAAGAAATTAATTTTCATACCCCTCTTCTCCGTACCAGAAATCCATCTCTCTTCTACCTCCCGCATGCTCATTCCAATTTATTTCTCAAATCTCCCATAAACCGTATGTGCTCACATTATATTCCAAATGAGGCTCTTATAAATCTTTTTTGAATTAGTCATGTATCAATAATTATCCCTAAATCTGTTATGTTTATATATTATTTCTTTTTTTATTATATTTTGTTACTTTTATTTATTACATTATCATTTTTGTATATTTATTTTTTTGTATACTACTTATTATTGCTGTGTTTATCACATTTATATGTTTGCTTATATTGTACCTGTCCACTTATTGGTTAATTCTGTTGGACAGATGTAGTCGAAAATAAAATAAAATAAAAATAAAATAAAACCCTGATATGAGTAAAAATTCACACATCACACCAGTGGCGTATACAGGGCTCATGGTTAGAGGGGATATTGTCTGTAAGACGGGGGAGAGCGGTCTGTCCGCAACACAAGTTTTGTGACCCCTACCGTTAAAGAAAATATTGCTGTGAAGTGTGAATTTCCACACATTTCAGGGTTTCGCAGGTATTTAGTAAGTGAATGTGATTATTTGGGATGCCAAAACAAATTTTATGTTATTTATTTTTTTTTTTTGTTAATTTTAATTCGAATTCCTAATACCATTATTTAGGTTTCTAAATATGTGCAGGTTTCTAAATATCTGTTTTTTTTTTATATATATATATATATATATAGCAAGGCTCATTAAGATTTTGAAAATTGCGCCTATGGCTTCCATTGGTTGTTTTAAGTCATAACTCCGCCCCTCTGATTTCGTGTATTTAATTTCAACAATTTCCACTAGTTATTAAATTTACGCTTTGAAAAACAAATGCAACATTTGCCCAAATATAACTAGAATTTTGAAAAAGCAATTTTAACAAAATAAAAATGAAAAAAATAAAAACAAAAAATTATTTTTGTTAATTTTAATTTGAATTCCTAATACAATTATTTAGGTTTCTTTAGGTGCAGTATTTTTTTATATATAGCAAGGTTCATTAAGATTTTGAAAATTGCGTCTATGGCTTCCATTGGTTGTTTTAAGTCTCACTCTCTGTCACCCCTCTGATTTCGTGTATTCAGTTTCAACAATTTCCACTGGTTATTAAATTTACGCTTTTAAAAATTAAATGCAATATTTGCCCAAATATATGAATTGGGGATTGAACCCTAGTTTGCAAATTAGAACGCGAGAGCGCTAACTATTACACTATCAAAGCATGCTGGGTTACTGACTTACATAAGTTACATAAGCGACCCAAATGAGTTTGACACCCCTGCTTTTTGATATTGATGTTTATATCAAAAACAAAAAGAAATAATAATTTCTTTTTTTGTTGATAAAAAAAATGTGATTCTTAATCCATGTATCAAAAATTTTCATTTGAAACCCCTCATAATTTTACAAACATTTTTTCTTTGATAAATACATATTTGTTTATATTTTTCGCGGGATATGTTTTTGAAGTCTCAGTAATTCTGATTCATGTGTTCATTTCTCTAAATCCAGCCCCTTGACCACAATTTCTACCTAACGTACAAACTCATCTGACATAATAAGGATTTCTTGATTATACCTACGAAAATCTAAAAATAACATGGACATATACATTTTCTATTAATTTCAATACTAGTCATAATAAACTGTAGCTTATATATTGTAAAATGCATAAGTTATTTTGCTGTACGATTATTTTAAATTTGTGAAATTTTCATTTAATTGAACGTTAAGGGGGAAGGTCATGCGCCCCCAGTGCCCCTCTCTGAATACGTGCCTTCACACCAACTTTTTAATTTATTTAAATTTAAAATTATTTTTTAGCTACTGCATCTATGGCGAGTCAGTACCAAATATTCTTCATGAAGAAACTCTGGATCAACACTGTTCCAGGAAAAGATGCCTACGCAGATGAAATCCTCTATTATCCCCAAGAATTGCCAAAATATCTTCGTGGATTCCACAAATGTACAAAACAAGACTGCATCAAACTTGCTGCTTACATTTATCGCGCGAAGTTTGATCGAGATCATACACATCTTTCTTCAATATCACAAATATTGAAAGAACTTGTTCCCGTTGATATGATTAAAGCACAGACAACGAGTGAATGGAAGAAGAGTATAAGTAGCTGTTATGCCAGTGAAATTGAGCTTACTGTGTTGGAGGCTAAACAGAAATTCTTGCATCATATTTATCAATGGCCTACTTTTGGTTCGGCATTCTTTGAGGTGAAGCAAACTACAGAACCGAATTATCCAGAGATTGTTACAATTGCGATTAATAAGAATGGTGTTAATATTATACATCCTATTTCTAAGGTAAATAATTTAATTTTTTCATTTTTGTAACAGTTCAAAGACTGTTGAAGAACTCAGCGAGAAAGTAACATAAGTGATATTGAAATACGTATTTTAATAATTCTTAGCATGTAAAGAAATTCTTTGCCAATAAGTTTTGTGGTCTTGCCATTCGGCGCACAAATGAAACAGTCTTTGCTTTTACTCACTTTTAAACAGACAACATAGAGTTGACCGTGAGAAAAACAGCTCGTTTTTAAGTCAACGCCTGAAATTATCAGTGGCACAAATTATAATATTTTAAATCTGTCGTAAATTCAGTTTAGATCCACTGATTTGCATTATTGTTTTATTCAATAATCTTAAAAGATGTTTCTGTAACTTTCATTGACAAATTACTACGGAAAAGGTCTCTAGGCAAAAACTAAAATAGTTAGAGCTATTATATAAGCGTAGATTTTCTTCAGTTTTTTTTTAATTCTTCCCGACTAAAAAAAGTGGAAATGATTATAATTAATAACTTTAGAGTTATACCGAAAAATACATATTTTTTCTTTCTCTACACCCCCCCCCCCCCACCCCACACACTACTCCTTAAATTACCATTTTGATATGCAATATAGCTGTAAGCTGCTCCAGATTCATTTTAAGGTGCGTTGAAACTTCCTGAAAATCGGTACAACCGTTTGGCCGTGATGCCCTTGCAGATACACAGACTTTCATAATTATTGTGTTAATTAATTTGGTTAGTCAGAGAAAAAAAGTCTATAAGATACTTGCCTTGACACGTCACAACAATTACTTAAAGCATTTACATAAACTTACATTAATCCTTAAGACTGGAACAGAATGCACAGCGCGCTACGCCGTCAGCGGTATCATTTGCGACGGCGTTAAATTTGCGCCGTTGAGAACGGCGTTGAATTTTCGCCTGCACACAATGCAATAATTTTTAACGCCGTCAAAGTGACAAGTGACAACCTATATCTATGTTTATACGTGCACTTTCTTTTATTAAAATTATAATGTTTGATGAAGACTTGTGTGTGATGTTATTTATGTTGTATGCAAGTTATTTATACATACAAACACTTTACCATTCAGTAAAAACTGAGGTTAGGTGTTCTACGTCAACGTTCAACGGCGACAAAAGTAGAAAGTTGAAGAACATTCAATATCCACGGTGTAGAACGCCGTTCAGACGTTGCTCATTATGTGCACTTGCGTACTACAGCTTGATTTTAACTTTGCGCTGACAGATAGCACCGTCCTAACGCCGTCAACGCACCGTAGAACTCGTTGCATTCTGTTCCGCACTTAAGCCTCTCTACCTTTCGGTGTGAGACTTGTGCGAGTTTGTTTTCCTTTTAGTCACGTTCAAGTTTCTCATTTACATTTCCAAATGTTTTTCCACCTCTTCCGGTTCTGCGCTAGAGATTTCACTTCACTCCACTTGATTCCCCTCTCTTCTGTTGCGCGTTTCGCCTCTCCCTGCCATGTCTTTGGCCTTCCGTTTGTTCTTTTTGTAGATAGTTTTGCTTCATAAACTTTACGAGCTATTCTTTCTTCTCCCATTCTCATGACATCCAAGCCACCTTAGCTGCCCTTCCGGTATTCTTGTACTTACCGGTTTTATTTCCAGCTTTTCGCTAAAAACTTCGTTCTTGATTTGGTCTCATCTGGAGTTTCTTTCTATTTTGCTGAGGAATCTCATCTTCATGCTTTGCACCCTGCTCATATACCTATCTGTTGTCGTCCATGATTTAGATACATACGTCAGTACTGGCACTGCTATTATGCGTTATATTTCCCCCTTCGTTTCTGTTAACAGCGTTGTACAGCCTACCAGCAACTCCTACTCTCGTATTTACATAAAATCAGTTGATAATTTTAGGTTAAATGGTATTTAAATTAATATTTTATTAACTGTTAGTGCTTATAATGGGGCTAGCTGTCTGTTGTGTGGACAAAATGCAAATAAATAAATAAATAAATAAATGAATCTGATGTGAAAAAGTATGAAAATGTACCCTGTACTACATTCCCACTGGCTCAGTCATTGATAGGCTCTATCAATTACCACAAATATTTTAATCATCTCACAAAGCGTTTCAGTTAAAATGAAGTGAAACCCAAAAAAATAAATTAACAAAAAATTATTGTAAAGTTGATAAAATATTAAAATATAATGTGTTTGCAGGATATTTTGGCTGTGCATGCTTTCTCCGAATTAAGCAACTGGTCCTCTGGTAACACCTTCTTCCATATGACACTCGGTAACATGATGCACGCTTCCAAACTTCTCTGCGAAACATCCCTTGGGTACAAGATGGACGATTTAATCACATCATACAGTGAATATATGAAGAAGAATATAAAGAAGAAAACCAATAAATTTACTGAGTATCTTTAATCATAAATAGTACATTACAATCAATTTATGTTGTTAGTTTAAATGTAAAATAAAATAATAATAATAATGTTATTCATTAAAAAGTGCTAGTTGAAGTTGAATAGATTAATTGGGGTTATGTTAGTTCAAAAGTAAATATGCTACTATTCCGTAAGTATACGTCTAAAGCAGCTTATGTGCCAATTTCTTTTAGCGGTTTCATACGACGATTCGTGAATCGTGATACGTGCGTATGCGATTAACGTAGCCTGGAATAAAAACATAGGATACAGTATCCTATCCGCATACGCTGTAGAGTGTCAGTCATTTCAGGAATATTGTTTTGTCTGAAATACATTTTAAATAAAGCTCTATTTGGAAGTAATTAATGAACTTGTGTTAACGGTAAGACTCAACAAAATTAAAAAAAAAAAACTACAGACATCCCTCGATTAGTGCGACTAAGTGATTCCCTGAAAATGCCACGCTGATCGAAATCGCGTTAATCGAAGTTAATAGACAATATCAAATATTATAATTCGCAAGTCCTTGAAAATACCAACCAATATTTGTTTTCAATGCATTTTTATCGCAATTTAATGTACAATAGAATAAAAAAATGATAATTATATTGGCAGCAAAGTTAATTGAAACAAATAAATAAAACTATTTCCTTGAAAAATGTTTCTATACATTTTTGAATATAATTTAATGCATACGATTAATACAGAATAAATAAAATAAATTGCGAAAAATATAAAAAAAAAAAAACATCAGAGAATATTGGCGCAAACAGGCACATGATTTTTTTATATATTTGTTATATGTTAACGAAGTGGCCGAGCTCGTTAATTGGCGCAGTTCTGACAGTCTGAATTGTGAGGTGGCTGGTTCAATTCACCGTTAGTGATATTATTCGGGCGAGAATAATATGTTACCATTACTCCCATTTTCACAATCATTCACCCCTCATCCAGATGTAGGAGCTCGCCCCCTGGCATCAGTGATTAGCCTCGTTGCAGAAATCGGCTGATGTAAAATAAATAAAATTCAAAAATATAAAGTCTGTTCCAAACGGTTAGGCGGAACTAGATTTGGCAATCTAGTTACTTTCATCGTTTAAATCATGCTTTTCGGCCGTTTTGTTTAAGCTTTGTAAATCATACTTACAATAAACATTTTTTGGTTAAGGTTAATATCATTTTAAAATGTCATTTTCTTTATATTATGATTCTTTGTGTCATTCTTAATACAAATTTCCCATTTATTTATTTTTTTGTCATTAAAATACGTAAAAAAAAATGACATATGTCATTCGTTTCTATAGTTTCATTGTTGGAATTTTAAATTTTGACATTTCAACATGAAAAATGAAATAACCCAAGCAAGGTCCCTTCTCGTGACAACCTAAAAGAACGAAATTCCCATTTAGTTCCGCTTAACCGTTTGGAACAGACTGTAGTTCCGCCTAATCGTTTATACAGTCTGTTCCAAACGGTTAAGCGGAACTAGATTTTGCAATCTAGTTACTTTCATCGTTTAAATCGTGCCTTTCGGCCGTTTTGTTTAAGCTTTGTAAATCATACTTACAATAAACATTTTTTGGTTAAGGTTAATATCATTTTAAAATGTCATTTTCTTTATATTTTGATTTTTTTGTGTCATTCTTAATACAAATTTCCCATTTATTTATTTTTTTGTCATTAAAATATAAAAAAAAAATATTTAATTTTGACATATGTCATTCGTTTCCATGGTTTCATTGTTGGAATTTTAAATTTTGACATCCCAACGTGAAAAATGAAATAACCCAAGCAAGGTCCCTTCTCGTGACAACCTAAAAGAACTAAATTCCCATTTAGTTCCGCTTAACCGTTTGGAACAGACTGTATAAACTGTTCACTTTTGTAAGAACACACTAGATCTGGTTATTTTGGTTACTTTTATGGTGTGTTACTAACTTTAAATGTCAATTATAAATATTCCTTACGCTGTAAAACCGACTTTAGGTTGATAAGGTTATGATCATTATAATTAAGATATCATTTTTCATTATGACATATGTCAAATGGGTCGACATTTTAAAAAAGTGACATTTTTTAATACCAACATGACATACAGCTTCAAAGGTGCAAACTATTGAAAACAAAATTCCCTCTTAGTTTGTTCTTACAAAAGTGAACAGCTTATATAAGCCGTTCACTTTTGTACGGATAAACTAAATTTGGATATTTTGGTGATTTTTATAGTGTATTACTGACTTTTAAAAACTTGGTTATATTGTAAAAAAGGCTTTACAGTTTGGGGTTATGTTTATATTATTTTAGGTTATAATTCGTCTCAATTTGTAATACGAAACTAGATCTGGTTAGTTTTGTGACTGTTGTGGTGTAAACAGACTTTGGCGTATCCGTGTGAACCAATACTATGATAATATTATAAATGTATTGTCAATATACAACAAAAATGAACTTTCCCTGTTAGTTACGTATTACAAAATGAGACAGATAATAGTATTATATTTGCAAAATATTTAAGATGTCATTACTCAAAATGAAATATGACAAATGATATTTTTTTAAATGACATATTTATAATCTGACTTTTCAAATTATTTTTCTGTAGTACCAACATGACATACAGTTTGAAAAGTACAAACATTTGAAAACAAAATTTCCACTTAGTTTGTCCTTACAAAAGTGAACGGCTTATACCTGTATCGCAGTTCACGAATCGGCGTAGCTATTGAATAGTCAAATCCCATGTCGTTTTAGGCTACACAACAGTTTTGCAAAAACTAGTTGATTTCTGAAGCATCAAGCAACATAAGGGTCATAATTAATTTATTTATTTGTTATTAAACATATTATAATAAACTTTAATTAGACAAATATAATCAGTGGCGAATTAAGTTGCTTGGGGGCCCTGGTCGGTTAAATAAAAATGGGCCCTCTATTATTTTAAATAGAATGGAAATATTTGTATATCTGTAGGCTTCGGTAGACCCCCCGGCTTCGTGGGCTCCGGGCGGTCGCCCAGTCCGCCCACCGATTAATTCGCCTCTGAATATAATATTCTAATGTAAACACCATTGTATTCCACATAGGAATCCATCTCATGCACGTAAATTAATACAGTGTCTTTAGCCAATAATTTGATAATGAACCAAGGTCCATAATATACTGAATTGGTTATTTCCAAAGTTTCACCATTAAGAGTAATTGTTTGATCGATGACTTCTAGGGTATTCTTATTTCTTAAAATATTCATTACCTAAAAAATAGTAAAATGTGAGTTAATATAAAATACAAACTACCCAGATACAGAGTTGCGATCATAAAATAAGTTAAGTACCACAAAAGATTGTCACTTCATAAAAAAGTTAAAACTACTATACTGGAATATTATTGCGCAACCTTCCCAACAATACCTTCAAGTATTAATTCGAGCGAGCTGTGAGCATTATGACAGTGACGTCACAAGGAAGTGCCTAGTACGTGTACATAACATCAAAAGCCAATCTTCGGCCAGTTTCCAAACTATGTGTTTTTGCCGAAATATTTTAACCATTAATTTTTAATAATATCTACTATTTTATCAAAAATTATGTAATTCCTCAGCAACACGGATTTGTTTGAGGAAAATCGGTTAGCAAAAATTTGTTTTTGTATACCAACTATTTGCTAAAACAGATTCTACAGATTTCAATAAGGCCTTTGACAAAATCAACCATTCATAGGAATTTACTGAAATAGTGTATCTCTTACATTAGATCGAAGTCAAGCAGTCTGGTGTCCCTCAAGGATCTCATTTGGGACCATTACTCTTTTTTCAATAGTTAAATATATTTGGAGATCATATCGTTCGTGAAAGAGTGTCGGGAGTCAATTAGTTAAAAGTCTTAAAATCTTAAAATCTTATTAAAATAACAATAATTTATCATTTTTACTTTTATAACCGCATTATTATACACATTGAGGTGCAATAATTAAAATGCAGTGTTTGTGAATATTTGATTTTATTTCTATTAAATAATATAAGTGTTTTAAAAGTGTTGTCCAAAGTCAATAAAGGTCATTTTTGCATACGTATACAACATAATACATAAAAGATAAGTTTTTTTTTTTTATGTTTTCTACATTCACAATAGAAAACTGTTTATTCCTCTTATTCTATTGTCCTGTGTTTTTTCACTTTTATACCATCCGTGGTCTTCTTGTTTGTCTGTTTTAAAGACCCCTTGACAGACCCCTTGGGGCAGAAGAGTGTGTCCTTGTATGTAAAACTTTTTCTATTAGTACCCAAATGGTCCAATTGATAACGCACCTATCTAGTAATTGAAAGGTTGGTGGTTCAAACCTAGCTCGCGTATTTTTTATTTTTATTTTTTAATTTTTATATTTTATTATTTATTCTATTTTTATTTATTAATTTTCTAAATAAATTTTTAATTTATTCTTTTTATCTATTTGTTACAAATAATTTTATAAATTTTAACTTATTCAGAATAAATTATTTTAAAAGTATTTTTGATTTTTAATTTAATTTAATTTTAATTTATATTATATTTTTATT